>OZ005656.1:153526725-154095146 GCA_963930645.1 Salticus scenicus
GACGTAGGCAGCGACGATTCTATTACATTGAAATCGGTTGAGGGGGAAAAAGGAGGTCGTCTGATATGTTTACAAGTTTTGCGACATTTTGGCGATTTTTTTTTTTTTTTTAATTATTATTTATTTATTTATTTCCAAATTAAGAGAACTTCTGGGCTTTATAGTATGTTATATTAAAAGTAATATTTCTTTATTTTTCTTTTTTCTCTTTTTTAAATCATTATTTAAAAAAAGAAGAAAAATGATTGATTATTTTAAAAATCGAATGAAGAATTACACTCCAATAATTAGATTTCTAGAAATTAGATTTTTTTTTTTTTAATATTTAGACCGAATACATAGAAATTTAAAACCATCATAACAATAATATAAGATATTATCTCATTTATTTATAATTGATGTGAATGAAAATTTTCTGAGAGCTATTGTACATAATACTGTAAATTATGTGTACAGCGCAATTTATTGCAATAAATTTTCCCATTTGTTCATTCAATATTTAAAAAAAAAGTTTTTCTTAATTAAAAAAAAAAAAAAAAAAAAAAAAGTATTATTATTATTATTTTCAGTTTTTATTTTTTAAATCTTTTTAAACAAAATTAAGAAGTGTTAATGACTTTGTATCGTCTGTCTATTAGTCCTAAAGATAACTTTCCTAAATATGCTTGGGTAATCATAAATTAGATACATTACTGCAGGGCATTAAATTATACCTAATGAAAAAAAAAAAAAAAAAAAAAAACCTTTTAAATGCATTTTAAAAACTACTTTAGCGTAAATACCTCGAAATTTGTAACTGTTATAAGAGAATATATGTTGACAATGGATTTGATCTCAGTACCTCCGACTTGAATACTGAACTTCCCAGCAGCTAGTGGGGAGTCAATAAATTCAAATACATTATGCGATGAAAGTGAAAATTATTCGAAACATTTCAGCTGTAATTTATTATTATTATTAACCTATATCTTTAGTATTTAATGCGCTATACATGATGCATATATTTTCTTAGACACTATACGGAACAACGGGATTGCAGAAATGCATTCTAATTTGTACTTTATCTTTAAAAGTAAGACTATTAAAGTCTCTTTCTCTGAAATAGAAATTAAAGTGAGTAGACCGGCGGTAATTTATAATCTGTATTAGCAGCACGATCTTTCTTTCTTGTTTAAATGCATTGCTAACAACATTTTTATCTAAATAAGGTATTAGTGCCTATCGAAAATGCTAGCATAAGTGAAGGTTTGTTGTTGTTATTATTTATTAGGTCATTAATTTTTAAATGTTAACACATGTCTTTTTAACAGGTAAAACGGGATTTTAGCTGGCGAGAAGTAAAAACTATTGGCTTGATGCTATTCTCGTAGCAACCTTATTTTTTCCCACCCATTCATTCTTTTTAAATCGCGCGCCCCCTTCCTTAAAGTAAACTCTTCTAAAAAGAGGAGGGACGAAGGGCCTTCTCGTGAGAGGTGAACTATACTTTTATATCCACATAAAACCTTTTAAAATTTCATACCACCAGAAAAACAAATTTTTTACACATATATAGAATAAAATTTTTATGTATGTACCCCAGGAGCAGAAAGTGCTTAAAACTGCGACACACGTCGCAGAACAATTGAGACTTTTGCAGAACATTTCATCTATCCCAGAGCTGCCAACCTTGGTGGGAAAAAAAACAGGAGATTTTACATAATTTCAAGGGAGAAAAAGGGAGATTTTACATAATTTCAAGGGAGAAAAAAAGAGATTTACGGTTTCGTGGAGAAAAACAAAACAAAATTATTTTATTCAATACATGATACTTTTTATCTAAAAAGACCTAATAT
The DNA here is from genome assembly GCA_963930645.1 of Salticus scenicus. Taxonomy (NCBI): domain Eukaryota; kingdom Metazoa; phylum Arthropoda; class Arachnida; order Araneae; family Salticidae; genus Salticus; species Salticus scenicus. The sequence goes on from OZ005656.1 coordinate 153,528,561, forward strand.
AACTTTTGTTTGATAATTTATATTTTAAACTGATTGGGGAAAAACAAATAGTTAACAAGTTCATTAACAAAGTCTAAAAATAACTACATATGTAAAGAATTTTGAACCCCTATATCGCTTCAGTTGGTTCTAAAATCTAATAAAACAACTGGATCAATGTTTTTATGAACATTGATCCAGAGTTTTCCCCAGATAATTTAAGGAGGGTGCTGCACCTCGCTTAATCTTTGTTTGGAAGAATGAAAAAAAAAAAAAAAAAAGACACTTTGCCCCAATCTATTTCCTGACCCCCCCCCATTACTGCATTTGTAGAAAATAACCTAAATGCTGTAAGATAAATGCTGTATATATAAATAAAAACTATTGTGTGTGACAATCAGCACATTAAACAACAAATAAAAGTACAGAAAAGTTTAAAACAGACTTTTTTCTTTTGCATGCATATTTATAACTAAATTTTTAAATTAAGTGTTTGGATTTTTAAATGCAAATGTGTTCTTAAAAATTCAAATCGCCCTCAAGAATCTAAAAAGTTTTTTTTTTTTTAACTAGCAGTACCCTACATTTTTTAAAACCAGGGGAAAAATGTTTGATTCTTTTGTTGTAGAATGAGAAAGCTAATAGGAGAAAAGGATTTTTTTTTTTTTTTTTTTTTTTTTTTTTTTTGGGGGGGGGGGGGGAGGAGGAGGTGGAACTGTTAAACTTTCTACTACTTTATAGGCTCTAGAATCTAATAAAGCAAGTTTAAAATGAATATTGACATTTTTGTTGTGGCTTGTAGATGGAGAAAGAATGAGAAACAAAAGAATTCAAAAGAGCATTTGATCACCGATCACTAGTTGGAGATAGGAAAATATGGGGGGGGAGGGGGAGTTAAAAATAATTACGTAAGCGAGAAATATTGAAGGATTCCGTTTCTTTAGAGATTATAATATCTCATAAAGTAAGTTTTAAATGAATATCGACATTTATGTTGTGGATGCAGAAAGATTGTGAATTGGAAGGCCTTCGTAATCTGGAATTGAATTGTCAAAAATTAGCGTTTTTAGTTCGATTTTTCGAAAATATTAGAAAAAACGGGAGAAATACACATTAAAACGTAAAACGGGAGATAGGGTTAAAAAACGGGAGTCTCCCGTGAAAAAACGGGAGAGTTGGCAGCACTGCTATCCCCTAACTGGATGATGTTGATACAGCTAACATTTAAAGGGCAAAATTAACAGTCGCCACCGGCCACGTGGCGACTAAATAAAAAAAGATGGCGATTAAAAAATTATGCATCGATCGCCACTAAAGTCGCCACTTTTTATGATCATTAAAATAATCTAAAAATCGAGCGACGATAGGCAATCGAAGTCTTGTGATTTCCAATCTTTTTCCATCCATGGCATAAATGTCAATGTTCATTTTAAACTTGCTTTATTATATTCTACAACCTATAAAGAAGTAGAATTGTTTAATATGTCTCACTCATATAATTTTTTGGACCCCCCCCCCCCTCCTCCCTAACGATCTGTGATCACACAGCTTATAGAAAGCTTTATAATTTCTAATCATTCTCCATTTGCTGCAAAAATATAAATATATATTTTAAACTTACTTTATTAGATTCCAGAATCTGTAAAGAAGTAGAATTGTTTAATATCTCTTACTCATAATTCTTGTAATCCCCCCCCCCCTCCAACGATTGGCAATCACATGCTCCACTGAAGTCTTGTGGTTTACAATCTTTCTCTATCCATAACATAAATGTAAATATTCATTTTAAACTTTCTTGATTAGATTCTAGAACCTATAAAGAAGAATATAAATGTACCCTCCCCCCCCCCATACACACACATGTGAGCTCTATTTCCACAAGCAGTTAATGATCAAATGTCCTGCAAAGCACAATCTTTTTCCATTAATATCTCCATAGTATTTAGTGTATATTTAACCCATTTAAGATAGTTGACAAATGTGTGTATCAAAATTTGATTTGACTTAAATGTGTATTTTTCAAAAATTTTTGTATTTGCTTTCTTTTGTGTAGAAATCTTCCTTTTCCCTTCCCATTTTAAAGTAGAAATCTCCCTATTTTTAAAGCTACAAATTTGGCAGCTAAGTAAATTATTTTTAATGAAGCAGCTAAGTTTCCATATCTATACTTTTTAAGAGGAAGTATTTTAACTCTATTGAAATAAAATCATTTAAAAAAGTGTGTCTTTAGAAATAAGAAAAAATAATAAAACTGCTAACTGTATTTACACATGACCATGTAAAAGGTTGTGATGTTGATGAATCAGCTGATCCATCATTTACTAGAAAATATCAATGTGAACTGTGAATGATAACAGCTTTTTTCACTTAAATAAATTGAAAAAAAAAGTACTACTGAATTATCTGAAAGATAATAACTTTTGCTGTTATTATTACAGCCCTAAGCAGATTTTAATTTAGGATGTGCAATTTAGGATTTTTAAAAAGAGCGTAATTACAAATTACAATTTCAGTGTTCCTGCGTTAATTTTATTATTATATGTATTTCTTATTTTCATATTTTTCTTGTGGTAATTATACCGCAAAATGGTCACAATGCTTTTTGCAGTCTGAAAGAAATAGTCTTATCATGTGAAAAGTGGCCACTAACTTAAAAAAGTGGCTACTAATGAAACTGACAGTACCGGCCACTGGCCACTAATGAATTTTCCCAGTTTTGCCCTTTACTAACATTCTAAAATTAATAAAACCTAGATATGCTCAACTGACCTGTAAATCTGTTAGCATACTAGAAAATTGCTGGAAACAGTCATTGTTTCAATGTATAGACAAAATTTATAAACATTTTGTAAGTAGTTTATCCACATTAATGTGACAATATTAATGCCAAAAGCCATTGAAAAAATTGCAAATTCTGGGTGTATTCCTCAGTTTTAGATTATAAAAATTTTAAATCATGTTTTATTAATGTGTAATAAATATTTTACTAATAAGTATTATTTTTACGCTTATTTTGCATTTTACTGTGCTTTGACAAATTTGGACAAAATACCTGCAGAACATCTGCAAATTTTAATGTCTCGTTGCAGAACATAGGATATAATTCTGCTCCTGGGGTATGTACATTAATCATACATTAATATATATATATATATAGTTATAGTATTTAATTATCAGTTTTAAACACATATGAAATCAACTGAGCATTAATTTTCTTAAACTGATTTAGAAAAAATTTTCGTACCTAAAAATCTGTTTTTCATCCCCCCTCCCCCCTGTTTACACATTTGGTATAGATATGAAATATAAATTTATAATTTAATTGAGAAAAAATAAATATATTCATCAAGTTATTGAGCACTTCTGTCGCTTTGATAATTGATCATTTATCACTACCTAGAAATGGAGAAAGGAGGGGGGGATTAAAAAGATAATTACATTAATAAGAAATATTAAATTCTCAATTCTACTTCTAGAATCTAATAAAGCAAGTTTAAAATGAATATTGCCATTTATATTATGGATGAAGAAAGACTGGGAAACAACTGCAGAAAATTTGATCGGCGATCGCTAGTTGGAAATGAAAAAAAGGGGAAGAGAGGCAAAAAATAATTACACAAACAAGAAATATTTAACAAATCTATTTCTTTCTAGGTTCTAGAATCTCATAAAGCAAGTTTTAAATGAATATTGACATTTATGTTGTGGATGGAAAAAGATTGGAAATCAGAAGGTGCGATCATCATTGAAATCCCATTAACAATCGCCGATTGTTAATGGGATTTCTTTCTTACTTTTTTTTTTTTTTTTAACGAACGAAATCCGCGATTTTTTTAAAAACGGAAGAAATATTTTCGCGAAAAAAAGTGGCGACTATATGAATTTTTTTTATCGCCACTTTTTCAAATTAAGTCGCCACGTGGCGAGTGGCGACCGTGAGTCTTGACCTCTACGATACATATAGACATTTTTGTTCTATAAAGGATTTTATGGAATGCACTTGCTGGTTTTGCTTGTTATATTTCACGATTTTCATGTGTGTATATCGTATATTATTTCAAGAATATCTCACTAATCTTAGAAAAAATATATCGAACATAAAAAGTATGTTTTTACACTTTTTTTCATGCCGAAATACTTTTTTCGACCTCTATGTACCAGTGGTACACTAAAGTACGACCTCACAAAACCCTCATTAATTACTATGTTGATGTAATATGCATACTTTTTAACTACAGTACGAAGCCGAAAATCCAGACTCCAAAAATCTGGAATCAACAAAAAATCCGGACAATTTTGGCTGTGTTAATCATCATCATCAAAACCGGCATTTGTAAAGTCTGGAAGAGGAGGAGAAAGAAAATTTTAATTATAATAATAGTAACCATTCTTACACATTTATCTAATTGAGAGCTAAATTCTATTATGCCCAAACTTTTAATTGAAAAAATCTAAAATACAAAAAAAAAAAAAAAAAAGAAATGTTTTTCTTACTTAATTTATTTTCTTTTATTGTAACTTGTACTAATTTCTGTATGCAAATATTTCATTAAATCTTTTGTTTTTCAAATTTAACTTATAATCTTATTTAATATTTATTTTTATTTATTGTTATAGTTGATAAAAAGAATATTACAGAATATGTTTAAAAATCGTAATATATTATTTTTTACTTGAATTTGCATACTATACAAGTACTTAACCCAAAACATTATATTTTTTAGGCATGACCAAAAATCCGGAATCGCTGCAGTCCCGACAAATCCGGATTTTCGGCTTTATACTATACATATCTTTAAATAATGCTCTTTAGTAACTAAAAATAAATGTTTCAAACACAATTTTTGTCTGCTTCATAATGCAATAAAGGGTTAAAAAACTCTTATTTTCTAGAAAATAGTATTAAACATAAAAAGTAACTAAAATTATAAATATAATAAAAGCATGTTTATCTTCTATAATTGGTTCAATTTTCCTTTTCCTATAAAACCAGATGATATTTTTGTTTAACAGCAGACATAAATGTTCTCCAGAATCAATATTTAACTAATAAATTGTTCAGTTTTAAAACTTTATAATAATTTTGTTTTAATTTTACTTTTTAGTAACATAATCATAAATGTAATAAAATTTTCTTCTATAACCATTTTAACTATTAATAGAGGTGCACAACCTTTTTGGCTGGTGGGCCACTCTCGCTATTAAGTGGGACATGAAGAGCCACAGACGAGGTAATATAAAAGAATGGAACTGTGCAGATGTATTCGCTGTATAACATATATATACCTATATATGTATGTGTGTGTTTCTTAAAACATATATAATAAAATTTTTATAAAAATTTTCAATCAGCGAGTCAAGTGAATCTTAAGGTGTAATAATCATAAAGTTATTGAATAGTAAGCAAAAGAATTAAATACATATATCCATATATATATAAAATAAAAAATAGGAAAATCTGGAGTGACTCCACTCGACTTTCCGAACATTGAGTAATTAACAGTTTTGTAGATAAAGTAAAGAAAGAAGAGTTGTTAAACAAACAAAAGAGAGAAAACCATAATAGAGTGTTTGAGCATTTTTCTCCATATATTACACGATGTTTTATTTAACGCTACTGAACATTGAGCCCATAGATCATAATGATAAATAATTTTTCGTTGTGTCCCTGTAAAAACCTATGAATGCTAGATTCATCAAAATGCTTATAGTTAGTGCAACAGTGATTTATAATATTCATATAAATTTTCCGCTCAATTGAATAAGGCGTTTAGATGCTATCACACTTTTAAAAATTTGGTCCCATAGGCCATAATGATAAAGAATTTTTCTTTGTGTCCCTGTAAAAAACTGTAAGTGCTAGATTCACCAAAATCTATACAGTTGGGGCAACTGTGACCTATAACATGTGCATAAATTTTTTGCTCATATAAATAAGGCGTTTAGACGCTATCACAATTTTAAAACTTTGGCCCCATAGGCCGTAATGATAAAGAATTTTTCTTTGTGTCCCTGTAAAAAAACTATAAGTGCTAGACTCTCCAAGATTTATACAGACTTAGTATCTGTGACCTATAATATGTGTATAAATTTTTTGCTCAATTGAATAAGGCGTTTAGATGTTATCGCACTTTTAAGATTTTGGTCCCATAGGCCATAATGATAAAGAATTTTTCTTTGTGTCCCTGTAAAAAAACTATAAGAGCTAGATTCACCAAAATCTATAGGGTTCGTACTATGGTGACTTATAATATACGTACCAAATTTCAGCTTAATCGAATAAAGCGTTTAGACGCTAGCGTGTTCACCCAGACATACACACATACATACATACATACATTATCGTAAAAATAGTGAAAACGGACTCATTGGACCTCGTAACGTATAGAAATATCAAAATCTCAAATTCGGATTTTTGACATGATTACAATACTTTCCTCACTATAGTGTTCGGAAAGTAATAAATAAAATGTATTGCTTTGCAGAGAAAGGGAAAAAAGAAAGTTTATATTGGGATTCTCAAAAACACCTTGCACAAATGTAAAGGCAGATAGAGGGTACCAAAACAAGCAGTTTTAGTGTAGGTAACTGGGTATGAAAATACCGCTTTCAGGTATTAGATGACACTGGCAAGATCAACATGTGAAAAGCTACTCAGGGTTTTGTCATTTTCCACATGAATTTCAAACAATGTAGGAACAACTATAGTATTTCCCCTCAGCTAGATTTGGCGATTTTAGCTAAATCATAAATCTAAAAATCATAAATCATATAGCACAAATGATAAAATCGTAAGCTAAAGTATAAATCATACAGGGTTGGCAGGTTTTTGACACATGACAGTTTTTGACGGTTTAAACCACAGTTTAAACTGTCATGTCAAAAACCCTGTGTCAAAAACTGTCAAAAACCTTACATTTTACACTTCTTGGTATATTTTAACAATGAAGTAGTCATATTTAGAGAAATAAAAAATTGTAATTTTACAAAAGAGTGTTTAATTTATATGTCTCTCATGGTTAAAAATAATTCTTAGAAGTTTATTATCTGTTTCCTATGAATGCTAATGATATCTATTTAAGTACAAAAAATTTATATCTTTACAAAAAACAAAAATTCGAACATAGGAATTTGTATATTCTAAGGTGAACTAAATTTTAATATGAATTACATAATGCAATTTTAAATTAATTATTTTCAATAAAAGGGATGGTGGACAGATCTCCTTCGTAAATTACTGCCTTAAAGGTATGAAAATCTGCATTTATATATATGCATTGAAATATAATATTAAATACATTAAAATTTCGAGTGAAGTCACTCCAGATTTTCTAGTGCTAACTCTATAAATATAGGCTAATATAGGCTAATTTGATATAATTTGATTTATAGGCTAATTTGACTGGAAGCTGCACCTGGCGGCTCTTTCAAACACATTTTAGCACCCAGTGGCTCTTTTCTCACCATTTTTAGCACTTGGCGGCTCTTTTAAAAAAATATTAGTACCAAATGTTTTTTCTAATATTTTAAATGTTAGAAGCCTTTAAAGGCTTTTCTTCCGGATATGTAACCTTCTAGCAATAGTTTTACAGCATTCCTGGAAGAACAAATGCATATAGCTTACATATATGCATGTAAAATTAATAATTTACTTTTGTCACAAGCAAAAATCACAACATAGAAGACTGCAAATTATGCAAATAAAATACCTTTTTTGAAAATAGTTTGCCCTTTTTATTGAATTCTCCCTGTAAACTCTTTTATTCTACAGTCAGCATATTTTTTGTATTTTAAATATTATGTTTGAATGCTAAAAATTTTCATTGAAATTTCAGCACTTAACATAATTTTAAAAATTAATCTACCATTAAATTCACAAAGTAATAACCTAATAATACATTTAATATATTTTTTTAAACCATAATAATGCTAAATCGAAGAGGAAAAATTAATAATAATAATTAGTAGAGGAAAATTTTTAATATTTTAAGCAATTTTTAATTTTTTTTTCTTCTTTTTTTTCTTCAATTAGTTTTAAAGAATTTATATACTTAATTGTATTATTATAATTTACCACCTATATATCCAAATTTGTATACCTTTAAGACAATTAACAAAAAATTTATAACGTTCACTCTTTTCTTAAGATGATGCATTGATATGTTTCCTAACATTTTTTTTATTTTTTTTTTCTAGAAAAATATTATATATATATATACAAATAATGAATGTTAATTTATGTACTTAGTACATTGCAACTTAAAAATGTGCATAAAATCATTTAACATTATACTTTAGATTTTTCACCTATGGTTTTCGACAGTTTTTGACGGTTTAAACCAGTTTTTGACAGTTTAAACCAATTTTTGACACATGTCACGTCAAAAAACCAACCCTGAAATCATAAAATCCTAAATCCAAAATAAATAGCATGTAGGCTGCCATATTATATCGCAAACAATCCAAAACGACATCGTTATCGTTCAAATCGGCGCCAACGAAAAATCGCCAAATCTAGCTGAGGGGAAATGTGTCACCTTCCTGTTCTGGCATAACAGAAAGAACATGGTCTGCAAAAGTCTTATTGAATATAATGAGGATTTGGTTGCTAAACTGTTATGACAGCAACCAAGGGGACCCTTTAGACAAATTAGGAAATTAGCCTCAGCCTCCTACATGCCTCCTGCTGATAACATCTGTAGCTGCGTCCAGAGATATTTTTAACTCCAGCACAAGCATATTTTATGCATTAAAATCTAAAAATACTCCTTAAAATTTTAACCATGAGTATTTTTCACGCTTTGTATTTTTAGGTTAAAATCAGTGTATTTTGTTAAATGTGTCTGAAAAAGTTTATATTCTTTCTACAGTTCAATGCTCTGGATACTTTTTTTTTTTTTTTTTTTAATCAATCAATATTTTTTATAAAAAGTTTTTATAATTAAAATTTTGAATAAAACTGTAAACATTTGCATCAATAGTAGAATTTCTCAGATTCATGTATGGCCTTATCTTTCAATGTTCATTGTATTTTATAAATTGAGTAACATTATATTCATATTCTGAGTTCTGATATTATATTGTACAAATTATGATGAAAATAATATTATAACAATTGACCAGTCCATATAATATAACTTGAACTCATAACTGAAACTTATAACATGAGTTTATATACATTTATTTTATTTTTGAACTTATTAAGAAAGAAGCAAAATTTAGCATGAATTCAAGAAAGAAACTTTTTTCTCTTCCACTTTTTTTTTTTTTTTTTTTTTTACTCCTAATAATGCCAAATTCACTCCTTCAAATTTACGTTTCTTCATCATTAATTTTATCACACATAAGAGAAAGATTTTTTTTTTTTTTTAAAGGGGGGGGGGGGGGGGGGAAGGAGCTTTTTACTAATTGTTAATTGTTACATTTTTCAGTTTTTAATCTTCTCAGGTAGATAAAGATCACTTATCAATAGATTATTCCATGATTTTTCCAATAAAAAATGAAGGAACATACTGTGGGTTACATTATTGAGAAATTGAATGGAAAACTTAGCTCTCAAACAGAAATGTGTGTATAAACCAACAATTCCCCCCACCTCCGCAAACAACAACAACAAAAAGTTTTTCTAAATGCCAGTTTTGCAAATGCAATAAATAAAATATTTTTTCTTTCTTTTTCATGTTTTCTCTCCTACTGATGACTAATGCATGCTAAAATATCTGTCCTTCCGCGGGCCGCAAATTGACGGCTAGTGGGCCGCAGGTTGTGAACCTCTAGTATTAAAGAATTTAAATTATTTTATTTTATCAGTTATTGTCATTAAGAATATTTATTTTGAATAAGCATGCATTAACATAAAATATAGCTTAATCTTACTAATTAACACTATTTTAATATTAGATTAATTATTAATTAGTAGTAGTTTAATATAATTAGGTGTATTACAACTAATATGCTAAATAACATATCTAACACAGGGTGGCTACAAAAATTCAGAAAAAAAAGTTCCCTGATTTATCCATGATTTCCATGACTAATTTCGACAAATTTCCATGATTTCCGTTACCTATTATATACATTCCATAATTTTGTGTATATCACACTCTTGTGTAACATGCTGGCTAAACCACTGCAATTCAAAAAACTATACTGATGGGCAAAAATATCTCAATCTTTTTATTTTTTTCTTTGTTCACTTACAAAAAGGAAAATAAAATGATAAATTAAAAATTTTGGAGAAATTAACAAAATTATAAAAATATGACTCATTTTAATTACACAATATATTAACATCAAGACATTAAATTATTCCTCAAGTTATTGCACTATAAATATTTGTTATATATATATATATATATGTTAACTTTGTGTGATTCAACTAGAAAGCAACCAATCCTGTGCAATCATGGTTAAGATAACACCCGTTTGGCGATCTTTCAGTCATGTTTGCTGGGCAAAAATGAAAATTTCCATGATTTTGGGACATTTTTATAAATTCCCTGACATTTTCAGATTGATAAAGTACCCTGATTTTTCCATGATTTCCCTGTTTCCCCTGATTGTCGACACCCTGTAACATTGCAATGCAAACATATTCAAACAAAAGCCCAGAAAACCCTACAAAAACCAAGTCAGTGGGTTGGGTTTTTCTAGAAAAACCCGGGTTTTTGCCAACCTTGGTTCTTCCAGGCCTCTCAGTAAATCGTGGAACCATTCTCGAAATACATTACTATTCATTTCGTGATGATAATCTTTAGAAAAATTCGACTGAAAAATTAACTGTGCTCCTTTGATTAAGCCATGCTGAGCTGACCCAGCGTGGCAAATAATCAGCCGCGATCCTTTACCAGTGGGTACTTCAGACCACCAGAACTCTTGAAATATTGCCATATTTTTCAAGTGGTTCTGATTTATTTAAGTTTCGTCTAAATAAACTATTGGACGACGTGGCGATTCTTTACGTTAAAGGGCAAAATTAACGGTCGCCACCGGCCACAAAATAAAAAAAGATGGCTATTAAAAATTACGCATCAATCGCCACTTTTTGTGATCATTAAAAGATTTAAAAATATCGAGCGACGATAGGCAATCAAAGCCTTGTGATTTCCAATCTTTTTCCATCCATGGCATAAATGTCAATGTTCCTTTTTAATTTGCTTTATTATATTCTACAACCTATAAAGAAGTAGAATTGTTTAATATATCTATCTCACTCATATAATTTTTTGGACTCCCCTCCTTTCCCTCTCCTAACGAACCGTGATCCACACAGCTTATAGAAAGCTTTATAATTTCTAATCATTCTCCATTTGCCGCAAACGCAGGGTTGGGTTTCTTCCAGGACAGTGGAAGAAACTGGAAAAAACCGGAGGAAACTAACCAGAAGACAAAACAGATGTTTGAAATTAAAATTTATGAACTATATAAACTCAAAGCATAAATATAATGTCAAATCTAAACTATAATCCAATTAATATTAAAAATATTGTTAGAAAAATAAGTTATTTTATAACAAACACTAAATATATATAGTTGATGGGTTTTTTTACTTTTCAATGCTGATATTTTTAGAACTTTCTGCATATATACTATCTTATATTAGCATACATTCAGACAGTACAAGTGATAATAATTACGGAATTAACCATAATATTTGCACTTTTTTTTTTAAAGGATAAAATTTTTTGTATAAACTCGAAGCTGGTAAACTGTATCAATAAGTAATATACCTACTCCTCCCTGAAAAACTAAAATAATTAGCATACTTATTTTAAATTATAATGTTTAAAAACAAGGGAGGGTCTCCCCACCCCTGAAATACTAAAATAATTTTCATAATTTTGTTAGGTGTTTGCTTGTAAATTTTTGATTTAATTCTTATTAAATCTTTATTATATTGTGTAAAGTTTTTTTTTTTTTTTTTTTTTTAATTAAAATTCCTTTTCTTTTTTTTTAATTAATATCGTTTTCCAAAATCGATGTATTTTTTTTATAATCCCTGATTTCTGGAGTTTTTTTTTTTAACCACTTCATAAATTTAAAGAAAAAATAAGGGTTAAAAAATGCAACTGTAATACAAAATATGCGATTTTACTCTTTAAAAAAAAAAAAAAAAAAAAAAAAAAATTTCATGATATCTATATAAATATTACTTTTAGATATATATATTTCATGGGAAAAAAAAAAAAAAAAAAAAAAAACCTGTAAGTTCGCGTATTTTGTATTACAATTGCACCCATTATTTTTGGTTGAAATTTATGTTGTGGTATATCGTATATCTAAAACTAATATTTGCATAGATATCATGAAATTGTTAAAAAAAAAAAAAAAAAAAGAGTAAAATCGCATATTTTGTATTACAGTTGCATTTTTTAACCCTTATTTTTTCTTTAAATTTTAAAGTGGTTAAAAAAAAAAAAAAAAATCCGGAAATCACGGATGATAAAAAAAATACATCGATTTTGAAAAACGATATTAATTTAAAAAAAAAAAAAAAAAAAAAAGGAGGAATTTTAATTAAAAAAAAAAAAAACTTTACACAATATAATAAAGATTTAATAAGAATTAAATCAAAAATTTACAAGCAAACACCTAACAAAATTATGAAAATTATTTTAGTTTTTCAGGGGGGGCAGAACCCCCCCTCTTGTTTTAAACATTAAAATTTAATAATAATTATGGAAATTATTTTAGTTTTTCAGGGGGGGAGACCCCCCTGAATCCCCCCTTGTTTTAAACATTATAATTTAATAATAATTATGCTAATTATTTTAGTTTTCAGGGGGGAGTGAACCCCCCCCCCCCCCCGTTATAAAATTTAATAATATCTTAACATGTCACTTTAAAACATTAAAATAAAAAAAAATTATCGCATCAATGAAAATTAATATGAATTTTAAGCATTTTTTTTTTTTAATTAAGGATCAGATAGCTTGTTACATGCACTTTAGGAATCAATATATGCATATAACTTTATCATCATATCCAAAATTTTTCATTTTTCCTCCAAAATTTTTCGCCATTTTCTATGGCTTTCTCTTCGCCATTTCCTATAAATTAATCACATAATGCAAATGAAATTTTGTACAAATAAAAGGTACATCATATCAAAAAGTTTTTTTTATACATTTTTAATTTTAAGTTTTTTTTTTTTTTACAATTTTCAATTTTAAACTTATTTGACTTTTGTGAAGGGTCCCTTTATGAATTTGACTTTTGTGAAGGGTCCCTTTTTATGAATTTGACTTTTGTGAAGGGTCCCTTTTTATGAATTTGAATTTTGTGAAGGGTCCCTTTTTTACTATGTGGAATTTTGTGAAGGGGCCACAAAAGGGACCCAAATTTTGCCTGGATCGACCCCTGTATATATATATATATATATATATATATATTATTATTATTTTTTTTTTCTTAAAGAACAAAATTAAAATCAAATGGCGACCTAAAAATAAAAACGAAAATCACTCTATCATTAACTGTGATTTTATACTGTTCTCAATTAATTTCCCTGACAATTTCTAAAAATTTATTGAAATAACTTTCCCCCCTTAATATGGCAAATCTGCCGAAACATGTACACTGCCAAATAAAAATAAAAATCAACTTGCCGATTGTAACTCGGCAAGGAAGCTTCCACATGCCGCCACGTGCTTTCAATTCTGTTCGTGTGGCATCCTGTTTCAGGATCCACAAAATTTATGGAATGATTGACTTTTAAGTGATTAAATCCCTCCTCCCCTAATCTATCATAAGCTTTCCAACAATCAGAATAAACAGTTGTTCCCTCATAAACCCCATTGTTTTAAAACCCCAACCAAAGTTCCCGCCGTTCTATCATGCACCGCTACCAAAAAAACTAGTGATGGCACAAAGCACAGTTTGGCCGAAGCGCCGAATACCGAAGCTTCGGCCAACTAATCGCCGAAGCTTCGGCCGAAGCTCCGGCATCATTGTGGGATTGTTTTGCAGAAGTCATAAACAATAAATTACTCACAGAACACTTTGAAAATTCATCGGCTAAAGAGCTGGAAGTATATATAAGCAATCCTCTTTTAAATAGAACACATTGTCTGTTGGAATTGGTGGAGATGGAGAGAGAATAAAAAAATATTATCTGATTCGGCCAAACGTTATTTATCTGCTCCAAGTAGCAGTATATATAGTGAAAGGTTATTTTCTGAAGCTGAAAATGTGTATGAGGAAAAAAGGAATAGAATTCTTCCTAAAAATGCAAAAACATTGATTTTTTTTGCATCATAATTTAAAATTGTGTGATAAATGATAAAATAAAGTAAGGTTAATTAAACCTTGTATGTAATATGATAAAAATAAACATAAAAAACAATTTACAGTATCTCAGTTATTAACCTAGAAAACATTTTATCATGTGATAATAATAAATAATCTAGAATAAATTTTATAACTTTAATTATCTGGAATAAATATTTAGAATTTAGATCTAAGGTGGATGTGAAAGTAATAGGCATCCTCCTCATGTTCTGGTTTATAAAAAATGAATAAAAATTCAGCTTTTATTTATTTTTCAACAATTCTCTGCATGTTTTATAATCCTGGGTTATTGTTAATCTTGATTATTGACTATATTGTTAATTTTGATTATTGACTATACATGACTATGACTAAGTTTCAAAGCTAGAAATATTTAAAGAATGTTTTTCATGCAATATTTTAATAGCTTCATTTTAAAGCAACTAAAGTTGTTCGTATAATTAAATAGTTAACTAAATATAATGTAATGTAACTTATTTCTTAGCAACTTCCAATTTAAATAGAATATATTATTAATTGTTGCATGATTTATGGTCCCAAAGGGTCAATGCACACAAACTTTTAAATTAAACATAAATTTCTACTATGTTTTATTATAAGGTACCATTGTGTATAACTTAAATGACAATATTTTATATAATAATAATTGTTAAAAGAATATTCACAACATAAATTGTTATAGGCCGAATCACGCTCATTATTCGGCCAGGCCAAAGCTTCGGCAAAGTGGCCGAAGCTTCGTTCCATCTCTAAAAAAAAACCCTCCCAGAATCCCTCTCAACCCCGCCAAAACCCCACTGTCTCTCAACACGATGCCCCCTATTATATTTCCTTTTCCCAAATTTCGATTCGTTAATTTCTACAATTTTACCAACCCCCCCCCCCCCCCCACAATTTTTTCAGATTTAGATTCAACAAATTCTAGAATAGTTTCATGAACAAACTGCCTCCAATTACATACCGTATGACTAGAAAAAAAAAAAAAAAAAATGATTCTTAATATCAGCACTCTTAGTTCCTAAACAAATCTCATACGTCAACAGAAAAATTTCCCCCAAATTTAACCTACTAGTGGAAAACCACGATCAAACCGAAAAGACTTCTGATGATTACATTTAGTTTCGCGTCTACGGCACGAATAAATATATCCATCAGACAAAGCAGATTTTACTGAGAGTTTCATAGGAAGGATTCTTACAATTAACGCAAACAGGTACTTTTAATAACTTACTCTCTTTCAAAAATTCCAAAAACAAGTCGTGGTTTTCCACTAGCTTAAAAAAAAATACCTATTTCCCACCCCTTCTTTCCCATATGTAGGCCTATCAGATGAAAATTTAAATCCCGGCAAAGCATTAAATTTAGCCTGAAAACCTTCTATACACTTTGATAAAGACATAATAAATAATAATACAATAATAAAAAAGAATGATACAACCTGACCGAACCACCACGTGCTCGTTAAAAACAGCTCAGAGCTCAATACACTACATGCGACACGCACAAGATCGAAGCAGCAAATGAATCGACCCCAAAGGAACGGTAACCCTATTGGCCAAAACACAGGGTTGCCACAAATGAAAACGCACCACTTTTGGCGAAGAATTTCATGATATTTATGCAAATATTAGTTTTAAATTTATATATTTCATGGGAAAAAAAGAGAAAGAAAACCTGTAAGTTTGCGTATTTTGTATTACAATTGCATTTTTAAACCATTATTTTTTGTTGAAATTTATGTTGTGGTAAAAAAAAATACTTTGGTAATCACGGGTGATAAAAAATGGCGTCGATTTTGGAAGACGGCATTTTGGCGCGATTCCGGGGCCATTTTGAAAACATTGCGCCAATCGGTGGATTATACAGCATCTGTTCCGGAACTGTATTTATCTGATCGAAATATTCCCGTAGTCAAACAATTGCTCAAATGGGGTGGGAAAGGAAAGAGCGATAACGGGATCACATGGGTCATTTCTAGGAAGACTGACCGGGAAGTAGTGACCTTGGCAGGCCAATTCATTTTACACTGACTATATCAACTACAGTTCTAGGACGACACGACATAAAAGTAAAATCCACTCAACCACAATTTAATAAAGAACAAAATTTGTTCTCTTGGAAACAAAATAACCCAAATAAATCAAATCTCTCCCTGCCACCATGGATTGTCCATAGTTTAACATTCGTACGATGTAAAACCCATTCAATTCAACGGTCCTGTGGTGCATCATCATAGACAAAAAGACCATGTAAAAAGTGTGTTTGAAAGAATTGAATGCTTTCGCTTGGAAATTTCGCTAAATGAATGCGGTAACTCTTTTTACAAATTAACTCAGAAAACTATATAAACAAAATATGCTGGTGTGAACGTGTTAAATATAAAATTCAGCAATTAACTTTCTAACTTAATAACAGAAGAGTTTATGACTGACAAGAAATACTTTGAAGATTCGGGTTTAGTCAAGAATGAGCGACAGCCTTGGCGCATTTTCAATTTCAATTGTGCGAACAGAACATTGTGTTGTTTTCCTTGTGTGCAATTTGGCGAGAAGAGGAACACAACCTATGACATGCTTATCGTTTTTTGGCAATCATCACTCATTTTTGACTAGACCTGGAGATTCTTTTCCAGAAAGTAAAGAAAACAATTCACACTACGAGAAAGAAGCATTTAAATGTCAATACCAACCAAAATAAAAATCCTTAGTACAGTACTAACCATAAGGTTAACATAAGTGATCTATTATGGCATGCATATTTTACTGCTGACTTCTTAATGGCAAAGTTACAAGAATTAAAGGATAAAACACTGAGATTTTCATATATTAATTTTTTTATAATAGCACTTAAAAGTAATTGTTTAAAGCTTGTAAGCAATTTTGAAAGCTGAAATTGTTAGTTGATTCATGTTACTTATAGCAAAAGATATATAGAAACACTGATAATTTGACTTCAGAAAAAAAAAAAGTTTACTACAAATAATGTCAGCTACTTAACGACAATTCCGATAAAAAACAACGTATAATTACATATTTACACAAATAGACTTTATGAAAGGATTTTACAACAAATTTTTATGGAAAACTCAAAATGGCGCCAAATCACTTAAAAATTTTCAAACTAAATGCATTTTTTTTTTTATGTAAAAGAACAAGCAAAAAACGTTAAATGTCATGTACATATTTCGAAGACATTTTAATGCATTTCCCCTTGTTTTAAATTTCATTACAATGCAATCATGCATTTGCGCCAAAATATAAATCAAGAGAAAACAAATTAAATATGAAACTTTCCACGAATACTTACCTCAGAAGGATTTCTACCTCTTTTCTCTAAGGCTATTCTTTTCTCCATGCTTAATAAACTTTAAATTTGTGGTGAATAACACCTAATAAACAAAGATACAATAACAAATTAAAAATTATAACTTGAACGAACGTGCGTTTTCTTTTGCAGCAGTCGCAGTTCAAAAATTTGCGAACTACATTGACAGTGCCAGTTATGAACAATAACAATAGCAAAAATGGCACTGGATATTCAACCTTCTCGTCGTTATTTTTATCAAACAGTATTTTTTAAAATATGTCCATTGATTAATCAGAATAATTAAATCAATAAAATGAAAAACATGCTATAAGATGTATTTTATAAAATTATAATATTTCTGAAAACCAAAAGAAATGTGAGAAGCTTTTTTTTAGCGAACTGTGAATTGAAATGCGACAGCATTATGCGACGTTGTATATCCCTTTAAATGTACAGGTAACTTGTCATCAAACGAATGGCAATAAATCTTTGTTTATCATATGATTCGAGCTCAGCTCAGTTTTTTGGGAGGATTGAATTTGATTGGGAATGTGTTTTTGTATTTTTTGACATTGGAATTGTATTATTTTAAATTGCATTCAAAATGGGATCTCTCTTTCGAAGTCAGCAAATGGTTTTATGTCAGATTTTTTTACAGAATGAAGCTACATATTCTAGTGTTTCAAATTTAGGTGAATTAGGATTAGTGCAATTCAGAGATGTAAGTTGATAACTTGTTAAAAATATTTAATTCTGAAATATGTATTTATAAATGAATTTTTGTAGCAATTTTTTTGGTAAATAGGTCATCTTTTCATTTTTATGTATAATGTACAGATACATCTCAGTGATTTCCTCTGATTAACTATCCTAAATTAAGGTTAAATCAACTTAACATTAACTTTTCGATATGCATTTACCTTTCTTTTATTTTTAAGACACATATTTTATTGAGTAATATTGTTAAAATCTTTGAGCAATTTCTAAATTGTAAATATCTGTACCAACTTTTTTTTTTAATAGTTTTTTGATTACAAAATGAAAAATGCTGTAAAACTTTGCAGTACTTTCGTTTAACTGCATGCCAGCAAATAATCGCCTCTATGATAGATTTAATTTATTAAAAACTTAAATGATAAACTTATTATAAATTTATACATAATATTTATCATATGATAAATATTATAGAAACTTTTATGAACATTGTGAAACTTACTCTAAACATTATAATAAACTTCTACACATTGCACTTCATTTTGTATATGGCATGCAATGCAGTCAATACAGAAATACCAGTTTTAAGATATAATGTGGTAGCTGTTGTTCCTTTTCTTATTAATTCTGGAAAAAAAAAAGACAATATATGTCACAAGAGTTATTTTAATTTTTGTAGACAAATCCTAGTGTTAGTGCTTTTCAAAGAAAATTTATCACCCAAGTTCGAAGATGTGATGAAATGGAAAGAAAACTGAGTATGTTGGTATTATTTTCTGTTACTTTTTTTTTTTTTTTTAATGTACATTTATATATTTTTGTATAACTATATATTTAATTTATATACATCTATTACAGCATACATTGAGTCAGAAATCATAAAGGATGATATACGAATGAATGATGTCGAAGACAACCCTGTGGCTCCACAACCTAAAGAAATAATAGATCTAGAGGTTCTTAAGTTTAATGCTATTCTACTAGTCATTTCATGCCAAGTCAACCAAAAAACTTCAATTTTCAACCTGATCCCTTCAGATTTCACTATGATACATGTATGAACGCTTCGTGCATGTGAGAAACAAAGGATTGGTTCTAAAACATGTCACAAACAAAAGTTATCAGGGCTCCCAAATGGTCCTCTTTTCCCTCCAAAGTCCGTTTTTCATAGTGAGGTCCGTTTTTGTCCTCTTTTTAATGTTTTGGTCCGTTTAGTCCTCTTTTGAATGACTTAAAAATAAGTTTTTAAAAATGCTTAATTCCAATAATGATCAGTGTTCAAACGCTCCATGAAAAACTTTAGATTCTCAATCTTTTTCCATCCAAAATATAAATGTCAATATTCATTTTAAACATGCTTTATCAGATTCTATAACATATAAAAGAACAGAATTTTTCAATATTTCTCACTCATGTAATTTTTTTTTTGTTCCCCCCCCCCACCCCCCTTTTTCCATCTCTAAACATTGCCGATCAAACATTCTGTGGGAAGCCTTTTATTTTTGAATATTTATCCATCCACAATATTAATTTTAAACTTACTTTATGATATTTTAGAACCTATAAAGAAGTAGAATTGTGTTTAATATTTCTCTCATGAACTACTTTTTACCCCCCCCCCCCTTCTTTCCACCACCAGCCAATGATTAAATGTTGATTGCTAGCTTACGTTTTTTTTTTTTTTTTTTTTTTTTTTTTTAACACATAATTTATTGTGTTGGTGTGCATTTTTCTTTTAGTTTAATTTGTCACTTTTAAAATATTTTGTATAGTTTTTCCTGTGAGCATTATTTTTCATTTGAAATAAATTTTATGAACGTACATTTGTATAGTTTTCCCCGCGCGCATTACTTTTCTTTTAAAATTAATTTTATGAACACTCGTGTTTCCTCTTTTTTTAATTTTCTGCACTCTCATGCCTGAATCTAGAAAGACCTACCTGGCCATATATTCTACTATATTATTTATTCTACATACTACTACTATTAGAGGTGAAAGAACGCCGTTCCTAGGAACTCTGAAAAGTTAATTTTGATGATGATGATGATGAGTGTAGAATAATTTTTCTCCACCCACAATGTAAATGCTACTTTTAAATTTAGTTTATTATAACCCCAGAACCTATAAGATAAGATTTTTTTCAGGGACTACAAATATTTTAAATTATTTCAAAATAATCTCACAATCTTCCATCTTATTTATTTATATCATTTAGTTAAAAGTGTTATTTCATAATCTGTGTAACTTCCAAATAATCTTGTGTATATATATATATATATATTATTTTTTTGGAATTTCATTATATCATTTAGAAAATCATATGTGTTATTTCATAATCTGTGTAATTTCCAAATAATCTCACAATCTGCTGCGTAATTTTCGTTTTTTCTCCCAGTGTATCATTGTAGAATTATAAGAATAAATCTTTAATAATTAAATAAGTTTGGAAAATTTACTCAGGAATTAAACTGCCTTACTTTTTCTTCAAATGACTACTACTACTATGGTCCCCCCCCCCATAAATTTAAGAAGTTTCCAATGCAGCATTATCATATGTGTTATAGATGTGTTATAGCCTTTATAAATGGTAAATAAAAATTATTGGATAATTTTTCCTCATTGGTATTAGCTATTGTTATGTTATATTTAATATGTTTTATGATTAAATGATTGTTTAACGAGGTGTTTAAAACGATGATAGTGTAAAATGTTTACATTTGTTATAATTTTTGGATAAAAAAAATCCCTCTGAAGTCCTCTTTTTTTTTATTATAAATGGTCCTCCTAAGTCCTCTTTTGAACTGTAAATGGTCCTCTTTTATCCTTTTCGGTAGCTAAAATATGTTGGGAGCCCTGAGTTATGAATTTTGTAAAAGCACCTGTTATAAATTATTTAAAAACAATAAATACATGCAACATGAAATAAAGTAACAGCTTCCCCCCCCCCCTTCCTGAATCCTCTTTAAATGCATCCATTATACAAATTTCAAAACACCTGTTATTAGCTTTTATAAATAGTATATGCAGGCAAAGAAAGACATGTCATAACATTGATTCATAATTAAAAAAAAAACAGAATGTCAATGCTAATTTAAAAAATTTTTTTAATCCTCCATTTTCAAAATACCATTTTTTCATATATACATAGCAAACTGAAATATGTATAATGTATTCTTGTTATATATATATATATAAGTTTCACTTGAAGATTAACATTAATTCATCAAATGGATTTATATAAAGGTTTTACTTTTAAAATACTTCTTATTTAGAGTCCCCCTGCTTCACATACTTGATAAATTACTAATAGAAAACTCTATAACACCACTAAATCCATTAACTTCCTGAAAGTTTCAATTAAATCTAAAATGGTCAGGTTGGGTGTCTGGTTGATTTGGCATGGAATGACCTTTACTTTAAATGTATTTATCAATATTATTTGTTTTTTGTGTATAGTATATTTTATATCTGAAATTCAAACTCTGTTGAAGTTTTAAGAATGTTACACTATTGCGATCATATGAAATATACTCCATGAGTACAACACTTTGTTATATATGCAATTTATTTCTTCTTTTCCTTCTATCACAGCTTGAGCTGCACATTAATTTAACTAGTTTCACTTTTAAATTCTTTGATACTACTCAAATAACTAACTAATCTTTAGCCAGTTTCAGCAAGAGCTCAGTGTGAGACCTACAAAGCTGCCTCTCCCAGAAATATTCATAGTAATTGCAGTGGGACACTATTGGTATTATAAGGGGCTGCTGTACAAAATAAATAACCAAAAATTGATTTTAATACACTAATATATAAATAAATGCCATATAGTAAAAAATAATACATTTCGAAATTTTTCTGTTTGATTAAGATAACTTTTAAGTGAAATTAAAATATATTCAACTAGTAATTAGTAATAACAAATAATTTAAATTATATACAATCGTAATTAGTGTTGATATAGGAATATTATGTTTAATGCACTATTTTTGTCAACTTCACTCAAAATTTCAATTTTATCTTTTAAAAACAAAGCCTTTATTTTCTAAACAAAGCCTCTATTTAGCGTCTAAACATTATATCCGATTGAGCTAAAAATTTATATGCATGCTATAGCTGTATCAGTTTTGTAGAATCTAGCACTTAGTGTTTTTACAGTGACACAAATAAAAATTCTTTATCATTGGGGCGTATGGGCTCAAATTATTTAAAGTGCGATAGCGTTTGAATAAAGGGCAAAACTGGGAAAATTCATTAGTGGCCAGTGGCCGGTACTGTCAGTTTCATTAGTAGCCACTTTTTTAAGTTAGTGGCCACTTTTCACATGATAAGACTATTTCTTTCAGACTGCAAAAAGCATTGTCACCATTTTGTGGTATAATTACCACAAGAAAAATATGAAAATAAGAAATACATATAATAAAATTAACACAGAGACACTGAAATTGTAATTACGTTCTTTTTAAAAATCCTAAATTGCACATCCTAAATTGATATCTGCTTAGGGCTGTAATAATAAAAGCAAAAGTTTTTATCTTTCAGATAATTTAGTAGTATTTTTTTTTTCAATTTATTTAAGTGAAATAAGCTGTTATCATTCACAGTTCACATTGCTATTTTCTAAGTAAATGAATGATTCATCATCATCACAACCTTTTACATGGTCATGTGTAAATACAGTTAGCAGTTTTATTACTTTTTTCTTATTTCTAAAGACACACTTTTTTAATTGATTTTATTTCAATAGAGTTAAAATATTTCCTCTTAAAAATATAGATATGGAAACTTAGCTGCTTCATTAAAAATAATTTACTTAGCTGCCAAATTTGTAGCTTGGGGGGGGGGGGGGATGATTATAAGAATTATGAGTAAGAGATATTAAACAATTCTACTTCTTTACAGATTCTAGAATCTAATAAAGTAAGTTTAAAATAGATATTTATATTTTTACAGCAAATGGAAAATGGTTAGAAATTATAAAGCTTTCTATAAGCTGTGTGATCACAGATCGTTAGGGGGGGGGGGAGTCCAAAAAATTATATGAGTAAGATATATTAAACAATTCTACTTCTTTATAGGTTGTAGAATATAATAAAGCAAGTTTAAAATAAACATTGACATTTATGCCATGGATGGAAAAAGATTGGAAATCACAAAGCTTAGATTCTCTATCGTCGCTCGATTTTTAGAATCTTTTAATGATCACAAAAAGTGGCGACTTTAGTGGCGATCGATGCATAATTTTTAATCGCCATCTCTTTTTATTTAGTCGCCACGTGGCCGGTGGCCACCGTTAATTTTGCCCTTTACGTTTGAACACCTCATTTGATTAAGCTGAAAATTTTTTTAATTGTTATAGGTTACCGTCGCACAAACTGTATAAATTTTAGTGAATCTAGCATTTATAGACTTTTACAGGGACACAACAAAAATTTCTTTATCATTATTACCTATGCTCAAAATGTTTGAAGGGCAATAGCGTTAATTTGAAGAACATACCATATAGAAAAAAATGCTTATATACCTTATTATAATTTTCTCTTTTGTTTTGTTAATGAAATCTTTTACTTTGTTTATTTTTCAACCTTTAATTACTTAATGTTCGGAAAGTCGAGAGGAGTAACTACAGATTTTTTAGTGTAATAATCATTGAGTTTATCAATTTATTATGTGTGCAAGGTAGAAAGTTTAGAATTGGGTTATTCATGGTTATATAAGAAAATGGAAGTTGTTTTTATTTATGCTTTGGAACGGATTTTTATTTTATCTGGCATAAAAATGTTGTGTGATTTTTCAGGTTTCTTGCTTCCTAATGGTAAAAACAGAGACGTTGAATAGAACAAATCAATTTTTATGTGAATTAAATGTTACCTTTTTTGCCTTCTGCTTATATGTTAATCAGTACTTAAAATTTACTGGATGTTTAATCTCTTTGTTTTCTTTTTTAGATTTTTTTTTTTTTTTTTTTTTTTTTTTTTAAATTATGATAAATATTAGCAGTCAAATCTTTCTTAAAAATGTAGACCTACACTTAATTTTTAACACTATCCAACAACAAAAGTGAAAAGTGTTTATGACCTTTGCTTGGAAATTTAAGAAATTTACATCTTTATGCCCCTCAACAGAAAATGTCTGCTTTCTTATAAACTTTGATTGCAGCACTTCTGCCTACTTTGTTTGCTTGACGGAGAGTCATGTGTTTTTTTGACACAAAACAATTGTTGCAAGTTTATTGCATTTTATGGTGTTTATTCAAAGTTTATAATTATTTCAAATTTGTTTCAAAAAGCTAAGTTATAAGGAAGTTATTTGTACTTCCAAGGTGGAAAAAACTGCAGAAAAAACCAGCTGGAAGAAATAGAAAAAACTGTTTCTCTTTAAAAAATTATCATATAAGTTGCAAATTTGTAAGGTTCAGTTAATGCATTTTTCTTATAAACAACCATAAATAAATTTAATTATGCTTTTAAAAATTTAATTATTATTTATTATTCTATAGTAATAATCACCTGATATTTTTAGCCAACATATCACACACCAAAATCTATTAAAGAAATCAATTTTTAATTTAAACTAACTAACCCGTGCGAAATTTTTGCAATTTATTTCTTTTTTATTTACATTTAAAATTTTAAACTTATAAGTCCAATAAGAAACTTAAAAGAACAATTTCACCACCCAATTTAAATTTTAATTCATTGGAAGCCAAATTATTATTAGTTTTTTGTGGGATGAAATGCTAATGATAGTTAAAGCAAATAATTCATATAAAATTTTCAAAATAAAATTCATGCTTGAAGTCCCAGTTTTCATACTTCCCCAAGCAGGACAGCTTCTGTATAGGACCCCATGACGACTTTCAAATTTGCTTAAGTACTATTTTTTGTCCTCGCATATTTTATTAAGTCACAATCGTATCGTTTATTAAAAAAAAATAATTGTAACTGGTCCACGTTAGAGAAATATTATATAGATGTTAAATAAATAAATTAAAATAAACCTTAACTTTACTTTGTGCTGTCGTAGCATGAAGTAACAACAGCACAAAGTAAAGTTAAGGTTTAATAATAACAGGAGACTTGGCGTTGGAATATTAAAACCCGAATAAACTACTATGTCAGAAACACCAAAGAAAAATATTTCAGGTGCATACAGCTGTTTCGGTAGCCTAAAGCGCACCGTCTTCAGTGCAAAAAGAATTCTGAATCAGGAGAAGTGCTCATATATATAGGAGAGGGACCAGATTCAGTGCAAAAAGAATTCTGAATCAGGAGAAGTGCTCATATATATAGGAGAGGGACCGGATTCAGTGCAAAAAGAATTCTGAATCAGGAGAAGTGCTCATATATATAGGAGAGGGACTGGACTAGGTCCCTCTCCTATATATATGAGCACTTCTCCTGATTCAGAATTCTTTTTGCACTGAAGACGGTATGCTTTAGGCTACCGAAACACCTGTATGCACCTCAAATATTTTTCTTTGGCATTTCTGACGTAGTAGTTTATTCGGGTTTTAAAGTTAAGGTTTATTTTAATTTATTTATTTAATAGTTTAATACTTCGTTTGTTTATATTTTCATTTAAAATTATATAAATGTTTTATTATTTAAACAATTTTATTTCTTTTACTGGTAAAAAATAGTGTGGATCACTTAAGACTACTATCTGATAGAAGAGTTTTTAACTAATATGCAATTAATTAAGAGAATGGGTATGTAATAATTACTGTATTACAAAATGTTATCAAAATCCTAATTTTTCTTACTGCAGTATGACATGGTATAATAAATGAGAAGTTTTTTAGTAGTAGATTACTGCAATATCGGTTTCTCAACTTAAAATAGATATGTGCAAACCATGGAAAAAAAATATTCCTGCAGGACATATTCGTACAGTTTATTGCATACCAGATTAAAGTTAATAGAAATTGTTGTATTCTAAAAAAATTAATAATAATTAACTAACAAATATTTTTGCTAAAAATTATATAATTATTGTCACCTGAACACATGATTATAATATGGGATTGTCATAGTCATTAGAGATGCAACGATTATTCGGCCGAAGCCGAATGTTCAGCCTATTCGGCCTGTCAGCCGAATATTCGGCATCGGCCGAATATCAAGTCCATTATTCGGCCCAGGCCGAATAATTCTGTAAGAAATGTTTTTATTTATATTTATACAATATAAATAAAAACATTATATTACACAATAAAATTTTTTAATTTTAGAATTTATATTTGTCATGTTTTGTGAAAATTTTATTTGAAATTAACTAATATCCCCCCCACCAAAAAAAAAAAACTTTCATACCTTGAATGAATTTCATCATACCATTTTAATGTAAGGATCATGTAAAAACTTTTATGCTACATTGATATCCATATCAATGTCCTCATATTAAAATTAAGAAACATTTGAATTTACTTATTGTTTTATCTTAAAAATATATATTTAAACTTACCTTTATTTATTAAATCCTTTTTGATATTTAAAATTTACTTTGCATCTATTCTTTTCAAACATCGTTACTTTGTTTACTATATCAGCGTTGCCATTTCTCGTCTGCATAATCTTTCTTGTTTGAGCTGTTGCCACTTCTTGGAAATTGTCATTTTTTCTTATGTTTCAATTTTCACCACCGGATGTCGTGGCGCGGCGGTCAACGTTGTTATGCAGATCGGTTTGTTTAGATAGAATATAAGGCCGTGATGTTTGGGAGATACTTCAGTTTCAGCTGAGTTCAGTTCTAGTGTGCTCCTGCTAGCCTTGGCTTGGAGTCCCGGTTTGAATAGCTGCGGGCGGCTGTTCTTTTGGAATAGTTATGTTCTGTACGATGAACTCATATTTAAATATTTAGGTAAATCGAATGTTAAATTGTTGCTGTTAAGTTTGATAGTTTTATAATGTTAATATTTGTTTACAATTGTTTAAGTTTGAGGTTTTTTTTTTATATGCAATAGTTTCTTCAGAAGTTTAAATGATTAGTTTATTTGAGGACTTTTTATGCTAAGTTTATTTTTTGAACTTTAATGATTTATCGAAATCGTTGGTCATGCGGTGACCACAAATTGACTTTGATCTTCTACTAAAATTAAGCTCAAACCAAGTAATTTACACGTTCTATTCATTGGTCATTTGGCGACCATGAAGTGTGGTATAGTCTAGCTGACTTTATTTTTCAATGGCATTCGCTGGTCATTTGGCGACCGCGATCTTCAAGTAATTTACACGCTCTATTCATTGGTCATTTGGCGACCATGAAGTGTGGTATAGTTTAGCTGAACTTTATTTTTCAATGGTATTCGCTGGTCATTTGGCGACCGCGATCTTCGGAAATTCTTGTGCAGAATTTTGATTTTCAACTAATGATTCATCTGTTTTTCTTCAATATGGTTTCGGTGTTACAACATATGTGTCTGATCGTTCTTCTGGTAAAAATGCTTGTACTGGTGTGAAGTGATGTTGTTTGTTCCATCTTCCACATTGGTCATGCGTAGACCATGTAAAAGAACTTGATACCAAAAGACTTCGTTTTTCTTCCATGTATTATCAAGTAACCCAAATATTTGATTGGAGAGGTAATATGATTTTGAATTGATGTTGAGAATTAATTTTGTTATATTGAATTTGAAAATTTTGTTATATATATATTTATATTAAATTGTTTCCTAATCATTGTTATAATTGTTTTTCCCTAATCTATTATATTTCCATGAATAAATTAATTTTCGTTTAAAAATATTTTTGTCTTTACTGAGTCTGAAACTTTTACTACTAGTCAAATTGAAATTTTTCTAAAATAATTCTATTGCAGTTTTTTTCTGCTTAATATAAGTTTGTTTAAGATAGACCTTAAAATGTCTAACATCTGGGTTATGGGCCCAGTTTAGATAAAGTTCTTTTTGACTAGTTTTCTTTGTAGACTCAGTGGATTCAATTTGTTTCTTTTGTGATATATTTAAATTGGTTAATCATGGCGTATAATTTAGTACCTCAAATAGTTAAACTTAATTCTCATAATTATTCTGGTTGGAAATGCGACATCAAGTTCCTTTTAATGGAAAAAAATGCCTACGATATCGTAACTGGTATCGAAGAGCAACCTGTAAAAAGTGATACTGTCACTGTTGAATCTATAACAGATTTTAAGAGAAGGCAGAATGCTGCTATGTCCTTAATCTATTTAAATATCAAACCAGAATATCGGAGTTTAATTAGCGAATGTGATGATCCCGCTAAAGCTTGGGAAATCCTCAAAGTCAATTTCCAACCAGACAGTAGAAGTCACCATATGAAGTTATATTCTGAATTAATGTCTTGTTTTTTTTACCCTGGCGAATCTATGGCAATTTATGCCGCAAAAATTTCAAAAATATCTGATCAATTAAAATCTATTGGTAAACCTATAAATGACGAGTATCTGTGTTTTCAGATTTTACGTTTTTTGCCCGATAAGTTTGACCAAATCGTCCAGCAAATTTTAAGGTGGCCTGATAAAGACTTTATTTTTAAAAATATTGTAACTGAATTGTGTGCTGAGGAGACTCGTCTCCAACTCAGGAATATTGACAAATCTAGGGTTGATTGTAATATTGAAGCCCAGAGTGTCAAATTTAAGAAAAGGCCTGTTTTTACTTGCTGGCGATGTGGAAAAAAGGGTCATATTAGTAAAGATTGTCGGGTAAAGTTAAGTAATGATAAATCTGCTAGGGATAATACATTTAAAGGTAATTTTGTAAAAAAAGGTGACTCCGCTCAACAGCCAAAACGTGATAAAACTCCCCCCCGTAAAAATAAAGGTTTTAAAGCTCAGAATTATATTGCTGAAGCTAATTTAAGTGGTTTTAATAGAGAAGGCAGCTGGGCTTTTGACACCGCCGCCTCTCACCATTTCTGCAAAAATAGATCTGCTTTTTATAATTTCACCGAAATTTCTGGTGATGAGTTGCACGTGGCTGTTGACGGGGTTACTTTCCCCATTACTGGAAAGGGGGAAGTTGAATTAGATTTTAATGGTACTATTATAAAACTTTGGAATGTCCTTTTCTCACCAAATTTAAGAAAAAATTTGTTAAGCGGTTCTAGATTCGACCAGGGTGGTGCTAAATTTACTGGAAAGGCTGGTAAACTAAATGTGGTCGATAAATATGGCAAGTTTCTTTTTTCTGCTAAGCTCTATGACGGGATTTATTATACTTTTCCAAAAATCATAAGAAATAATCATAATGTTAAAATGAATGGGGGGCAGAATTCCAAAACTAATGTTGATCTAAATTTTAATGCTGAAGTTTCAGCTTCACCAGTAATTAAAACTGCCAATATTAAAGATATAGACACATGGCACTTGCGTTTTGATCACATTAGTCCTGATTTAATTTATAATACTATTCGTAATTCTGCAGTTAAAGGTCTTCCTCATTTAAAATCTGTTGATAATTTTTTTTGTGATCCCTGTCATTTGAGTAAGCAAAATCGTGTCTCTTTCAAGCCTCTTAGTTCTTCTTCATCTAAAAAGCCATTAGATAGAATTTTCCTTGATACTTGGGGTCCTGTTAAAATTTCTGGAAAGAAGGGTGAACGTTTTTTTGTGTCTATTATAGACGATTTTTCAGGTAAAACTTCTGTTTATCCTCTCCAGGAGAAATCTATGTGTTTCGAAGTCTTTAAAAGACACGTTCTACGAGCAGAAAGATTTCTAGGGACCAAGTTGAAAGCTTTGAGAACGGATAATGGCAGAGAGTTTGAGAATGAACTGTTTAAGGCTTTTTGTAGAGAAAATGGAGTAAAACATGAGTTGACTAATGCCTATACACCAGAGGAAAACGGGGTTTGTGAAAGATTTAACCAGACAATAATGAATTGTGTTCGGGCAATGCTTAAATCTAGTGGCTTGTCTGACGATTTTTGGCCTGAAGCATGTATGCATTTTACATATGCATGGAACAGGATTTGTCATGGTAAAAATTCTAAAACACCTATTGAACTCTATTCTGGTAATAAGCCTTCTGTAAGACATTTAAGGCCATTTGGCACTTTAGCTTATGTCGGGGTTCCTAAGGTCAGGCGCAAGAACAAGTTAGATGCTAAGTCCAAACGTGGTGTCCTTGTTGGATATGCCTTACATACCCGTGGATATAGGATCTGGTTGGAAGAGGACAAGAAGGTTGTTGAGACGATAAATGTTTCTTTTGTTGAGAGCAGTGATGTGTCACGCAGTGGAGCGGTGATGGGCGACTCTTCTTTTGAGTTGGTGCTTGTCCCAGAGGAGCAGCCATGTACCGTTGACCGGTGTCATACTGATCCGGAGCCTGGACCCTCTGGTGTCTTGCCCAGCGAGACTGAAGATGTTGTTCCAACCGTCCTCCCTGCCACTCCTTCTCCTGCTTCTCCTATCACTCCAGTTTCTCCTCAAGCTTCGTCTCCCAGCTGGAAGACTAATCCGGTCTGGTACAGAAAGGTTGTGCCTAGGCCTAAGGGAAAGAAGATCGACATTTACTACTACCCTGACGGTGAAGGCAAGAGGTCATGTCAACGCACTCCAAAGGAAGTCGAGAAATTTTGTAATGATAATGGTTTAATTTTTAATTCTAATGATTTTGATTTTTCTAAATTTAATACTTTTTCTGGTGTTGTTAATCCTAGCATTATACCTTCCGCGTCCAGCACTACTAGCTGACTAGAGGTGGTGGTCCCGCGAACGTATAAGCAGGCTCAGAAATCTAAACAGTTTGATAAGTGGCATGAGGCTATGCTTGAAGAATTGAATTGTATGACTACTAGAGGTGTTTGGCATCTTGTGAAACTTCCTGTGAATAAATCTGTGTTAGGAAACCGCTGGGTTTATACAGTCAAGCGTGACGAGTCTGGTACCATAGTTAGGTATAAGGCAAGGTTGGTCGCGCAAGGTTTCAACCAGGTCCAGGGAGAATCATATGATGAAACATTCTCACCTGTCATAAATTTTTCTGTTGTAAGGTTTTTCTTTTCTTTGCTGGTCTCATACTGCGGGTGGTTTAACGTACAATGTGACGTAAAATGCGCTTACTTATATGCTCCTCTAAACGAGGAAATTTACATGAATCAACCAACTGGATTTGCTGAAAAAGGCAAAGAGGATTGGGTGTGTAAATTGGACAGAGCATTGTACAGGCTGCATCAATCTGGTAGGTTATGGTTTTATGAGTTAAATAAAGTATTGTTGGAACTTGGTTTTAATAAATTTGAAAATTGTAATTGTGCATATTCATATTCTGATTTTTCCGTTTTATTGGTTTATGTAGATGACATAGTTATTTTTTCCAGGACTGAATCGCAGGCAAATAACATTTTAGACCTTTTACAGTCTAAATTTGACTTAAAAATTTTGGGTACCACTCGTAAGCTTTTAGGTGTGGAATTCGAGTACACGGATACTGGGGTTTTGATCCATCAAGGTCAATATATTGCCGAAGTTAATGAGAGGTTTCAAAACCATCGGATACCTGTCTCTTCCTTGCTTATAGTTAAAGGTGTACAATTTTCTAAGAGTGATTGTCCAGTTGTTCAGTCTGATGTTGAAGAAGCATCTCATTTACCTTACAGGAATCTTTTAGGTTGTATTTCTTTTTTAGCAAACCGTACAAGACCTGATATTGCATATGCCACAAATATATTTTCTCAGTTCCAACAAAATCCTGGTTTTAAACATTGGCAAGGCTTACTTAAACTTTTAGGTTACATTAAATATACCAGTCATTATAAACTCTATCTCAATTGCACAGATATTAAAATAATTTCTTACTCTGACGCCGACTTCGCCGCTAATAGAGACGATTACGTTTCTATGGGGGGTCAGTTGGTATTGTTGGACCGTGCTGCCGTTTCGTGGCGCACAAATAAACAAAAAGGTGTCACTATATCAACTATGGAATCAGAGTTTATTTCTATGTGTGATTGTGTAAGGGAGCAGGATTGGTTTTATAATATTTTATGTGAGTGCTCCAATTTAAAACTTATAAATAATAACTTTGATATAGCTACTTTATATGCAGATAATCAGGCAGCCATTCGTTTTACTAAATCCAGAATAGAAAACTTCCATACTCGACACGTAAATATAAAATTGTTTTTTATTAGAGACTGGTTTGACGAGGGAAAGTTTAACCTCGAATATATAAATTCTAAATTAAATCTTGCCGACCCGTTTACCAAGCCTATGACTAAAGGTGACTTATTAAAATTTATAAAATTAATTTTTCTTTAAATACTTAATATAATAATTTTGTTCTAGTTAATTTTTTCCAGTAAATTGCTGCATCTTTCTCTTTTTATATATATCTGTTAAAGTTTTTTGAGGTTTTCCTTACCTTTGCAAATTGTTGTAAATATTGTATATAGTGGTATGAATGAATGAAATGCAAGGCGCCTTGTGTATGTGTTATCATATTTCATATTTATTGCATATTATATACCTGTACATTATCATTGTATATATAACCATTTCTCATACTGTTTTTCATATATATGTATTTGATTTGCATTGTGTGGGGGAAATTATATGAATTGCATGCAATAGTACTTTTTCTTCTTAACCAAATTGTTCTTTCAGAGTATCATTGGTGATACTTTGTTTTTCGTCTTTTTGTAAAGCCATGTGATACCTCGCATTTTTCAATGATACTATGGACTTAAGATGAATGGATGTGCAGCAAATTCTTGGTAATATTTAAAATGTTGTTTTCTTATATAGTTCTTGTATTATTTTTAATATTGCGGTGGGGGGCATTTGATATCCATATCAATGTCCTCATATTAAAATTAAGAAACATTTGAATTTACTTATTGTTTTATCTTAAAAATATATATTTAAACTTACCTTTATTTATTAAATCCTTTTTGATATTTAAAATTTACTTTGCATCTATTCTTTTCAAACATCGTTACTTTGTTTACTATATCGGCGTTGCCATTTCTCGTCTGCATAATCTTTCTTGTTTGAGCTGTTGCCACTTCTTGGAAATTGTCATATTTTATTATGTTTCAATTTTCACCACCGGATGTCGTGGCGCGGCGGTCAACGTTGTTATGCAGATCGGTTTGTTTAGATAGAATATAAGGCCGTGATGTTTGGGAGATACTTCAGTTTCAGCTGAGTTCAGTTCTAGTGTGCTCCTGCTAGCCTTGGCTTGGAGTCCCGGTTTGAATAGCTGCGGGCGGCTGTTCTTTTGGAATAGTTATGTTCTGTACGATGAACTCATATTTAAATATTTAGGTAAATCGAATGTTAAATTGTTGCTGTTAAGTTTGATAGTTTTATAATGTTAATATTTGTTTACAATTGTTTAAGTTTGAGGTTTTTTTTTTATATGCAATAGTTTCTTCAGAAGTTTAAATGATTAGTTTATTTGAGGACTTTTTATGCTAAGTTTATTTTTTGAACTTTAATGATTTATCGAAATCGTTGGTCATGCGGCGACCACAAATTGACTTTGATCTTCTACTAAAATTAAGCTCAAACCAAGTAATTTACACGTTCTATTCATTGGTCATTTGGCGACCATGAAGTGTGGTATAGTCTAGCTGACTTTATTTTTCAATGGCATTCGCTGGTCATTTGGCGACCGCGATCTTCAAGTAATTTACACGCTCTATTCATTGGTCATTTGGCGACCATGAAGTGTGGTATAGTTTAGCTGAACTTTATTTTTCAATGGTATTCGCTGGTCATTTGGCGACCGCGATCTTCGGAAATTCTTGTGCAGAATTTTGATTTTCAACTAATGATTCATCTGTTTTTCTTCAATATGGTTTCGGTGTTACAACATATGTGTCTGATCGTTCTTCTGGTAAAAATGCTTGTACTGGTGTGAAGTGATGTTGTTTGTTCCATCTTCCACATTGGTCATGCGTAGACCATGTAAAAGAACTTGATACCAAAAGACTTCGTTTTTCTTCCATGTATTATCAAGTAACCCAAATATTTGATTGGAGAGGTAATATGATTTTGAATTGATGTTGAGAATTAATTTTGTTATATTGAATTTGAAAATTTTGTTATATATATATTTATATTAAATTGTTTCCTAATCATTGTTATAATTGTTTTTCCCTAATCTATTATATTTCCATGAATAAATTAATTTTCGTTTAAAAATATTTTTGTCTTTACTGAGTCTGAAACTTTTACTACTAGTCAAATTGAAATTTTTCTAAAATAATTCTATTGCAGTTTTTTTCTGCTTAATATAAGTTTGTTTAAGATAGACCTTAAAATGTCTAACATACATCAATAAGTGCAAAACATATATCTGTAGTAAGCTAACATAATCTGTTAAATTTAAAATTAATCTATTCAAAATTGTTCCAACTGATCCATACAAGCAAATTCTGATTTTTTTTTCAAAGCAGAATGAAAAAATTTAATATTTATCCTTCGTTATTTAATAATAATAAAAAAAAAATCCTTCTGGTGATATTTTTAATTATTGGGGGGGGAGAGAGACAAAAAATTAGAAATTGAGTTAGACCGTTCATAATTGGTGTACATAGGTTTTGGGAGCCTAAAAGTCGAATGAGGATATTTTCGAAAGTGTAAAATTATTGGGAGGGGGGGGGGGGTTCAAAAAATTAGAAATTGAGCTAAACCATTCTAAATTGGTATTTATAGGTTTTAGTGGCCTACGAGTCAAATAAGGATATTTTGGAAAGTGTAAAATTATTAGGGGGGGGGCAGGAAGGACAAAAAATTAGAAATTGAGTTACACCGTTCAAAATTGGTATGTATAGGTTTTGGGGGCCTAAGAGTCGAATGAGGATATTTTAGAAAGTGTAAAATTATTAGGAAGCAGGGGGGGGGGAGCAAAAACATAGAAATTGAGTTAGACCATTCAAAAGTGCTACATTATTAAAGGGGAGGCGGAAAGAGGGACTAGGGGAACAAAAAAATAGAAATTGAGTTACACTGTTCAAAATTGGTATATGTAGGTGAATTAGGAGGGGCAGGAAAGGTGGGGAATAAATATGCGTATCCCTTAATCTCTGCACGCGCAGTGTGGGTCTGTGCTGCCTACGGCAGTGGGGACCCGGTGTATGTTTTTACTCGATCAAAAAGCTTTTTTTTTATGAGTGAGAATATGGAATTTTGAAAATTCATTCATTATAGTGATTCATTTAAAAATAGTGACCCGCTAGCGGGCAAAGCTCACTAGTATCTATTAAAATATGACTAGACAATACCTCATAAGAAACTTGCAAAGAATTATTATTATTGAGGCAATTTTTAAGCCGAACATAGCCGAATATTTTTTTCAGAATCAAATAATGGTTTTAAAAATTAAAAATTTGTATAAAAATAACTTAAAAAAAAGAAAATAGTACATTTTAGTTATGAAATGTACAAGAATTGTGCATACTATACTATGTTTTTAGACAAAAATGAGTTCATTATTCGGCGGCCGAATAGGCCGAATATTCGGCTATACTTTGGCCGATTAATTGGTATTCGGTTATTCGGCCAAACGATTGTTCGTTGCATCTCTAATAGTCATCTATGATAATAATAATATAATAAACTAACAAATATTTTAGCTAAAAATTACATAATTATTGTCACTTGAACACATCATAATATGAGATTGTACCTATGCAAAATTTTTAAAACCATTACTCCTTTAAAATTAGCAATGTATATGTTAATTAAAATATAGAGTTCAGATTTGATATAGTATTATGCTTTCAGTTTTATTATTTTATATGGTTAAAATATTTTAATTTTGAGATCTTCTGTTTTTGATGTCTTCTGTTGGTTTCTTCCATTTTTTTTCCTTCCTTCCATTTTTTTTTTTTTTTTTTTTTTTTTTCCTTTCAGTTTCTTCAGCTTTCTTCTACTGTCCTGGAAGAAACCCAACCCTAATTATGTGTGTTATAAAAAAGTTTTATTTACAGTTGTTTTTGTAGTATGTTATATGCCCTATATTTGTATAAAGAATGATTTAGATATTTTTTTTCTTGTCTTTGGTTATTTTAGAGCATGTTTGAAAATATAGAAAATGAATTAAAAGAGGTAAATTCCAACTCAGATGCTCTGAAGAAAACGTATTTTGAGCTCTCTGAATTAAAAAATGTGTTGATTCAAGCTCACATATTTTTTGCTGATGTAAGTATTATATTTTAAAATATTCCCACTATTAATTTATTTTTAAGTTATTTTATTCTAAGAACAAATTGACACCCTGCCTCCTGACAATCTCTGATATATGTAGTTTTAGTTACACCATTTTTTCCCCTCTCTTACCATCCACACCCTAATAAAATAAGTTTTTAGTTATCTAAATGTATATTTAAATAGCTTTAAATATATTCTGGTAATAATCAATCTAATATCCAATAATTAATTTTATTGGGAAAATTCTGATAATGCTTTGCAGACATGTAATATATTAAGTTGTAGATTATATATGTATTAGTATTTTAATAACATTGATTATGTCCTATTTTTTCTTGTCTCTCATTATGTACATACATATGCCTTGTTATATGTCAGATATATGTATATCTGTGTGTATCTAAAAAATAGATAAAGATCCCAGTTGCAGAATTTTTTCTGCCAATCTGCAGCATAATTTCACAATAAGTTACAGGGGAAATAAAGTTACTGGATTCATTAAGTGTATTTTTAACACAAGCATTGCAGTTATGAAATTTTAATACATATAGCTAGGTAAAGAATTGGCATTAATCATTATCCTTCTTATCGCATACGAAGAAATATCCTTGTGTATGATTTTGTTCGTACTGACTGTAATAAAATATTTGTAGTAAGAGACTAAACGTTGAAATTATTGCAACTTTCTAAAATTTTCTGGGTTTCTGTGTAACCAGATGGAGCTGCATTAAGAAGCATAAGCTTTCTTTTATCAACAATGACAGTTTGTTCGTCATTTCCATCTATGCATCTAAATTGCATTTTGCTCACCTCAATGTCCGAGCCCCAACTTTCACAGAAAACTTCTAATACTGGAATTGAAATTGCTTGCTTAAGTAATATAATAAGTACAGGTATTTCCTTTGACAGCTCACTAGCAGATTTTTTTTTTTTTTTTAATATAAAAACCTTTATTTCATATGTGATCTTTTCAGATTTAACTTCTTCTATAGTGCTAGTGATCCATTTATAAAAATACTGGTACTCAAACAAAAATGTGTAGAAATCAGCAAACTTTGAAATTGATGCAAAATATTGTATATATTATATTCAAAGAAGCAATAACAAAAATTACATGAGTAATGAGCAGTATGGAAAACTTTTTTCTACCTTTAAATAGGTTCTACAATTTAATAAAGCAAGTTTAAAAAGAATAATGACATTTAAGCTGTATACAGAGAAAGACTAATAATCACAACAAGGATTCTGCAATATCGCCGATTGTTAGCAAGGGGCGAGGGAGGGGGGGGAGGGTCGCAAAAAATTACATGAGTGAGAGATATTAAACAATTTTATCTCTTTATAGGTTCTAGAATCTAATAAAGATTTTTTAAAATGAATATTGACTTTTATGTTGTCGATGGAGAAAGATTGAAAATTGCTGTCTTTCCTGCCAAAATCAGGAGACTTAGAATCTCTGCACTGTATTGTTTTGAAAATAATCTGCAAACTAAAAAAAAAAAAAAAAAAAAAAAACTATGTAGTTCTCGCGTCTTGCATTTTCTGCAATGGGGATAAAGATGGATCTGCATAAAGTAGTAGAACCATATAACAATGCAGCAATTAACTTTATTAATACGGTAGATCATCACCTTTATCCTGAATTACAGTCTGAGCCCGATTAATTTACATAAATTCTGGATATTGACCAATTCAGTTTATTATTCTGTCCGTGATGAAAGCTTTCTGCATAGAAGCTGTTCTTGTGACATTGAAATTCTCTAGAAAATTGACAGCTATAAAGCAAATATGCATTGTATATTTTCAGACAAAAAAGGATAAAATTCTTTTAAAAATTTTCATGTAAAATTGCTAAATTTTACTCTAAAATAATACATTTTTTCAGTCTTAAAAATAAAAATTATGTGTGCATTAAAATTATTAACCTGTATTTTCTTACTTGATTAAGAAACAAAGAAGATTCACATACTTATGATCATTTGAAATTTTGTGTGAAATGATAAACTGTTTTTTTAAATTAAAGATTCATTTTCAAAAGCATCACATTTTATTTTGTTTGTACCTTACAAAAACACTTATGTAAATATTTTCAAAAAAAAGAAGAAAGAAAAAACATAAATAATAAAATTTGTAATACTAAAATAAAAGAAAGGTCAATATGAGATTTTAAAGTAAACAGTGTTAACTATATTTATTATCAAAATAGTATATGATATAAATAGTAAATATATGTAATAGAAATTATGTTATATTACATAATAGTATATGTGATTCGAATGAAAAATCTTTAAAAAAAAAAGAATAAATAAATAAATAATCTTTCTGTATACATTTAAAACAATTTTCAATGCACAATTTACATCAAAGTCTTTCATTCTTAATATGTCTGTTTTGCTGAAGATATTTTCTGCAAATTAATCATCTTCATCATTTTTTTTTTTTTTTTTTTTTTTTTTTGCTTGTTTTTCTAATGATATTGGGCATAATATTAAAAAATGTCTTGAGATAAAATGACGGAAATTTAACTTTCAGAGTAATTGAAAGGAGAGAAACAGAAAGATTAAAATGCTGTTCAAGAAAAAAAAGACCTGTCAGATTTTTTTTTTAATCTCTTACATCCTTATATAATCTAAATTTTTATTTTAATTTCTAATATATAAAAAAATTTTAAAAAAGAAAGTTTTTTTACCAGAAATTTAGTTTTAAAATAAATTCTGATTAACAAGTTTTTTTTTTTTTTTCCCTTCTAATTAAATCGAAAGTAAATATGCACAAAAAGCATATTGATAAAATTATATTTATTGTTACTGATTACTTAACTAAAAGATAATTATGTATGAGACATTCAAGATGGAAAAGAAAAGTATAGCTCAAAATTTGAGAATGAATAAATTGGGCTTGTATTCTAGTTTAATAATCAATAAAATTAATTATAAAATTCAAAAACTTATTTTAAGTGTTGCATACTTTAAATGGATGGCTATTTTTATAAAAAGACTTAAACAAAAATCAAAGTGTAGGTAATTAAAAAAAAAAAAAGTTTCAAGTAACTCAGTCTTAGACACAACACTTGTAGCTCAGATCTGTACAGCCCGAGGCCTATTTGTCTCATGCGGGAAGAAAACACCAAGTTAGTGGAGTCATATATGATAAGCTCGACCCGAAGAGCCTAAGACATGTCTTTTAAAGATACTGGAAAATTTCTGTAATAAATATTATTTATATTTAAAAAAAAAAGTGTTTAATAGCTTAAGATTTCTTTGTAGGTGTATACTTTCAATCCGGGTCATTTTAGGATTCTTCTGTTTATTGCTTTCCTTCAGAAAGGAGCGCCACCTAATGTAATGTTGATTCGCTACATGTCAATGCAAGCTTGTTCATTGGCTAAGATTTCCACAGCTTCATGTTTAAGGGCAAAATGAGAAATTTTCATAATTTACAAGTTTTTAAGGATTTTAAAAAATTTTCGTTTTGGTTAATATTGGTTAGGGCTGTTGTTATTTTTAATATTCTTTTGATGGTATTTGATTATATTTATTTTTTATTATTCTTTTCATCATTCCCATGTATAAACACATTTGTTATTACTTTCGTTGCAGTAATTAATTTAATATAATCCTACAAATTTTAGGGGGTTAATTTTTCTTTTTTTTTTTGTTGTTGTTGTTGTTACAGATTCTGTGGGAGATGCTTTTATTTTGTCCCTTTATTGTGTAGTATCGAAGTAGTATAATGCAGGTTTTTGTTTTTGAGGTTTTTTTTTTTATCTGGGTAAGTTTTTTTTTTTTTTTTTTTTTTTTCTTCTTCTTAATTCTATTTTTGAAAACCTTGTTTGTTAAGTTTCTATTATAGCCAGCATTAAAACAAATTTCTGTTATTTAATTTAATTCAAGTTTTAGGAGCATTTTAGCAGAGCATATTTGGTGCAATTAATATAGGATTGGATGGCTGAAATTTTGTCCTTATAAGGAGTTTTACATTTTGCATTCATAATTTCCTTGCTATTATTTGGTTTTCTATAGACTGATATCAGATTTTGTTTGGTATTCCTGGATAACAGGTAAATTTTTTATTGCTGAAGATAGATATATGAAATTCTGCTACTGGGTGGAATAAGTTATTTATAGTTTAATACAAACAACCATGAAAGAAAGGGGCAAATTATATTTTGTAAGTTCATTTGCTGATTTTAACATTGCCCAATTCTTAATGTTATAAGCACGTTGTATACAAGGTTGATATATTTTGTAGTATTTATTTTTTCTGCACTGTAAAAAATAAAATAAATAAATATTTCTTTAGAAAAGTAAAAGTACCTGTGCATGCTGTGTGTCTACATTATACAACTCTTGTTATAGTTAGGAAGTACATTTAAAAAAATATAGCATACTTAGTGCTGACTCTAGACTAATTTGGCAGGGTGCTCCACCCTGCGGTCCTTTTGCAATCTGTTTTAGCACCCTGTATCCCTTTTAAAAACATTTTGGTACCAAGCAGTCTTTTGTAATATTTTAAATGTTCAGAGGCCTTTAGACACTTTCCTTCCTAACTTTTTAACCTTCAAGAAATAGTTCTGCAGCTTTCCTGGAAGAAAAAATGCATATAGCCTATGTTCACGTAAAATTAGTAATTTATTTTTGTCACATACAAAAATCACAACATAGAAGACCACAAATTATGCAAATGATGTCCTTTTTGAAAATAGGTTGCCTTTTTTATTGAATTCCCCTGGTGGCCCTTTTATTCTAGAATCAGCACTAATATTAGACTGACAAGGAAACTCTTTGAAGCGGTAATCACCGATTTTCTTGAAAAAAATTCTGGCATAAGATTTAATCATGAATAGCATCTTCCTAAAATATTAGCTGCTGAGTCACAATAGATAAGCTATAAAAAATTATTAAAAATGGAAGCATGTTTGCAATATTTCCAAAAAAGCGCCTGTTTGGCGACTGCATTCTTCGAAATTTCATCGCAATGAAGATTTAATAGATGTAGATGTTCTTCTTTCTTTTTGATAGTCAAACGAACTCCCTACGCTGTCGAGCACATGAGAATTCAGAATAGATTAACAAAAAACCAGATAATTTACCAGATTGAGACTTATTTAGTCGAAATTCTAAATAACATTTAATATTTCAGTTAAATAAGCTGTGTCTTTAACAATTGCAAGAATATTTACATCAAGTTTTTAATAACGACATTAAAAAAATATATGATCAAAACTTTTATATAAATTTAAATAAAACAAAACATTTTATATTAAAACACAAAGCTGTTTTTTTTTTTTTTTTTTTTTTTTTTTTAACTAAAATGAAAGCATTTGATATCCGAACACATTTTTCTTATAAGGGTTACATGCAAACGGAACGCTTGCAACTTCGATGACGTAAATTTTGCAAATTTTTTGCAAATTCAGTCGGCAGTAAAAGTATCCGAGCATTAGCAGGAATTCCTATGTAAAAAAAGTACACTTAATGCAGTTTGTTAAATAAATCCTTGTCGAATCCTGTTCTTAGTCAGTCTAAGAACATGATTCAACAAGGATTTACTTAACAAAGCAGTATTAAGAGTGCTTTTTTCTGACGGGGATTATTGCTAGTGTTCGGATACTTTTGCTGCCGACTGTACGATCCGACTTGTGATCTACGATAGCTGAGATTGTTACAATAGTATGCCTCTCATAACCGGATTAAAATACAAAAAATTAAAAAAACACCCTGGGTCGGCTGGAGAATCGAACCCATTCTTTTACACGTGAAGGCGATTAGCGAGGGTGACATACTCACTCGGCCACGGAGGGTCTGCATTCAGCATAACAATTATTTTTAAAACAACAAGATTTCGCAGTTAATAATTCTAAGAAAATTACCTATGAAAAAAATCACTGCGCAGCACTAGTGCGACGTAAAACCCAACCAACCTTATGAAATTCTAATGCATATTTTTACAAAACAAATTACCAGAAATGTAAGAAGCCATCCGCGATTGTAATGAAATGCTCGCCCTCTGGTGGGCTAAGGTGAAATTACAATAAACATGGTTTAATTCGAATTCCATACAGCCGCCATTGCTTGCCGATATTTAGTTTCACATACATTTATTGAATAAAAACGAATAAATACGGTAAAAAAGATAACACATACTGTTGTGTGCCACAGTGTAACTCCAAAGGATCAAGAAATCCAGAATTGAGCTTCCATTTATTTCCAAATGACAAATTTAAAATTTCAGTTGCTTCGGCTAATGGAAGTAAAGAATTAATCAGATGATTTGAAACTAATATTTGTTCAACTTCAGTTAAAAATCTACTTCCGATCGAACTTTGAATAAACTGAAGTGTTTTTTCCAAAAGCAATCAATTTTCCATAATGTAATGGCGGAGAAATTATAGTACGAATATTAAGTAGAATAACAAAAAGAACACTAATGGAACACACGTGGCTATGTTTACTAACAACTGCAGTGTTGAGAAAGCGCCATCTATCGATCATTACAATCGCGGATAAAGGTTATGCACGTGTTTTTCCAATTTTAAATAATCCCCTCCGTAAAGGATCAAAGTTGTAAACACGTCTACGGACCATCTCTAGGAATGTACCCTAGACTATCGCCATTGCATATCTGTAGTGCGAATTAAAACTTAAAACCTACTCAACCTCAAATATCTTAAATATTTTGATTTATTTATTTGAGTATTAATTTCAATCAACTATTCTAACAATCAAATGTTCGATCAAATATTATAATTCATATTGGTCACCAATTGCCCATTCCGCAGTACTAGTGCGACGTAAAACCCAGTCAACCAATCTATAAATCAGATTAGTTTTTAAATCGTCTGCAAATTTATATAAATGCACATGCCGAGTGCTTCAGACATTAAATTACTCTAGATTATATATAAGCTGGAGTAATGTAAAAGTAACTCTGAAATTGCATTATTTTAAATAAATACAATATTGAAATGAAACATTACATAAAATAATGGAAAATATTATATCTAACACAAAACATAATGGGGTACATACAAATGAAACACTTCCAGTTGCAAAGCCGTTTTCAGGCGTTCCAAATGTATGACTGCAGTCGGCAGCAAAAGTATCCGAGCATTAGCGAAAATTCCTATGTGAAAAAAGCACACTTAACACTGTTTTGTTAAATAAATCCTTGTCAAATTGTGTTCTTAGACTGACTACGAACAGGATTCGACAAGGATTTATTTAACAAATCTGCATTAAGTTTACTTTTTTTACATAGGAATTTTCGCTAGTGCTCTGTTACTTTTGCTGCCGACTGTATTTGCAAAAAACTTGCAAAATTTACGTCATCGAAACTGCAAGCGTTCCGTTTGTATGTAACCCAATGTCACTTTTTCTAAATAGAAACTTCTAGATTTCAGAAAATATATTGAGTGTTGAGTGGGTTTTAACGTCGCACTATAGCTACGCAGTGGGAAATTGGAGATGGTCTTGTATTCACTCATAGGGATATTCTGGAGACATGCCATCATAATTTTGATCCTCCGCGGAGGGGATGGATTCCTTGCTTCAGTCACCCTAGAGCGATAGAAAACACAACCCTCCTATACTGAAGTCCCTTGGCATCACTGAAGGAAGGTTAATGTGATTTGGCGATGACTTTTTTCGTATTTGGCGTCCAAAACGTAAAGTTTAATAATTTTTTACAGCTTTCCTGTTGCGATTCAGCAGCTAATTTTTTCACAAGTGAATTAAGTATAGTGTAAACTATTTTCTGTAATTTTTTTAAGAAAATCGGTGATTACCGCTTGAAAGAGTTCCCTTGTGAGTAACATGCTCTAAAATCAAATCAGTGTAGTTTCTCATAATAAA
Source organism: Salticus scenicus (assembly GCA_963930645.1). NCBI lineage: Eukaryota > Metazoa > Arthropoda > Arachnida > Araneae > Salticidae > Salticus > Salticus scenicus. The sequence goes on from OZ005656.1 coordinate 153,572,849, forward strand.
AACCTCATGGTGTGATTCTATTTACTATTTTATGCTAATAGATGCTAAGATATAGTCATCAAGAAAGCTGTGTTACTGTGGTGTAGGAAAGTCATTTATTGAGAAAAATGTACTCAACACAAATTTTTGTCAGTGTTTACCTAAATTTAAAGTTTCACAGAAATTTATGCATCTAATTTGCTGCTGCAGCATTAGAAAAGTTTGTATAATATACCCCAACAATCATTTTGTATAAAAACTCAAATCATAGTCGGAACAATTAGAAGCATGGAAATCTGTAAAAACTTTCCCTTTTTTAATTTAATACTTAATGGACTTCTTTCACATTTAGCAAGAGACTCATCATCAAGTTGAAACTATGGATCAGAGTACTTTAGTTGCCAATGAAGTATCATCTGCAACTCCATCCCAACATGGGTAAGCTGATTAAAACTTTTTTTTTTTTTTTTCTATTTTCAAATTATATTTCATGTGCAATTTTTTCTTTAATTATATATTTAATAATTTCCGTAATATAAATTGTGTGTGTACTAACAATTAAACTACAATATTTCAAAAAGTGACATCTTTTATAAACTTCTTATTAATACTAAAACTAAACTGAATTTTTAAATAATTTATATATCGAATTGATCATGCTTTCTAATCATCAGCTGTTTAATACTATCAACAGTTTTTTTTTTATTTTGACTGCAATCAGAATGTGATTGTATAATGATGTTTATTTTAAACTTATATTTTTGTGTCTATTTCATTAAAAAAAAAAAAAAATCATTACTGTGCACCATATGACTTTTACAAAAACTTAATCCTTCAAAACATACTTTAGGCACTTTGCAGTCTCTTAATTTAGCATTCATAAGAAACAGAAATCATAATCCCAGACCATTTTCATAGTTTTAAAGCATAACCCGACTGCCCGAAACGATTATTTTTATTGTATAAAAAACACATTTTATTTATTTTCTTTCATGTTTAGTTATTAAATATTTTACAAATTTAACTAACTACTGTTTTTCTTTTTCTAGCTTTGTCACTGGGGTTATCGTACGTGAACGCATTCCTGCTTTTGAAATGATGTTATGGCGTGTATGTCGTGGTAAAGTTTTTTTAAAGCAGGCTGAGTTGGGTACAGCATTAGAAGATCCTATTACAGTAAGTCAATATTTATTTATTACTAGCAGGCTTTGCCCGCTTCGCTGGTCACTAAATTTAAAGGAAACTCTTTTCTATATAGCTTTATAAAAATAAAATAAAATACTAAAATTGCTCAAAAGCTCGCTTCGGATCCCTGCTGCCTTCGGTAGCGATTTGGTCATCCGCTAAAACTCGGGCGCTTGTCCCTATTACCTGAGACAATGGTTTACCAATAGGCTTACATTAAGTCCTTATTAGATAACAGTTTCGAAATAGATAGTATCGAAAAAAAAATGAAGTATCCCCTTTATATTTGAATCCCAGTTACATATGAACAACACTATACGTGGTGCACATAATATTTGCTTTTACGTTATTTCCTATGTTTATTTTGTTTATCCCCGATCAACCATAAAAATGATAACAATTTCACGCTAAATATTATAATATGCTATGACCGGCTACGTCTGTTGCATGAGACAATTAATTTTTTGTGGTTATTAGTATTCATGGTTTGTAAGCATGATCATAGTACCGCCTTAATATAGCTCTCTTTGGTGACTTTTGAATTTTTGTCACCATTTTAGATTTTATCCCTTGTAAAAATAAGACTTAATACCTTGTAACAATATGCTACGAGCGCTATTTCTGACATATTTTAGACAACTAAACTTTTAATGGTTATATATATTTCCCATTAAGCATATTTTTATTTTCATTTATTTATTTAAATATTGATGAAATTTGAACTTCAATTTGGTCTAGTGTTGTACAGGCTGTATACTACACGTTTGTGTTTGTGAAAGAAAATTTATAAAATACATACATTAGTTAATTTTAAAAAATCTAATTGTCCGATCGATAAGCTGTTTAATCCGTTGGATTCACAAAAATTGCATCTTTCATTTGGTATCTTATTTGTAACGATACGACTGATATTTCTAATTTTTTTAATTTACTTTCCTCATTTTAAATACATGTAATTTTTATTGTTCACGTTTTTTTTTTTTTTTTTTTTTTTTTTCCGTCGAAAAAATAATGATAATTTTTTTGGCAACAATTAAATTAAGGAATAAAATTAAATATTTTAAATAAATGTAATTTTTATTGTTCACGTTTTTTTTTCTTTTTTTCTGTCCAAAAAAGAATAATTTTTTTTGGCAACAATTAAATTAAGGATTAAAATTAAATGGCCAATTTATCAGTTATTAGAAGGTTTTTATTTTAACACTTTAATTAATTAAAAGAAAACTAAAACAAAATTCGAAAATCCGGCTTCGAGGTGCATCAGGGGAGGTCATTACGAATCAACATGCAAATTTTTGTAGCTCAGCCATCAGCCGTTAGGAACACACTTAAACTTTATTGAATAGCAATAAAGTTCAAATTGACTCTAGAAAACGTTTGTATGGGAAATAGAAAAGGGCTGTTTTTAGGTTTTTCCCGGAAATTATTCGATTTTTTCTCGCCTTTTAAACCTTCCCTAGACCTCCACGAACATTTCAAGACTAAGATAAGATAAATCCGTTCAGCCGTTCTCGAGTTTTAGTGAGACTAACGAACAGCAATTCATTTTTATATATATAGATTATATTTGTATTTATTAGTAGTATGACAGGACTATTGCTTTCAATCAGACATTTCACATTATCATCATTTGCTGTGTTTCACCATGAATATGTGAGGAGGCTTTTCTTTTTGCAACAAGTTAAAGGGGGAAAAAAAATTTAATTAAGATAAAACTTGCAAAAAAAAAAAAAATAGATATGAATATACACTGGTCAAAAAAATTAAAAGATCAGCCCGTTTTCTCTTTCTCTTCTTTTGCACATAATTTTTAAACAAATAAACATATGAACATAAAATTTGGATGGCCTGTTCATTATCATATTATTAACCGAATCTTATGTAATTTTAGTATAAGAATAATTTTTAAGCTAATAAATATTCAGTTTTCTCTCAAAAGTAAGCTTTTAAAAAAATAAAAAATTTCAATAATTTTAGGAAAGAACACTTAATGAAAAATGGTCATAAGGATGCCTTACAGATAGGTAAAGACGCACACGCGTTCCTATGTTAGATTACAACCAAATCTTTCTACCTGCATTCATTTTCTGTTTCTTCTTTTTTCTTCTTCTTTTCGCATGTGAATAACTTTTTAAAAAATATGCATACAAACATGAAAATTGGATAAGATGTTCATTATACAATTATTTTTCGACATCATTATTATTCTAGTGCTGAGTATAGTTTACAAATTAGTAATTATATATTTTTAAAAAGTTCATTATAAAAGAAAAAGAAAAGTTAATACAAAAAGAAAAATCGAGATTTAGTTTAACATTTCAAGGTATGAGCGTCTTTACCTATCTCTAATGCATCCTTAACACCACTTTTCATTATGTGTTCTTTCCTAAATTTGTTGAAATTTTTCATTTTTTCCAAAGCTTACTTTTGCGAGAAAACTGAATATTTATTAGCTTAAAAATTATTCTTATGCTAAAATTACATAAGATTCGGTTAATAATATGATAATGAACAGGCCATCCAAATTTTATGTTCATATGTTTATTTGTTTAAAAATTATGTGCAAAAGAAGAGAAAGAGAAAACGGGCTGATCCTTAATTTTTTTGACCAGTGTAGTAACCATTGCTAAGGAATGCATTTTCATATTTTAAGATAAAAATTCAATTATTAATTTTACTTTTACGATTTTTGTATATTTAAATCAAATAAATTATTTTTCCATTTTCCTGTATTGTATCAAGTTAAAATAAATAAATAAATTAAAAATAAGTTGTGTAAAATAAATTCTAAGAAATGAGTATAGTAATTGTTGCTAGGGGATGCAACACAGTTACCACATGTTTTTATATGGAAGAATAAAGTGAAAAAAGTTTATTTGTATTAAATTAAATTCTCTTTTTAATAAGAAATAAAATTATACGTAAAATTTAAACATTAAAAATTAAGTAATCTAAAAGCAGGAAAAAAAGATTTCTTGTTGATGCTACATATATCGTTTATAGAGCAGTGGCAGATTTTTAGAAAATCTGCATGTCTGAAATCTTTTAAATATTTATACAAACGAAATTCCGTTAGGTTATTCTGTTTCAGTTCTCCAGCTTTGAGCAATAGTATATTAAGGTTTAATAGGACAATTTTTAAAACATTTAAATTTACAATAGGTACCCTGAGCCATTTTTCCTTATGGATGGACTACCACACCCGATAATATAGTTAATAATAACAGGAGACTTGGCGTTGGAATATTAAAACACGAATAAACTACTACATCAGAAACGCCAAAAGAAAAAAAATTCCGATGCATACAGCTGTTTCGGTAGCCTTAAGCGTACCGTCTTTAGTGCATAAAGAATTCTGAATCTGGAGAAGTGCTCGTATATAGGAGAGGGACCGAATTTAGTTCAACCAATAGGATTACGACACTCCATCTTTCCCGTAATCCTAGATTACGGCTAGATGAAGGTAGTATCCTTTTTTTTTTTTGCTTTCTCTTACACATAAGGTAGAGAAAGTATTGTTTTGGGGTCAAATTTTTGAACGCGAAATTTTGTTATATTTACACGTTTTGAGTTCCCCTGTGTGTGTCTGCCTGTTATCAGCATATCTCAAAAACAAATTATGGCAGAAAGTTCAAACTTGGTATTCTAAATGTGTATCATATAGGGATGCTACAGTAAGCTTTTCGTTAAGATCAAGCAAATGGTTCGTGTACAGGGACAATCAAGAGAATTCTAATACATTACGTCTATGGGGGAAATTGCAGGTAAGTAGAGTTTAACGTCTATATACTGCACTAAACCAAATGAAATGAATATATATTTTTTGTAATAGAGATAGTTAACTGGGAAAAAAAATTGTTTATGTAGGGGCCTCGCCTCCCCCCCCCCTGGAGGGGAAGTCCCCCCTCGAGGGGAGTAAATTTTCATGATGGGTATCTTTCAAAAGAGCTCGCCAATACCTTTAAAACGAATGGTTGAACCATCGATCTGCGATAATTTAAAACAAAGGTATCGATTTTTTTTTACTTTTAACAAAAAAAAAAAAAAAAAAATTTAGAAAAAAAATCTTTTTTTTTTAAATATTGAGAATAAAATGGACTTTTTTTTTTATATTTGGTGTTATACTACTTCTCTAATATGGAAATCGTCTGCATTATCATAAAAGGTAATTTTTTAAAATATGAATTTTAATAAATTATTTTTTAAAAACAGAATTATTTTTTAATAACCGAATTAAATTCTATATAAATGTAGGTGCATCAATGAAACGGGGGGTTGAGGGGGCGGTAGCCCCCCTCACACAGAACTAATTATCATATAAAACTCTTCAGAAGCCTAATATGAATTGTTTAACACAGGTTTACATAACAGTACTCGTTATCTTACCTTTTAATCTGCAACCTGTATTTATAGTATTAAATTTCAGGGTAAGAGAAAGTCGTGTGAGTGACACACCAGATTATTTGTGATATTTTAAAGAAAGATGTAGGAAACCTTTTATTTTTTAAAAATTCAAGTAAGTATTTAGTGAAGAAATAAAATATTTACAAAACAGAAACACCTCATTTTATGTAATCTCAAAGAAGCATACACACTTTTTAAACAGGAATATCCCAATCACAAGATTGGATTACCTAAATTTGCTGATTTGCGACCGAAGTGGTGTATGTTAGCTGGTAGTACAGGAATTCATTCAGTCTGTCTGTATGATTCACTAAAATGACAGGCTAATGATAGCATCTCTAAAATAATCTATTAAACCATCTATCAGTGATTTTTTTGTCTCATTATGTGTGTGACATTAACAATGAAGCATGTATGTTAGGGTTTTGTTCACAGTGGCCACTCCAAACTGCATTTGAAGAATTTTTAGATATGTTAATGGATGATTATGATGAAGAATCTGAAGTGATGTTTCAACGGTGGATAACTACAGTCCTTTCAACACTCATTAAATTACTTTGTCTGCACCTGATTTTAAATCGGAACTTTTATTGAAAATGAAGTCCTAGACAAAACACCATTACATTGCAAAATCTCAATTAGAGTATTTAAAAACAAGAAAAGCCGAACTAAAACCAGATGAGTGCATTTTATTACTTGATTTTTCTGAAAATTTTACTTTTATTGTACAGGATGCAATACAAGGATATCACTGGGAAAACACGCAAGCTACACTCCATCCTTTTTTAGCGTATGTTCGGCCAAACGATAACCTAAAAGTTATTTCTATGTGCATTATCAGTGACTGTTTGACACATGATACAGTGGCAGTAGTTTCTTTTTAAAGGCCCGTAATTCCATATTTAACATCACAATATCCAGACATATAGAAAATAATTTATTTCAGTGGTGGTAGCTCAGCGCAGTACAAAAACAAGAAAAACTTTTTAAATTTATGCCAACATAAAGATGATTTCAAACTAAATGCTGAGTGACATTTTTTCTGCCACTTCCTATGGCAAAAGCCCCTGTGATGCCACTGGAGGCACAGTTAAAAGGTCTGCTTACAGAACCAGCTTGCAACGTCCTTACAAGGATCAGATAATTTCTCCACGTGATTTGTTTCATTATTGCACAGGTAATTTTAAAAATATTAAGTTTTTCTTTGCATCTGAAGAATATGTAGCAGAAACAAGAGCATTGCTTTCTGAAAGACTAACTTTCGCTGTAAGAATTGATGGTATCAGGGATTATCATAAATTTATTCCTGTCAGTAAATCTGTGCTTTTAGTTTCCATTGTATCTACATTACAAACATATCGAATCAGATTGAAGTATCTGCAGTAGGTAAGCAACATGTCAAAAATTTAGTCTTACTAACATTTCTAAAGGTTTTTATGTTGCTTGCATGTATGATAAGAAATGGTGGTTAGGAGCTGTCTTAGAAAACTGTTTTGAAAAAGGTGATGTTCAATTACAATTTATGCATCCTCATGGCCCCTGCCAAAACTTTTACTGGCCAGAGAAACCAGATACATGCTGGATTTCATACAAGCACCTGTTAGATATAGTACCAATGTCATCAGCAGCAGCAGCCACAGGATGCATGTTTTTAATATCAAATGATACTGTGAAAAGAATACAGGAACTTATGCTTGCAGTTGAATAAAATTCTGTACACATCAATTTTTAATATATTGCTGTATTTCAAATATATTTTCTTATGAAATAAATATTTATAGCTCCTTTATTTTGATTGATTTTTCAAGAAATTATTTACTACTTTATAATTATGGATGGATAACGTCCAGTTTTGGAAAAATTCTATTTCTTGTTTTCATCAAATATCTAATTTTGCTATAAAATGTAGAAATTATTTTTTTTTTAATTATTATTAAATAATTTAATATATTAAATTTCTTGAATTCTTGTATAGATAGTGCAGCTATTAATATATGCATTATTATTTTTCCTTTTTATTAATGTTAAGTCTATGAGAGGGGGAACACAAGCATATGGTATTAGAGAAAAACATGCATATACTATCAGCAGGATATATCTTTATGCAAATAATAACCAAAAGTATACTCTTTTCCTGTGAATAGCTAACACATCAGTAGCTTATTTAAAAAAAATAAAAAAGCTTCTAGTGCTCCCCTTTTAGGAGTAAAATGGCTGCCAAGATGGCCGAAATTGCATGTTTTTGTCCTATGGTTTGTCTTTAAGCTTAAATATTTCCAAGAAGGAGTGAGAAACCCAAGTAATTTATTGTGTAGTAATTTATGATGAACACCTGTACTCTTCCAGAAAGTGAGTAAACCTTTGGTTTTATTTTCCTTTTTTTGGAATTGATTTCTCAATCTTAACAAAATCGGGAAAATCAAATTTTTGTGGTTGCAACTTCTACGAGTACTGTACCTTAACAATTTTCATTATAAACATTGTAGTATTTTTTTCTGAATGCCTGGAATAACTAGTTTCCATAGATACCTAACACTTTCATATTGCATGAGTACAATTTTTAAGAAAAAAAAATTAACTAACATCAATTTTTTGGTATTTTGAGGGAACGGACAAACTTTGAGGACCTGTATATCTATAAATAAGTGGAGCAGGTAGCTAAAAATTTGGACTTTTTCATGCCTCTATATCATCAATCTGTGTACTAAATTTAAAGAAAATCCGAGTCGGTCATGCAACCCTCATTAGGTGAGTTGGTATGGAATCGCTCCATTGTTCCAAACTCTATATATAATATCTTTATTGTGATAAGTTATGTTAATTAAATTTTTATGCAATTTAACCAATAAGTAGCATTTTATATGGAATGATTTATTATACAGAAAAATAACATACTATAAATATAAACATTTTCTTCTACGTAGAAAGTTTTGTGATTGGCACAACATACTATTTTCAGTTGAGCTTATTATGATTGTTCAGTTTATAATTCTTGCATTATATATATATGAAAGGATAAAATAAGCAAGATTCTAAATTAGTATTTAAATTAATATTAAGTGATAACTTAATATTAATGTCTCAGAATAAATCTTAATTTTAAGAACAATTTTATGAGAATTCTATTTGAGTGCCCAGGTAAAGTTGGTTTTCCAACAGAACTTCATAGCGCGGGAATCTGATTTCAGAATAAGTTTTAGAATCAAAATTATGCAATCGTCTAAAGTAAGCGGCAAAACATTGCAAAATATTTAACCCCAGATGTCCGGGTCAACCAATAATAAAAGGTAGGCGGGTTTTAGATTAGCAAATTACCCAATAAGAATTCATAAGAATAGTTTCGGTTCCCGCCGAAATATGCAGTATTTAAGTGGGAGCACACGAGAAATCGTGGCTTTTTAGGATAATCACTTGCTAAGTAATCTCACGTTTAATTAAGACTCCATCATGTAATAATCTTACTACCTAAACTCGCGGCGCCCTTAGGGGTTCGCCGAAGTGCCAGCCATCGGCACCGTAGTTTCTCGGTTGCCGGAACTAAGACCGCATATACCGCTCAGGATGTCCGAACAACTGGCCCATGACTGCGTCATCTCTATTGTGACTGCACCTTTAGAACTAAATAAGGGATACCGTATATTTCCGTGTATAAGCCGAGAATTTTTGGACATTTTTCGGAAGCTGTATTATAATGGTCGGCTTATATACGGATCTACATTTCTAGCAAAAAACGTACTTCAGAAACAAAGATTGAATACATATATTTTAAGCTTAAAAAGTATATATAAAGTAAAATAGTTATATTAAACCTTATTTTTAAATAATTATCACATATAAAACTCTTAAATTAGCAATTTTAAATTTATTTCACGAAACTCTCGATGTAGTCACGTTTGTTTACATTTCTTTTTGACCTGCCGGTAACTGAAGTCATTGGCAGAGTGCACGAACGGAGTAAATTCTCTGTCTGATTCAGAAATAGTATAAGAGAAACTTGAAAAAAAAAACAGGACTCCCGATCATATTTTTAATTTATACAATTAAATTTAAATCATCTCTGTTTAAAATGTTTCTAGGCTTACACTAGCAAAAGCGGCAAAGCTTCGTTTTTTTTTATAGAAGTATTTTTATTTTGTTGAAGATTGCCTTGAAGCAATGATAAAAATACTGAAAAGTAGAAATATACAAAATAATTTAGATGCGTCATTAAAAAAAATCGATGCAATCGGACTTTACACGGCTTATTTATGTAAACATCCAGCGGCGGCATTGCTTCATCGACGTTAGGGTTAGGTCTCCCGGCCCGGTATTACGGTAGCCATCGTTTTCGGCTGCCAGGACTTGCGAGTTGCGTTCGCGTCTGTGTTTGCCTCCCTTCTGATAGGGTTGCCAGAGTTAAAACTATCGCCGTTGGTGAACAATCTGCGAACGTTTTACGTTATGGCTAAGCAAGGTAAGGAATTCTATTGGATAAGCACGCATTTCGCGCAATTTCATTGGACAGATTATCCTGAAGGTTGTATAGATTGGCAATATTTTCTCCATTTTGGCGATATACTCAAACTTTAAAAAGAGTATTTTTTCAATTCGGCTTATACACGGGTTTGCAATTTTTGGCAAATTTCTGCAGGGAAAAATGTACTCTCGGCTTATATACGGATCGGCTTATATTCGGAAATATACGGTATTCGTTTCTCAAATGGACTCCCTCTTTCTGTTATAAGATGATCGTACACCATCCGTAAACCAGAACTTATATTTTTAACATTACATATATATATATATATATATTTTTGGTCCTGTATAAACATTTTTATTAATAAGTCTGTTAGAAATCTAATTTTTGATTTTATCTTTAATTAGGGAGCAAAATTAAACAAAGTTGTTTTTATGTTATTTTTCCAAGGCGACCAACTAAAAAGTCGTGTTAGAAAAATATGTGATGGGTAAGTATAAATTCAGTTATAACAGTCTCTAAATATTTGTACTCATTAAACATTGGTATTTTCTTATTTTGTGAATATGTAACTTTTAATTCTGATAGATTTCATGCTACTTTGTACCCCTGTCCTGAGACTTATGAAGAAAGAGAGCAAACTCTCACACAAGTGAAAACTCGCATTGAAGATATAACTCAGGTATTTTGAAGTTATGTCTTTTTTTCTTTTTTTCTTTGTAGATTATAATTAATTTTAATATTGATATGTTTCGAGGGAAAATAAAATTATTTATTAGAAGTCTGATGTATAAATTCATTTCTGTTCTCTTTTTCTCTTGCTATACTGCCTGTAAAGCAGAAGAACTTGCAAAACTCAATTTCAAAAATCCTGTAAAAATGAATACAAACATTTTTATTTTCTTAATTTTCTTTAACACCTTTGGTACATTTGATGAATGAAACTCATCATGCACGTGTTTTGCCTAAGTTACAGATGACGAGTCTAATTTGTCATTCAAATTTGCACAAATTTAAGCATGTATATTTTTAGATAAACTGAAGTGTAAGTTTTTATTATTATTACTATACCAACTATGTAAAAAATGCTAGTGCCAGGAATCTAATTCGTTTAACGGAGAATGCTCTACCACTGACAAGGGAAGTATGAATCAGTAAAATTGCTGTTGAAACCAAACCAAGCTTAAATTAAAGAGCATGGTCGAAAGCATAGGGTAGAGCACAAATTTGTTGCAATAACCCTCATGGGGGTGAGATATGTCCTCCTAATAGTTTTAGTTATTTCTATAAAAACCAACAAAACCCACATCATAGTAAGGACGAGTGGTGCAGTGGTACTGTGCTTGTCTTGCGATACGGAGGTCCTGAGATCGAGTCCCTGCAAGGGCGTTTTGTATTTAATTTTTTTATTTCAACTGAAATATTTATTTATTTTTTACATGTTTAATTAAATTATTATTTTAAGAGAAAATATTAATTATATAATAAAAAAGGGTTTTTTTCAGCACAGACAATTTAATAATTTTTTAATTTTTAATCAGTTTATTTATTTATTAAATTAAAAGAAATTAATAATTTAACAGGAAACACTTATATATTAAATTTAGATAAAATTTTGTTAATGATTTGTGGTAGTTTTTTATTTAAAATTTTAATTACTATTTTTTATCGATGTCAATAATAGCAAGAGTCTTCTGTCAATTGTATTATTATTCATGCAATTTTTTGCATGAAAAATCCTGAATAAACACAGCTGTTGCTTAACTATTTGACATTGCATTTAACTTTTATTGCAAAAATTTCATTAAACAACTGTCAAATTTGGTATGTCGGAAGAACTGACAATAAAATTGAACACAATGACAAATTTTCTCAAAATGATTTCACAAATTTATAGTTAGTTTACATCTCAAAAAGTTCAAAATCTGGGTAAATATGAATTTTACAAATCTAGTAATCTCGACGAAAAGCTGAATATTAAACACAATGTTCGTGATGAACAATAATTGACGGTGAACAAAATTGTAATTCAAATAATTATGATAATCTTCTTACATTTCTTCCTTTCATTGTGAAAAATACTTATGGTTTCATGATTTTTCTACTCTTAATCATAATTGTTATAAATTAGAAACTATATTCGTAGCTTTAAACATGATTTTCTTTTTTATAAATAAATAAATAAAAATATATATTTCTTAAATTCATGGCCAATACTTTATTAATTGGAATGAAAAAAAAAAAAAAATCTTAATATAAATAAATATTTTCTTTTAAATTAATAATTATAATTTTATTAAAAATGTAAAAATAAAAAATATGAAACGCCCTTGCGGGGACTCGATCTGAGGACCTCCATCTCACAAGTCAAGCACACTACCACTGCACCACCCGTTCTTGCAAGGACGCATGTTTTGTTGGTTTTTTATAGAAATAACTAAAACTATTAGGGGGTCATATCTCACTCCCATGGGTATTGTTGCAGCAGATTTGCACTCCACCCTATGTTTTTGACCATGCTCTTTAATTTAAGCTTGGTTTGGTTTCAATAGCAATTTTACTGATTCATACTTCTCTTGTGAGCCATCCTGGCTGGTAACCAGCTCAGCATTTCTCACACAATATCCGTTGGCAAAGTCACCATGTCTGCAAATACAGATATAACAGGTGAGAACATTAATCGTGGCATAGCTTGATAGACCACAAATTTTGTACTTAGAAATTTTATTCATTAATTCATCAACCATGAATATTCAACTTAGATAAATAGAAGTGTAAGGTTGATTTTTTTATACCAACTATGTAAAAATTGCCAGAGCTGGGAATCAAACCTGAGCATTTTGCTTAAGTGTAAATGCTCTTTTAGGTAGTGTAAGGTTGATTTTTTTATACCAACTATGTGAAAAATGCCAGAACCAGGTATCGAACCTGGACACTTCGATTAATGTACAAATGCTCATTAAGCGAAGTGCCCAGGTTCGATTCCTGGCTATGGCATTTTTCACATGGTTGGTATAAAAAAAAATCAACCTTACACTCCAGTTTATCTAAAATGAATATTCATTGTTGCTAAATTAATTGATAAAATTTTTATGTACATTTTTGTTCCTGACTAGAGTGAGTGGTATCAATTGTAAGAGGACGTTTTTTTTCCAGTGTTTTCAGTAAACCTTGTTCGTGGCATGAATTCATTCAAAATGCAAGAATTTTTTTAATTAAATCATGTTTATTTTTTTGCTGATAGTTTTTTATAGTATGCAGCAGACTTATATTTTATTATTAAATAATCAGTTTTAAAAAATTTTAATAAACTGCTTTAAATTCTATCTAATTATTTTGCTTAAAAATAAATAAATAAATAAATGAAATGAAAAATGACATGTGTAAAAATATTCAAATTATTGGAAAATTTGTTAAGGAACATGTTTGGGGAAATGGCTTTAGCAAGAGCACATAAATATTCAAGAATATAAAACTAATGTTCTTTTAGATCTATTAATTATAATTTGAAAATTTTAACTTCAGATTATTCTTTTTCTATTTTTAACTATATAGGTTTTAAATCAAACTCAAGATCATCGACGTAGACTTCTTGTAGATGCTGCTAGAAATATACAAATGTGGTTAATTAAAGTACGCAAAGTGAAAGCCATTTACCATACAATGAATCTGTTCAATCAGGATGTGGCTAAGGAGTGTTTAATTGCAGAATGCTGGTGTGCTGCTAAAGATTTATCCAATGTTCAACAAGCTTTACGTGAAGCTACAGTAATATTTTATTCTTCTAGCATATTTTATTATGTGTATAGCTTATTGTTTTTTTTTTTTTTTTTTTTTTTTTTTAATACACACTAATAAACTTGTATAATTTCAATATTTTATAAAATGTGTGTCTAAGGTATTAATTTATGTATTAATTTTTATTTATTGTTTTAATGTAGGAAGAAAGTGGCAGTAGTATCCCATCAATTGTAAATATAATGCAAAGTAAAGAACCACCACCAACTTATAATATTACAAATAAATTTACTATAGGATTTCAAAACATAGTTGATGCATATGGTGTAGCTACTTATCGAGAAGTTAATCCTGGTAAATTTTTGTTTTATTAACTTTTACTACTGTAGTTTTTTTTTTTTTTTTAAATAAAAAGACTGATATGCTTTAACTCTTTTGCATGCTAATTTATTTCACTGATTTATCTGTATATTGATTTAATATTTTGATTATATAACCATAACGTTATTCAAATTTAACCAAAAGTTTTTTTTAACCCTTTGTGGCGCAAGGTAATTCGGATCATTTAAATTATACTGCCACCGGAATTCACAAACAAAATTAAATTAAAAGAAATTTTAAATTATAAGTTTAAAAAAAACGGCCTTTTCTGCTACATTATAAACGTAAATTTTTGCTAAAAAATTTCTGGGATGAGTTTTTGCAGCTGGGAGGTGGTTTCACACTTATACCACCGCACACTAAAAAAGGGTTAACATATACTTCTTTGAATAAGAATGATTATGGAAATAATTTGTAATTTTGTTGTTATATATATATATATTTATAATAAAGAATTATTAAACATAGTAAATGCCAAGCAACAGATACAAGATCACTGAAACTACATAGACCAATAAGAATGAATATTTTTCAAGTAGGAGAAGCTCAGAAAGGTGAAAAATATTCATCAGGGGAGACCTTTTTCACCCTTGAGTACCAATGTATGATTTCGTTCACTAGCGGCTATAATAGCAACTCACTGGTGGGCTCCCTATCATACATGAAAATAATTGAAGTTAAATTTAAAGTGGAATAATCAATTAAGTACAAAATAACAGAGAATCTAACAAAGAACAGCCATAAGAAACAAACAATACTTGCAGGATGATACATTAGGAGTCACATGGATTAAAAAAAGCAAAATAATTCAGGAATTTAGTTGTTCATAGAGTAAAACAACCAAAGTTCAAGTTTTATTGGTTCATAGCTGATAAAGAATAATGAAACTATACAGCAACGGGGATATTTATTGATTATTATGTGTGTAAGAATATGATTACATTTTTAAGAATAGTTGACAACTTAGCAATGAAGAAATTGAATATTTAAAGGAAAAAGGAAGAATACATATTAATACAAGGTAAATGCAAACATGCCTTCTGCTTTATATATATATATATAATTTCACATTCCCACCCAACCATCCAGCCAAACAATATCACCCACCCTCCGTAATCAAACATCTGCCCACCCAACCGCCACTTTTTTATTGGGTTTTATTGTTTTATAATTTTTTTTGTTAAGATACACAAAAGTGCACTCTCTTTTTTTTTTTTTTTTTTTTTAAATAAATGTACCAACAGAGACACATAGTTATGGATATAAAATTGAAAGTTTTTAGGAAAACCTATTTTAGCAGTGGCTGTGATCAGTTTATTAATATTTTTCTTTTTATACTTCAGGGAGTATAAATTATTAATTCAAAATAAATGGTTAATGATGATGTTTCTAAATACCGAAAGATGCAAACAGGAATTAAAATGTGTAAAGTTTTCTTTGAAACTAAAATCTTGCCGTTTGTCATAGGTGTCTGTGTAAAAATTTTATTATCATTAAAGATTATTTTTAGATCTAAAAAGTTTATTCATTATTTAGAGTATTTTGAGTTAGCTTTAGGTTAGATTAAATAATTAGAGGAAAAGTTATTTTGTGATTTCTTGTTAAGATAAAATACAATAATATCATCTATGTAACGATAAAGCCAGACATCATTGTAACAAAATTGCTTTTCATAATAATAAAGATATAGATCTGCCAAAATACTGGAGCTACTTCCCCCCAGTGGGATTCCTACTTGTTGCAAATAAACGTTGTTGTGGAAGATATAATTATTATGGATAACAAAGTGAAGAAGTGTTTTGAATTTTTCTGTTTTAAAATTGCGAGAAAGATTAATTTGAGTTTTATATTCGTTAAAAAGACGAATGTAAATGATGTTACTAAGATCTGATAGCTCAATATTATTGAAAAGATCTTGAAAGTCAAAATTCATGATATTGTAGATTATATCAAGCGAATAAATTGAAAGCTATTTTTAAAGCAGTATAAATTATCAACTTTGCAAGTATGATTGTAAATTTGTTTAAGAATATCCAGTAGAGTTTTATTAGCATTGTTGTTATAAGTCTTACATCCAACAAAGACAGTGCGGAATTTAATTGGAGATTTGTGAAACTTAGGTATAAGAACTATATAAAGATAATTAAACTTATATATATATAAATTTATTTTTTATGCTGTTATAACTATGTGTAAGTATAAGACAGGTAATAGATGAAAAGATAGAGCTTCAAAGTTAAAGATTAAAGACAGAACAATAGCTGGATATGATGCCACAGCAGACTGAATTTTAAAAAAAATCAAACTTCATGGTGCATATTGTCCTCGTCCTTCTAAAAGGAAAATGAGACATTTACACCTGACCATCTCCTTGTCACTAAGCACATACAAGTTTATCCACATACTTTCTGTCATGTAGTACTTTTTCCTATTATATTTTGTGTCCAGATTATTGTAATGTACCTTTAGTTATGAAAGTTGCATTCTTTTAAAATTTTGCTTAAGATGCATAGTGTAATAATTGATTTCATTGATTTTGTCTTGTGGGTGGGGAAACATTTTTTTTTTTTTTTTTTTCATTTTATTATGCGTGCTTATATAATTTTACTGTATGTTTTGGTTTTTTATTTCAAAGTTAATATCAGTATTTATTTATTTATTTAGCTCCTTATACAATAATAACTTTTCCATTCCTGTTTGCTGTAATGTTTGGGGATTGTGGCCATGGCTTATTAATGGCACTTTTTGCATTTTGGATGATCTTGAAGGAGAAACAACTCCTTGCTTCAAAGAGCGATAATGAAGTGAGTAAATAAACCAAAATTTATTTGAAAGTTATTTCGTCTTTCTTCCGTTTTTTCCGTTTCTCTTTCTTCCTTTCAGGTTAATTTTTTTTTAGAAATTGCTATTGCAATCACTTAATTTATCTGTCTATATATAAGAGAAAATTTATCATTACAATAACTTCTGAAATACTTAAACAATTTGAGCCACATTTCAACAGTAAACTTATCTTAGAAATATCTTAATCCTTTATCTACCACATTATGAAGCAGACAAAATAAAGTATTTGAAACATAGATTTTTAGTTACATAATAGTATCTTTTAAAGATATATGAAACAAAAATTATGCATATCACCCCATCATAGCAATTAATAAGAATTCGGTGAGGTGGTACTTTAGTGTACCATTGGTACACAGAGGTCAACGGTGATGTTAAGATCTTAAGAAAATGTAAAGAAATATTTAGTTTTATATTCCTCATCGAGTCCAGGTTCCCACAGTCTGCAGAAAGGTCTTTCCCGGGCACTTCAGTCTAGGTATTTATCGACAACATGTGGATCTTCTGTTACTTAAGAACTACAATTTTAAAGATGACTGTATCTCAGCATCTATTATATATTTTAGTTTTTGAACCATGTGTTTTAGCCTTCGTTATTTACATTATATTACGATTTGATTCCGACCAGTATAATAAAATAAAAAGTAGATTTTCTTTTAAAAGGAATTAAATACATGAAAAAAAAAAAAAAATCAGATTAATCCTTTCTACTATATACTACCATTTTTTCCCAATAAATATTATAAATTAAAAATAAAGAATTTTTATTTTAGAGGAATTAATTTAAAAGGAAAAATAAAAAGGTGTTATACTTTAAAAATTATATATAACCATGACTGTTATAAGTAAGGTTTTAAATTTAATATATTTAATTTATTTCTATTGCATTACCATTTGATTTTCAATAAATATAATAAATTCAAACAGGGAGGGAAAAAAATTCTCCTTCAAATGAATGTATTAAACAAAAAATAAATTCTGTAATAACCATTGTTAAGATACCCAGACGATTACAATGGAAAAATAAATTCATGAAAAATGAAACATAAAAGCCAATATTTAAAATTGAAAAAAAAAATTAATTAAAAGAGTTCAAATTCGAAATAATCTCAATGAGGTGCACACCTACAGGGTCCCAGGTACCTGTTAGCCAAATTTTGTAGCTCAGCTATTAGTAGTGTAAACACCAGAGTGCAGACACACACACAGACACTTCTCTTTATTTATATAGATTAGTTTGTTAGCCAACTTGATTTGCCATTTTGTTTCTAAGTGGCAGCTGCATGAAATTTCAAATTTACATAAAAAACATATTTGTATAATTTTTTTTTTTTTTTTTTAAGGTAATAGATACATAGGTCATATCAAAATCTCAACTAAAATTATTAATAAACTTTATATAATGTCATCTTATATCAAGTGGCAGGCCACTTGAAAATTTCAAACTCAGATTAAAAAGAAAGTATTTATAAACTGATTTTGAAAGAAGTCAGTGTGAAACTCAGTATGTTTATAAGCTGGTATCTAGGTCTCAACCAGATTTATTAGTCTTTTATTGATCCTCCATGTTGTTACAAAATAGCAACCACTTAAGAACAAAGAAATCAAATCTACTTTTATACCTGGGCTGGAAGATGTTTTTTAATAATTTTGTTTCTTAATTTAAAAAATAATTGCAAGTGATATCTTTTTTTTTTTTTTTTTTTTTTTTTTTTTTGGGTAACAAATTTAAGATTTTTTTATATGGTATATTTTTGCCTCTACAAAATGTTAGTATATATATATATATATAAAGAATTTAGTACATTGGAGAATTAATTTTATAAAGCTGAATAATTCAACATGTTATGACTTATGGCTTAAAAAGAGGATTGCACTAAGCAGCTTATTGACCTATTGTACCCAAACCAAAAAAAAAACATTCTTAAGAGAAAACTCTTGTTGCTGAAGCAAAATTCAGCAGACATCTGACAGAAGTATCCCACTGCTTTTAAGTCTCAATAAAATGACAACCAAGATGCTCAAACCTAAGAGCAGCAAGAGCCTCACCCATACAAAATGTGTCGAGCAGTCTCCAGACTACAAACGCAGGAAATGGGATCAAAACTGTTATCTGTAATTTTCAGATGCCTCTTAAGAGTATAGTGAGTGACCCATAAAAAAGCAAGTTTCTTTCCCCAATCTATTTCTGTCATTTTAAAAGCTCCTTGTGATTCTGGCAATTACAGCCGCAATTCAACTCCTTTGCTAGTCTTTGACCAATAGAATAGTGTTGTTGCCTATCATGCTGTTTATTAATGAGTTTGAAAGTAAAAGTCCTGAAAGTATTAGGAGAAATGCCCATAAGAGGCTCAGAGAATTTCAGTTTTTTTTTTCCTTAAAAAAAAAAAAAAAAAATCTTATGAAAATTAGTTTATTGGTGGCCCTCAGCGTTCACAAGCGTTTATCATTGTTAAACGTTTCAAAAGTTATTTGAATATTACTCCTTTTCTTTCCCTCATTTCTTAAAAAAAAAAAAAAAAAAAAAAAAAAAAAAGAGGGGGGGGGGAAGAAAATAACATACTGTGTTTTTTATGATTGCCTAAGTACTTGATTCCTTAATTGTATTGTTTTTCAAAACTGAACATTTTCTAGATCTGTTTACTTTGTATAAATAGATGATTAAAGCAAAAAATTCACCCTTTTGGGAAGATGTAATTATTTTATCTTTGTCTCAATTGCATGAAGTTAATGTGTTCTTAATTAATTTTTGTTCATATCAACACAGTAGTTTCTCCATTTTTTTACTCATGTTTATAAATTTATGATGAAATACTTTAATACAAACAAATTAAATTGCCAAAACACATGGTGCATTGATATATGTCCTAATACACAACTAAATCTAGTTTTATGCATTGTATATCAACAAAAAAATCCTTAAAATTTAATTTATTAACTGTGTCAAATAGCAAATTATGTGAAAGTCAAGGGCTCCTGCTGAAATTTGATATTTAAGTTTTTGTATTAAATGTATAAGTTATCTTTGTACATGTTTTACATACTCTAGTTCTGAATATCTTATGTTTATTTATTTTGTATGTTTTAGATATGGAACACTATGTTTGGGGGACGATATATCATTTTTCTCATGGGTCTTTTTTCCATGTATACTGGTTTGATATATAATGATGCATTTTCTAAATCATTAAATATATTTGGTACTGGTTGGACAATTCCTCAAAAGTAAGTTTGTTTGTATTATTATCATTCTATGTTTTTTTTTTTTTTTTTTTTTTTTTTTTTTTTAAGGAAAAATAGTTTTTTAATAGAATAAAATAAAACATAATAATTTGATTACTGAATTAATTCTTAATTTATAATAAAATATTTTAAATCAAATTTTCATTAGCATTTTCTGTGGTGGGAAATAATAGTAATAAAATAGGTTTTTTTTTTTTTAAATAGAAGAAAATATTGTAGAATAATTTGATTTGTGAATTACTTCTTAATTTATATATAAATAATATTCTTTAATTTAAAGCAATTTTGCATTAGCATTCTCTGCTTTTATTTACCTCCCCCCTCTCATCTAAATGAATAATGATTTATACTTCAGAGTGATTGTATGCAGAGTTTCTTCCTGATTTCAAGGGTTTTTTTTTTTTTTTTTTAATTCTTCAGTGACTGTTAACAGAAAGCTATTGTATAATGGAAATTCAAAAATACATTTTAAAATTTGCTAGTGTTTTTTTAGATTTACAAAATTTTGTGTGCATTTTATTGGTTTACAGTTGTAAAAAAAAAAAAAAAAAAAAAAAAAAAATAGTCTTGTGTTTTTTTTTTTCTTTTTTTCTTTTCCCTTCATTTTATGCTATTTTAGAAATTTAAAATTTGCTTCTCCCCCTTCCACAAGTTCTGCCTTGGTTGCTTTAACACTTTATGCTTTCTAATAATAAATATCCATTTAACATAAGCAAATTAATTCAATCAAAATCTATAAATAAAATGAAATACTTTACTATAATATAAAGTTCATTTACATATGATTTTTATTATTCTATACATTTCTGTTGTGATTTCCATCAAAAAGTTTTTTTTTTTTTTTTTTTTTTTTTCCATATTTGAAATAGTTTTAATCTTTAATTATTTTATTTTCAGCTTTACTATTGTAGATAAGGCAGGCGTGATTACTTTGGATCCTAAACAAACCTTCCCTTCTTTGAATACTCCTTATGAATTTGGTGTTGATCCTGTAAGTGTAAACTTTCTTTAATTAAAGAAATTAAATCTTGTGAAATTTAAATAATTAACTTTGGCATAATTTTTAAGATATAGAACTTTTTAATTATATGTAATCAAACAGATGTTGTTCATTAATTTTAAAGTCCCACCTGAAATATTATAAGTCATTTTAAATCTATATATTCTTATTTAATTTTTTTTTTCCAGCCGTCAATTTATTTTACCTTTAGTTTATTTTATTTATTTATTATGATAATATACCTATTTTGATGATATCTATGATTAATATACCAATCTATTGATTCTATGATAAGTAGTCTATAGACGTTTTACAGATATTACTTGCTGTCATCGAATTTGTTGTATGCCTGCACATGCAGATACTTACTTTCTCAACTAATTAATTTTTTTTTTTTAAGACTGAGCTAGTCACTCAAAATTTAACAGAATTAATTTTATCGGAGAATGATTGTTATGTGCATTTTTTTTCTCCTATGCTTTTTCTCTATTTTTAATGCCATTATAATGGAAATTTATTTTATTAAATATAAAGCAGAATAATACTTAATTCCAAAATAATTTTAAGAAAGGGAATATATATTAATTTTAATATATTTTAATTAATTTTAAAAGTATCATTGACTTTGATATATATATATATATATATATATATATATATATATATAAGAAGCAATCAAATAAAAACTGAACATGAACCCCCATTTCAAAGTGACAATAGTTTGTTTTATTCAAAAGTAATTCTGACATGTTTTAAAACATTTATCCGATTGGGAAATGCGACGATCAATTTCAGTTTTGTAGAAAGAGGGAGGTCACTGCCAGATCCACAGTTTCGCCCATTCTTTCACTTCCTTGTCCAAATGAAACCGGCGTATGTGTTTTTATCACATATCATCACAGGAGACGAAATTTGATGCCACCATTTTAAGCCCAAGACAAAACCAGCAGTGGAAACAAGTTGATTCCCTCTTTCTAGAGAAATCCAACGCTGTCTATACAAGTTTTGGTAAGGTCATGATGAGCGTCTTCTTAGATTGCAGGGGCCCTTTGCTTGTTCACTTCCTGAAGTGTGGAATCACTATCAATTTTGAGTGCTGTGCAGACATGTTGCAGAAACTGCAACCTGCCACTAAGTCAAAATGCCTTATTATACTGTTGGAAGTTATCATTCTTGTACATGATAACCCTCTTTCCCATACTGCCAATCTGGTGAAAATGTGCTTCAGAGATTTCTCTGGGAAATGTTTAACATCCTTCATTCAGATCTTTTCCCTTGTGACTTACATAATTTTGATGATCTGAAGAAAGACATTCATAGACATTTGTTTCATTTGGACAAGGAAGTGCAAGAGTCCCGGCGGAAAAAAAAGAGCCCTGGCGGAACACTTACCTTTTTTTTCTTTTTCTTTCCCAAATATACTTTTTTAAAAATAAAATAAAGGCAAAAAATTAAGGAAGATAATTATTAAATTTAATTAAATAATATATTTAAATGTTTAATTAAATTATTAAAACATTTTTTTTTTTTTTCAACTGAAAAAAAAAAAAAAAATGTTAATTTTTCTTTGTAATTTATATAAATGACGAGTTTAAGAGAAAATAAATTTTATTTACACATTTTTTCTCTTTCCTAAAGTTTCAGTTAATTTTTTTATCAATATTTTACGTCAAAGCCGCTAGTAGCAAATGATGATTGTCTGCTTTTAATTTTGTTATTCTTCGTACATAAAAATAAATAGTATTTCTATTAAATTATTAAAACATTTTATTTCAAGCAAAAAAATGCTTTTAATTTTTCTTTCTAAATTAAATAAATGAATAATTCAAAGAAAAATATTTTTGCCAACGCTGCTAAAGCATAAAGTGCCTCCAAAAGCTGATCGTCTGCTTTTAATTGAATTATTTTTCATGCAGAAAAAGAAAGAACTTTTACTTGTATAGTCATTATTGTGATAAATTTTCGTTTATACGTTGCGCTTATAAATTGAAAAATGCTTATGTTTTGATCATTTTTTTATTTCTAATCATAGTCATTATTAACTTGACACTAAATTTGTAAATTTAAGCATATATATATATATATTCCGTAAAGAGATAATTTTACCCTATATTCCTTAATAATACCTTTGTATAGAGTATATTTATTTTTAATTTCATAATTAGATTTCATAATTATTTTCTCTAAAATTATTCATTTATTTTAATATTTTGTTTTATTTCATTTATATATATTAATAATAATAATAAAAAAAAAAATACGAGCAGTCGCCTGGGTTCGATCTCACGACCTTTCGCACTGGAATTGAATACTATAACCATTGTCCTACACCATCTTGCCAACGGAGTCTCTTTCGTAGGTTTTTACAAAAACAACTAAAACTTTTAGGGTCATTTTCTCGCTCCATGGGGGGTTGTTACAGCAAATTTGTACGCTACTATATGTTTTCGACCATGCTCTTTAATTTAAGCTCGGTTTTGTTTAAATTGGAATTTTACTCATTCATACTTCCCTTGTAAGGCCGATGATTTTACCGTCACGGGTCCAAGGCTCTTGAATAAGAACAATGTCAAAATCTCTATCAACCAGCCTCTTGAAGAGAAGAGTCAAAGCAGCCTTGCTGTGATGGAGATTCAACTGACCAACTCTAATCTCATCCATTAACAGAGAAACAGAGTAGCAACAACCAGGTGGAAATTACCCATTATGGCCTGACTCAGGCGAAGAGTCCTTCTGCAACAGCTCCAAAGCCTTATCAATTCCACACAAAGACTGAGGCGAGTCAGTTTGCAAATTGCCCTCTGACCCAAATCCAGTACAAGATCAGATAAGCCAAGAGTATCACAAAAGGTAGTCACCTGAGAAGAAGGGGAAGGTGTGGTGTAAATAATTCATTTACCTTTTGTGTTTTCATATTTTAAATTAATTTTATTAATATTTTTAATTTTAATTAGCAACAGAAGTTACTTAGTGAGGATCAAAGACCTCATGGCGTACATGATCGTTACACTACATTTTGACCGCTAACCCTTTTGTTCTTTTGGTCAGAATGTCTATATATATCTAAATACTTTTATTTACATAAGAGAAAAAAAAAAAGGAATAAACTCACTTCATTGCTAGAATGCTGTAAAAGGAAAAATGCAGAACATAATACTATTTGTAAGAAAAATCAAATCATTGCATCAACATTCCTTTCTTTTATTTTCCAATCAATACCAGCAAATCCAAAACAAGCAGGATACAAAAATAGACTGCTCTTAAAATTTGAATATCCATCCATCCCAGCTGATAACATATATATATATTTAATAAGTAGGCACTCTCTCTCCAAATCATAATCTGGACAAAGTCCTTTAAAAACAGAACATAAAACCCATTCTTACCCATGCTGCTCTCTTGAGTGATGCTCAAACAAAACTGAATTTAAAATTGCCGGGATAACAGAAGGTGGGGTCAGAACCATCACCCAATTGGTTCTCAGAATGGTGTGAGATGACATCACCACTAGGAAAGAAGAACCAATTTTTCTCCTGTGTGTGTATTGCAGTAAAGCAAACACAACAGGGTGAGTTGAGCCAGCTGAGAGAAACAATGCATTTAAGTGCAGAAAAACGATCTTATTTAAAATTTAAAAAGAAGTGATGTTTTTAACATCACAGAAGGAGCCATCATCACTTTCAGAGGTTTTCCAGAGGTCCATTAAATACTTGAATACGTATTAACAATGTTTATTTGGGATGAAACATGACAAAACATACTCGAATTAAGAAAATCATAAGTAAATTAAAATAATATGAATCCTGTATATCTTGTTTGCGAACCACACAGGCCACCGTGCACACAGCTACTTTTTTTTCTCTTCTCTTCTGCCATTTGCAGTGGAGCGTGCTGGAGACGCTCTCTCACGCACATGCATAGTTAACTAGGAGCACTTGTTTTTAAATGGATCGCTTGCTACCTCCAACAATATCAATACCTGAAAAGAAAAATTGCTAATTATATTATACTGATAAAATTTAAACATTGAAACTCCAATTTTTGTATAAGAAAAAACATTGTCGCTTTTCTATCTACTCAATTATTAATATATTCAATGTATAAAAAATGCAGATAGATGTAGACATATTAAATGTATTTCCTGAGATAATAAATATTTTGCTACATCAATTATCTACAAATAATGAAAAATATTCAAATTATTGTAAATTCTTCTTGTGATACAAAATAATAATAATAATAAAATATTAATTCTGGATTTGTTTATTTCAGATATGGCAGACTGCTAAAAACAAGATCATGTTTTTGAATTCTTATAAGATGAAAATTTCAATTATATTTGGTGTCAGCCAAATGATGTTTGGCGTTATTTTAAGCTTGTGGAATCATACGTAAGTTCAGAACTTTATTATATTTCACTTCAAACCAGCATAATTGATAATATTGATAAAATGTATATGAATTGATGAATGATTTGCATTTCAATTTTATTATTAAGCTTTCACCCGTTTACTCTAGATATCTATAAATAAAAATAGCCATGAAAAATTTACACTTTTTTCTCTTTGTCTACAATTATTTCAATTTTTTAATGACTAAAGTGTTACTGTATATGCATATCATAGACCTATTATGACAGTGGTCAGAGGGCTTTATTACGGGAGTGTAAGAAAGTTTGGCAAAAATGTGTTGCCTGATTGCTGGGAAAATTGCTTTTTCGCAATTATCATGTTTTGATTGTTTTTTTAAATGATGAAACAAGTAAGATTTGTCTGAAACATTACATTTTCAGCCTTTTTTTTTCCCCCAATTTAACACAATTATTTAGAGAAAAGTATAATTCCTATAAATATTATAAAAATAAAGTTGCATTATTTTTTTTTTTTTTTTTTTTTTTCAGACGGCACATGCAATTGTTACTTTTTAATTTAAAGAACTAAATATAGCAGTTATAAGAATTTTATAAAAATAATTACTTAAAAAGTATGAAATAATAAAATACAAAAAAATCTTAACTGTGGAATGTCTAACTATGGTAAAGCAGTTTGAATTGCTTCTAAAATGGTTGGAATAGTCTATTTTAAGAAGAGCCTGAAGTTAAAATATTGGCATATAAATTGGTAGCGAAAGTTCTGATTTTGACTACTTAAAATGGATAGAACATAACATTTACGATCGTATTAAGTCAATAAGTGGAGTTATATTATTTTAGAAACAGTCACCAGGTCCTAGATATTCAGCTCTCTAAATGATGAACCACGTTGTGATGCAAAATAAAAAGAAATAAGAACGCTTACCATGTTTTGGGAGAGGAAATAAACAGGGAACAGACAGGATTGAAGTTATAATCATATTTTTATTCGAAGGCCTTCATCAATTGGAATGGGACTTGCATCATGGTTACGTTCCGCACCATCTCTTGTCTCGGCTGCTCACGTGGCTTAGATTAGAAGGACGATGCAGTGTAATTCAAATGAATCCGGGAGGTGATGTCTGATAATACTAAATACACTATAAAATATGTTTCACTAAGGTATGGTGACTTGGGATATTAAATTATTTTCCGAAATTAAATCAATTTTGAAGTTAGACATTGCTCACTCTTTTAACAGATATTAATAAGCGGAGATTCCGTGAAGCACACACGGCACACGCTGAAGAGCGCGGCCACTCATGATGCGTACTCTTCAGTTGGTCAACAAGTGAGTGTGATAAATTCATGCGATGCGCAAGCTGATGAGCCTCCAAAACGTCACAGTGCTGATCAGCCAATCAGGAGCAAACGCTCATGAAGGGAGAGGGCGATCGCTTACAGTACCGCTAGAAAGTGGGGACCTGAAATGAAGAACCGAAGAGCGAATTTGACACGTTGTTGGAAAGCAAACGTACGGGATGAAACGGGAATGTAATGAAACCTAAGAAATTTTAATTAAATGGTAAATATTAGATTGATTTTGCTAAAGTTAATGAAAAACGATTAAGATTGAATAAAAACGATGTCATGCATCATGGCACTAATCACCATTACTTGCGAAAAAATATGTTTTAATATCAGAACAATCTAACATTTAAAGGGAAATGTAATTTTAAAAAAGAACTTTGAAAAATAAAGAAAGATATTGTCTGCGTAAGAGAACACAGAATTTATAGCTTGGTGAGAAAAATTGAATGTAGACTAGTTTGGCTTACTACAGTGTGTAAAAGAGTCACGGAGCTATTATAACTTATAATTGTCACGTGACTATTTTTATGAATGATCTTTGCCACACAAAAAGATTGCCATTTTCTGTTTACTGTAATAATAGGTTTATGATGCAAATAACATTAAAGTTTTCCCCTTGTATATTGAATAGCAGTTATGTCCATGTGAATAATATCAGGAACAGAAATTATGCTTTACTAATCGAGACATATAGCTAATGCTTTCATAAACTATAAGGATCATCATCCTTGTTCAACTATCTCGCCCTTTCTTACCGACATCATCAATTTCTATTTTGACAGCTCTTGACTTGGAAGAACAGATTACATTTTCTCCCTGTTTGATAAGGTTGGGGAATGAAGAATAAAAAATTCTCCTACATTTAAAAAAGTAATTCAGTTAAGTAAAAAAAATATATATATATATATATATATATATAATCACCTAACTGAAGTATTTCGCTAAAATATGTTTTTAATTAAGTAAAATATTTTTGTCTGTTATCTGCAAAAGTTTCAGAGAATTATTTCACACACTTTTTGAGACAGGTGAACTTAAAAAAGTGAAAGTAATATAGACACTAACTGCATATGCTTAGGGGAAAAAAATTTAAAAACATGTCAAAATCAAAAAATAGTTTCATAGTGCACACCACAATCAGTTGAAGTATATCTTAGCAAAATAAGATAAGGTTGCAATAAATAATTTTTAATTCCAAAAATTTTTATAACAGAAATGCCCTACTTCAATATTAAAATAACCTAACATATGAACATATATATGAATTAATATGCTTTTTTTAATCCATGTGACTCCAAATGTATCATTTTGTGAGTATTGTCTGTTTATTATGTTTTGTTTATTAAGGTTGTTTTCTGTTAGATTCTTTGTTAATTTGTATTTAATAGTCTATTAAATTTTAAATTTCACTTCAATTAATTTCACGTACGATAGGGGGCCCGCCCACTAGTGATTTGCTATTATAGCCACTAGTGAACGAAATCGTACATTGGTGCTCAAAGGTGAAAAAAGTCTCCCCTGAAGAATTTTTTTCACCTTTCTGACTTTTCTGAGACCTTTCTGAGTTACTATATCTTTTTCATTGTTTAATCATTTAACCAATGCCCTCACTAAAATAAATTTAATATCGGCTATATGTTTTTTGATTCGTGTAAGGTATTTTCTTTTAGCCATACCTACATAGAAACTTGTATGTTTATCTTTACTATTGTATTTAATTTTTATAGATTCTTGCAGTTTTTGAGCAATTGAATGGTCTTTATCCTTTCTGATTCGCTGGAAAATATTTTTTGTTTGGTTTGATTGTGATATTTATATTTAATTTAGAGGCTTTAGTTTTTATTTTATAATGACATTTTTAATGTTAATGTTTATCCTGCTGTTTATTACTGAATTTTTTTTTTTTTTGATGTTTCAATAATTGCCATTAAAGATATTTTCTGTTTTTCATTTTAGTTATTTTAGACGACCTCTGAACATCATTTGTGAGTTCATTCCTCAAGTTATTTTTCTGTCATCTCTGTTTGGTTATTTAGTTATTATGATTTTCATTAAGTGGATCAAATATGATGTAAATGATGCTGGTTGTGCTCCTAGCCTGTTAATATCTTTGATCAATATGTTTCTTATGAAATATACTGATAAACCTTGTTATTTAGCTCAGATGTATAATGGCCAAGTAAGTACTTCTCGTTATAATACTTTACATAAAAGTGAAAAAGTCTTGTTTCTTTGAAAAGTAAATACAGTCCAACCGTGTTAACGTGAATCTCAAGGGGGATAAAAAAAAGTGTTCATGCTATCAGAAACTAATCCTCTTATAACTAAAATAATCTTCATTTTAACGGAGATTGTGAAAACAGTTCATGTTAAAAGTAATTCACGTTAACAAGGTTCGACTGTACTAACAAGTGCAAGGTTGTTAAGCAGTTAAATAAAAGTTTTTGTAAAATATTTTACTTGAAACAGTATTTTAAAAAATTAAATTAATTTTCTATCTGCCAAATTTTGGTGAAAATCAGACGGTGGACTAAGAATCGATATCTCAAAAATAACTCTAATGATTTTCTTTAAATTTGCTGTATATAAGCCTTTTTTTTAGATGCTCTTTTCTATATTGGTTACTACAGGAAATTTCATAGACATCTTCATTAGAGGTTAGTCAATTTTAGAATAAATAAACTTTGCATGAAACTATAAACTGCAAAAGAAACTTGAATAATTGTTTTGGGTTGAAATAAAACTACAAAGCGTCTACAAGTAGACAACAAAGTGTCAACACACAAAACAGAGTTGACTGATGAGCTAAAATAAATAAAACCTAGAAACGATATAAAAACTGGTGCAGTCAGAATTACAAAAGAAAAAATGAAACAGTATAAATAAATGGGAGCAAGTAATAGGGAGGGGAGGGGGAGGGGGGAAGAGCAGTGAGCAATGAACAAGAAAAAGTTATGTGAGCAATTTCAAGGCATCAGACATAAATGGCATTGAAAAAATATGTTAATTAACAAGATTTTTTAAGTTTTTGAAAATGTAAAAATCTTATATTATGTAATTCATTTTTCAGGGTGTTCTCATAGGTGGATTTTGTCTAATTTTAGATATGTTGACCAGTAATGATCACTGATTAAATATCAATTTAAAAAGCTTTTGTTGTAATTTTGTCCATGGTCATGATATTTTTAATTTGTTTGCCTAAACTATTCGTGGAAATCCAAATAGGAAGAGAAGGTAATGGGGAAAAACTGTTAGCTTTAGAATAATCAGGACAGTGACCATAAAACCAGCAGTGGGAAGCAATAGGTGATTTAACCTTTTCAGTGTTAGCTGTTTTTCAGTACATTTGTTTAATGATTCATAAAATTAATATCATGCACAGTATAAATATAAGAATTTGGTACTGTATACTTACAGGTATTTATTAATTATATTTTCCTGAAAAAAGCAACACTTATTTTAAAATTTAGTCACATCAGCCTTTTATTTTGACTTTGCATGATGGAAAAAGACAGGCTTAGCACTTAAAGAGTTAACAATCTCTTCATTATGAACATTCCATTGATAATCATTTATTCTAAATTTCAAATGCCTACTGATTTGGCTTAGTAGATGAATAGAATTCATAATAATATTATAGCAGATGCTTGAATGAAGTTTCTACCATCAAACACAAAGCATGTATGAAACGGACAAGGCATTGGTTGCTAGATATGGTTAAACGCACCAAGGATTTCTTTGTAGCAGCTACACAAATGATACATATTAGCTTTGAGGGCAACCCACAGAAAGAAATCAAGGCTCAATAAATGAGATGAGCGTGGAAACCAGGGAACTGGCACAGCACCACCAATCCATTGATGCGGAAAAGACCAGTTCAGAGGTGCACGAACAGCCATTCCATAATGGGGAATGCACTATCATAAAGGAAACACCAAAGCTTTACAGATTAAGCTCGTTCACATAACGTTAACAAATGTCGCAAAGTAAACTCGACGTTAGCGCTTCTCCTCGTGCAGTGGCTGCGGTACCCAAATAAAAGCTGTGAAAAATCCGCCCCTATTGTGCTTTCTTTAAAAATGTTATCTCTTATGATTTTAATATAAACAAGAATTAATTCTAGCCCTAAATGAACATTATAGATGTGATTATTTACTTGAAATTATTAGCGTACATTTGACGTACATACAAAATATGTTAGATGTTAGCTAATAAACAATCACATTATTATTAGTTAACATCTAACATATTTTGTATTTAAAGTCAAATGTACGCTAATAACTTCAAGTAAATAATCACATCTATAGTGTTCACTTAGAGCTAGAATTAATTAGTGTAAAATATAATTTTTTAAATCGATCTTCTAATGTTGTAAATTGTATTGTAAATACGAAAAAATTCATGCATTAGTAATTTAAGAAGAAATGTTAGCGTGCGCAATTTTCAAAATTAAAATTTTGGTTAAAAAAATTTAAATTTTAGAAAAGGAATCGCTTATGAAAGATGACTTTATCATTATCTTCTTTACTAAAAAAAGTAATACGTCATGTTCCTTAAAATCAATCAGACGCAGACGAAACCATTCGCAAAAATGTTATCTTCTAAACAAAATATATTTGTAATCGCTTTATAACCAAATCTATAACTAAAATAACATTTAGGAATGATAAAATAACATTTAGGAATGAACAAATATAATCAAAACTAACTTCTTCTAACCTCATAACAAATAAAACAACCGAATTCAAAATTCCATAGATATCTCTTGATCCGTAATGAATGAAAATTCAAGAGATTAAGATTTCAATAATTTTATAAATTGTAAGAAGTATTAAAAAAATAATTTTTAAGAATTGATTTAAAATATATTACTTATCTTAAAATACGGGAAAACATGCGAAATATGAATATTCTAAAAATACATGAATTTTTTCGTTTAGATGTGCATTCGTTCAAACACAGTTCCATTGAAATTTTAAATATGGAGCATCATGCGAGTAAACAAATTCTATTCGAGCATGCGCAGTTTCAGCCTGAGTAGTTCAGTCATCGCCAACACGAGATGGCTTTGTCATCGATCTATGACGTAACCATGACGCAACCATGACATAGTACGCTACCCATTGCTCCATTGTAATGAATACGCTTACTCTGTAAAGCTTTGGGAAACACATGCTGCATCCCACATTTACTGGAACATTGTAAATTGAGACTGGTAAAACCTACTTTAGAAAGATGAGATACTTTGTGGCAGTCATGCTGGATGTTAAAAGGTATAGCCTAATTAAGATTCACCCAACAAAACCTGCCCACATGGTTGCTCTGAAAAGATGTTGTGCCTGTTTCATACTTTGTGGGAGTTCTCGTGAGCCCAAAATGGACATTGTGGTAAGCTGAAAAATTGACTTCTTAGATATGTTGTTGAAGATACCATATTGCATTCTTACCAGGAACTTTCATGCCTTTATAAAACTTCTATTTAGTTAAAAGTAAATGAGGAGGCCACCCCATTACATCTCTTTTCATTTTTCATTGAGCTTAAACATTTATGAACTTTTATGAGAAAACAATGTATTAACATAATTTTGTTTATACGTAATGATAAGTGATGATTTTTGACGAATTTCTAGGCATACAATTATCACCAGCGTACAATATTATGGAAGGATAATAATGTTTACTTTTTTCCTTCTCATATGAAAAAATGTTAATTCTTGATTTAAAGCATAGAGCTGCCGCACACATACAGACAGACATTTTCAAAAAATAGTCAGATCAAGATCAAGACATTTCAAAACATGTAAATATGTAGAAAACTGAAAATGAAATTTTTTACAAATCCAATATTTTCTTCTTATTAGAAGAAAGTAAAAATGTGGACTTGAGAGCAGCAGTATTGTATTATTTAGACTGAACAGTTTTGGTTTATTATCCTCTTTTTTAACACTTTCCAACATTTCAAAATATTTAATTGTGTTGAAAGCTAGAATTGAAAAATTTTTGCGAATCTAATATTTTCTTTTTGTTTGAAGACAGTAAAAATATATAAACACAAAAGCAGTAGTATTGTATTATTTGGACTGAACAGTTTTGATTTATTACCTCTTTTTAATATTTTCCAACTAATTTGAGAAGTTTTCATGACTTGGTTTGTTTCTGTCTGTGTTTGAATATCAATAGTTTATGTACAGGGACATTAAAAGATTCTAATGTATTATGTTCTCTGAGAGGTATTTCTATAAAGCATATTTTAATACTATTGTACTGCAGAAAACATAATAAAATTGACATTTCTTATTCATTTGCTCAAAAACATGTTTTCTGTGCAATATGGTATGATTAGTACTCAGGTTTACAGGGCCACACCAAAATATTAAAATACACTATAGTTTATAATTGGAAATTGCTAGAGTTACATTTTTAACACTTTACAACATTGTTTACGAGTGATTTATAACTTCCATTTGTCTAATGTCCATCCATATGTCTGCCTCAGCCTGATTATGTCGTCTGTTAGTCTATGTTTCTCCATCTGACTAACTTTCTGTGTTCTAATTTCCACTTATATAGAATATCTCGAAATTAATACATTTTAAGTTCTCTATGGCAAGTTCACTATTAAAATGGTATAAATATCACAATTGGTTTGCACACGGCGATTCTCAAAATATTTCAGATGCATTTTGGTCCATGAAAAACAAATATATTTTTGTAGCCTTGCTGTTTTTGGACAGATACAGAATTACACAAAAGCAATCAGTTGTATAGTTTTTCTGTGAAAGTAAAGCTATAAAGATATTTCTTGAAAGTTTTCTCTTTTATATTAAAGAACAAAACTTATTTCAAGATCTTATTACAGAATTAATATATAACTTAAACAATGCAAAAGGTAAGTGCAATTAGAAAGTCTATGTCTAATCTATGTAAACTGCATATTTTTTTTTCTTGTTTGTATTAAAATAAAGTATTTATATTAACAATTTTTAAGTGAACAGAATATTGTTTACATTGCAGTACTCTATGCAACAGTTTATTCTTTTGCCTTTTGATTTATTTATTTGAATAATGGAATTTTTTCTTATTTTCTTTTATTTTAGCAACAAGTTCAAACGACATTGGTAGTATTTGCTCTTATATGTGTCCCATGGATGCTTATTCCTAAACCAGTTATAAAACATATGTCCAAAAGGGTATGTTATTTTAAAAATAAATTTTAGGTTAAAATCACTCTTTTTTTTTTTTTTTTTTTTTTTTTTAATTATGGAAGGTGGTGTATTGTTGTTACGTTAATTTCAGTTATGGGGGAAAATGGACTAATAATTTGCATACTATTTATTTTTTGTTGAAATGATTATTTATTACTTTGTTTTCCAAAATAACTAAAAGATGTGTGTAATATTTAAATAGTGGAATTTTTATATCAAGGTTTTTGTGTAGTTAAAAAAAGTTAACTTTTGTAATAAATATTTAATAATATAAGATTATTACAGGCTCCATCATTAGCTTCTGGTGAAACCTCTGTTATGGTATGTCATATATAATGGTCAAAAATTTTGTAATTTGGTCATTATGAATGCAATTTTCATAAAATCTCCAAAATGGAAAATCACAGAAAGACCAAAAAGAGAGATGTACAAGCAGATGTTATAATGAACCTACATACAGATTTTTAACACTCTATGTCAGACCATTTTTAAGTTATGCGAGATACACACACGCATGTGTACATACAGATGTCATGAAAAATCATGCAAAATTGTAAATATCTCTAAAAATAAGAGTTCGTGTCAAGACCAAAGTTATAGGTGTAGAACAAGGTATTATGT
Source organism: Salticus scenicus (assembly GCA_963930645.1). Taxonomy (NCBI): domain Eukaryota; kingdom Metazoa; phylum Arthropoda; class Arachnida; order Araneae; family Salticidae; genus Salticus; species Salticus scenicus. The sequence continues at coordinate 153,607,627 of OZ005656.1, forward strand.
CAGTTGCTAATATAAATTTACAATATTCTATGTTTTTGAGCTCTATACAAAATCCATTTCATAAATCAGTTTTTGTATTAGGAAGTAAAAAAATTAATCAATTAGTTTAAATTATTAATACTTTTGAAATTTTGTTTCTTCAAAGTAATCCTAGAATCTGAAACTATAATATTTTGCTATGATTTTTTAGTGTATTTTATATATTTTAGTTGGCTTAACATTTTCCATCTCTAATTTTACGTGCATCTAATTTTTGGCAATGATGAATTAAAATTATATTAATAAAATGTTTACAATCATTTAATTTGTGTTCTTTTTATTTGTTAAAGTTCAGTTGTAAATACTGAAGATTTTTTTTCTTTTTTTGCAAGGAAATCTTATTTATTTTATTTCTTAATTTGCCTACATTTTAAAGTTATTTAACTTAAGTATAGGTGCTTCTATTAATTTTTTTTATATTTTTCGACGAACTTGAGAAGTGATAGAGTTTAGTTTGTCTATCTGTACATCTGTATGTCCCCATTCTTTCTTCTGTAGATATTTTCAGAATATCTTCAAACTGATATATGTTATTCAAATTCACTATTGAAAATGGTATAAATAACACGACTGTTTTTTTTTTAATAAAGGGACACCCAAAAGAATTCCAATGCACAGCATTCTATGAGAGACATTTTTTATAAACCATATTTACATGTTTCTGTTTAGCACAAATCATAATGAAATTCACAATTGTTATTCATATGCATTTAAAATAACTATTCAATAGAATATAGTATGATTAGCATTTAGCATTAAAGTTTACAGGGCCACACAAAAATATTCAGATATATCAAGGGTTATAATTAGAAATCACGGGAATTGCATTTTCATTTGTGCTAAGCATTTTTAACACTTAACAGTTCTTTAGACATGATTATGACTTCAATTAATCATCTATTCATCTGTCTGTCCTTGCTCTAATTTCTATTAATATTTATAGAATGTCTTAAAATTAATTTGATCTTTCAGTTCACTATGGCATGTTCTCTAGGGGTGGGAATCGATTAAGAGTTTTAACTGGGTTAATCATATTTCATTAATCGATTAATTGGATTTTTAATCGATTTTCACTTTTCTTGATATAATTTTATTTGAACACTGATGAAAACTGTCATTTATAGATTATTTTTTATCTTATGAAATACATTTCACTGGTTAAACTTAGATTTAATTGTGAAGATATTTAATTAAAAATATTTAATTTTATTGCCTCTTAATTATTGATATATAATAATAATAAAACATAATTAAAAATTATCTAATAAATATTAAATTGTACTCACTCATATATAATGAAAGATCAGAATGAAACTCACCTACATGTTTATTTCCAAATATTATACATTAGATCATAAAAAATATATGCTATTTTAACCAATCCCTTAAACATACAAGCACATTGACATTTTCGGGATCTAAGCTCGATCTTATCTTAGTCACAATAAATCCCGCACTACTAAATACTCTTTCCACCGGTACAGATGTTGCAGTCATGCATAACAGTCTTTTTGCTAATAATGATAGAGTTGGAAATTTTGCATTATCTTTTTTCCACCAGTCAAGAGGATTAATAAAATTATCGTGAAGTTCAGCCATTTCTTTATGTAAATTTAATTAATTTTCATACAAGGGCAAAGTTTGAGGAGTTTCTATATACATTTCACTGCACGTTGAGTCAAAACATAATTTTCTTCGTTTGGCTTTTGTATTATTTTGTACATTTTGAAGCTCAGTAGTATTTTCAAATTCTTTCATCTTCTGAAAAACATTTTCCCAAACAATATTCCTTTGTTCCAAAGACATATAATTAAGAGACTTAAACCGCAGATCGAGAGCTGTAGAAATTTTATATTTTTCAAGTTGAGGCCGCATGAGAACAAGGACAGATGTCACCCTCTTTAAATTCTGGCCTAAACTTCCCTTCCAAAACGAAAGAAATACAAAGATCACATACTTTCACTTCAGACTAGAAAACAGAATGTTGTTTCTGTTTGTACTTCAATAGTTATTATCAGCAATTCTGAACGGAATAAATGCTCGAAGCTATTGCAAAAACCTGTTGACATCTTTCAGAGTCCTTTTTTTTTCTCTGCATTCCCGTCCTTTACAAACGCACGTTTCCTATTTCTGAGAATCCTATTCCCTCACCACGGGCATAAAACAGCATTTTGTTTAAGAACTGTCTTTCCTCTTTTCTCTATCAACAAAAATTTAATAACTTTTTTTTTTTTTTTCATCATTTGAGGAAACATTTTTAGAAAGTATTTTAGCAAAATATGTGAAAAAAATATTTTGTAGGCAAAATAGCATTTTAAATTTTTACTTGAATCGAGTTACTCGTAGTTGGAAAATTTTAATCGGATTTTCAAAATTTTTAATTGAATTGATCGGGTTAATTAACTCTATTAAAAAAATTGATCAGGACAGGGCATTGATCGATTAATCGAACCGATTAATTGATTAATTGGCACAGCCCTAATGTTCTCTTTAGAAAATGGTATAAGTAGTGCAACTGATTTATGTCCAGGAACTCAGAAAAGATTTCTGATTTCCAATGCATTCTGTTATGTTGTAACAAAAATTTAATAACTTTTTTTTTTTTTTTTTCCATCATTTGAGGAAACATTTTTAGAAAGTATTTTAGCAAAATATGTGAAAAAAATATTTTGTAGGCAAAATAGCATTTTAAATTTTTACTTGAATCGAGTTACTCGTAGTTTGAAAAATTTAATCAGATTTTCAAAAATTTTAATTGAATTAATCAGGTTGATTAACTCGATTAAAAAAATTGATCAGGACAAGGCATTGATCGATTAATCGAACCAATTAATTGATTAATTGGCACAGCCCTAATGTTCTCTTTAGAAAATGGTATAAGTAGTGCAACTGATTTAAATCCAGGAACTCAGAAAAGATTTCTGATTTCCAATGCATTCTGTTATGTTGTGACAAAAAATAAGTTTGTATCCTGGTTGCTGAAACATATTTGGCTTTATCATAAAAAAAAATACGATAAAATCAAAGGTATAATCAAAATTATTTATATTGTATATGTTTAATAAGTTTAGATAATTTATATATATATGTGCACATGCATATATATAAAAGAATTATATATTATTTGTTATGTCTGTGGAGGGTGACAGTCGCTGGCACACAAGAAATACTATGGATTCTTTCAGAAAAACATCATTATTTTACCAAAATAGCAGATTGAGCCTTCATTGTAGGCAATGGAGGCTTGGCCGAGGGTTCGTCAATAATTGGGTGGTGCTGTCGGCACATGCCGCGGCAACACACCATAGGGGCGTCCTGCATAATTTCCGACAGGAGGGCAGCGTTAATTGTTTAGCAGTTGAAAAACAGTGCAAAAACCCTCCTGCTGTTTATAATTCAGCTTTTTATATGTGATATCTGAGCTCCTCATTGAACCTTCGGTCGCCTGGGGTTTCTAAAAAGAATTTCTGGGCTTATTATGCATGATGGATGCCGCGAAAGTTACAAATCGCACTTTCATCAGCAGAATTTGACTTACAATTATGTTCATTTTCTGATTTCTGAGTGATAAAATCCTTGGCAGTGAAATAAAATTTAAATGGGCAATTTCGAATTATTTGTGATTTATAATTTTGGCTAGCGATTCTCACAATTTTAAATTGGATTTTTAATCATTTAAATTTGTTATTTTTATCTCTTTCATACATATATGTATGTATACTTTTTTACTATATATATATATATATATATATTTTTTTTTTTTTTTTTTAAGCGTTACCAAGTAACTCAAACAGATGATCATGAAGAAGAAGGTTTTGGAGACCTTTTCATTCATCAAGCCATCCACACTATAGAATATTGTTTAGGATCTATATCTCATACTGCATCTTACCTTCGACTTTGGGCTCTAAGTCTTGCTCATGCTCGTAATTATCTTCTTACTTTATTTATGCAACATAATATGTTAGATTGTTCAATTTATTTTGTTAATATTTAGTGCTAAAGATCATGGTTCCCACAGGTCATGAAAAACCTGAAAAATATGTATAAGTCAGAGTATTTGAACTTAGTGAAAAAAGTTAAGGGAAATTGCAATAATTGGCCAAAATTCTGGAAAAACAGTGTTGTAAATCTGTAAAATGCTTTCTGAGCATGTAATTTAAAATGAACCTTGTGAAGTACAATCTTAATTTTCGCTGTGCCTGTCTCTTACATAATTCAGACGAATCAGAATGAAGACTGATGCATGTTTCTAATGCTTGTGAAAAGGCTTATAAGTTTAACTGTACATAATAAAACTATTGTAAAGATTGATTTAAATAGTCTAAATACTAATCATATGTAATGATTTAAACACACTTGTGTAAATTAAAGAATGGATTATTCATGTTGGCAGTTGTAAGTTTTTGAGTTTTCAACTTAGATTTGATAAACAATGAGTAAGAAGTTTTTTAATGTCCAATCAGCAATCTTTCTTAAAATGGATTTTTTTTTCTTTTTTTTTAACACTTTTTTTTTTTTTTTTTTTTTTAAGAAAGAAAGAGAAAAGGAAGTTTTTTAATGTGTTGATTCGGAAACCAGAAATGTTTAAAAAAAAACTCACTTACTGTGTATCTTTATTTTTTTTTTTTTTTTTTTTTTTTTACATTTTAATGAAAAATAAATAGTTCATTGGCATTTAAAAAATAATAATTTCAGTTCATTTTTCAGTACTTATAGCCAGTACTCAAGATACTTAAGAAAAATAAAACTGTAATCATTAAAAACTTTAATTGAACACAAAATTTAATTACACTTACTGCACTCACTATATTTTGTGTCATAAATTCAATGTTGTGACCTAGAATTTTATAAAAATAACCTTAGAAAACCTGAAAAAGTCAGGATTTTTTTTTTTTCTTTTTTCTTCAAAATAGAGTGGGAACTTTGAAACATGAATTTTGTTTTTGAGAATATTTAAATTTTACACATAATATTATTTGTAATTCTGACATTTCTGTATGATGAATATTAAATATTTTATTGTAGAATTATCTGAAGTCTTGTGGTCCATGGTTATGCATATTGGATTATTTAAATTTACTGATTATACTGGAGCAGCTGCCATCTATTTGGTTTTTGCTTTCTGGGCTATTTTAACAATAAGTATTCTTTTAGTAATGGAAGGATTATCTGCCTTTCTACATGCTTTACGTCTTCATTGGTAAGTATTTAGAAAATGTTTACTGTATTTAAGATCAGAATGAAATAAAAGTAACAACTTTTTATCTAAACTATTAGAATCTGAATGTGCAGTCCCCAGTTGGGTCCAACCTGGACAACCCTGACTCCCCCACCCTAAATAAAACTCAAGACATTAAGCATAATATATACGTTAAAAAACAATGAATATTGTCATAAAAGGTTACTAGTATTTACTGAAAGTAAATCAATAATTTCTACACAACAATCTAAAGCATCTTGCAACATAATTTAAAGAATTATATAAATATATCATTGTTTATTAAGAATATCATTTCAACGTAAGATTTACAATGTTCTACCGTTTAAGGTAAAATTCCATAAGTAGAAATTAAGTCACAGACAAAAGTTTCAAATTTAGATATTTCTGTCAAATATATAAAGAAGTAGTTGATTTTCTCAGAACTTCAGTAGTAAGAAGATCATGCTATACCTCATATTACAGTGAAAGTTTTGTACATCTTCAAGGCAAAAAATAATTCAGTTACAAGATAGACAAAAAATATGCTGATTGTGATAAAAAATAATGCTTGAAATTCATATATAAGTACTTTTTTAATTATATATTTTTCATGTATATAAAAAAAAGCATGTATTCTCATAGAGATATGAAAGTTTTTTTTAGATCAGAATAATCATTTTTGTTTTTTTACTGCTGTTTTATATATTTTTATATAAATGTGAAAAAATAATTTAAAATAATAATATGTCAGTCAAAATGTAACTCTTAAAACTTTTCAATTCATCTAATTATTTCCTACTAAATAAATGTTTGGTTTTTTTTTTAAGCATTCAAAACACATAAAAGTGTATAAATATACAGTAACTATATATTGTTCCAAAATTATTTGGTTTATTTAACAAAGGGCTATAAAAATTCTATATAATTGACATCTTATTAAAAACAAAGAATTTGTAAGTACTAAATAAATTTTATTTGCAGAAACTATGAAATAAATGGGCAGTTAAACTGTAAACATATGTGACATTTCTCATCAAAATATTTTTTGATTCAAGCTCTGTAAATTTATAAAATAGTTGAAAGCTGTTCCCAAGAAGAAATATACAAAGAAAATTGTTTTACCAAATGATTAATATATATATATATATATTTTTTTTCCCCCCTTTTTATCATTGAAGTAGCCATCTACATTTATGTTGTACACTAGTTTTCCATAAATGATCAGATACTTTCGATTTCAAATGTTTTGTCAAATATCTAGAGAAATTCTTGATGGACATGTAAAGTACATCAAATATTTTACCAAATGTTATGCCCCAAAGGCGACCAATAACAAATTGAAGAAAAAACAGAATATTTGTGATCACCCTGTAAAAAGCAATACTTAAAGTGCATTCTGGATGTAGATGTGATAACTTGGCTTCTTATTATTATCATCTATATTTCTTATGTATGCGATTACCACATATATTCATGGAAATATTAAGGTTCCTTTAAAAAATTACATTTTTTTCCCTAATATTGTAGTGTGTTCATCTTATAATATACAGCAATTGCAAAGCCATTTTAGGACATGTGACATACTACATTAAACATTACAAATGGCTATGTAAATATGAAAATATTAATCATCTAGTGAAAAGTGAGCCTTTTTGCTAAATAATTTTTAAATGTGCTTGTGTAAATGTTAATATTTCATTTGCATAATTTATTAGCCAATTATATTGAACTACTTTTAAGAAAATTCAAAAAGTTCTGGAGCTAAATTTCAGTTCATTTCGAAAAATAAGCAAAACTGTAAGGATTTTTACCAAATTTTTATTTTTATTCTGAAAAGGGTGATGCTATGTAAATAAATATTATTAAAACCACCTATCATTTTCTCTTTCTTTTTTTGTTGGTCTACTTTTTTGTTTATGGGCAAAGTTTTCACTGAACTATATGAAGTATAACATGTTCTTTACCCTCCTAAAGTTTCAAGAGCCAAGTACTTTGAGATATTTGACAAAACACATAAAATCAAAAGTATCTGGTCATTTATAGAAACTTGGTGTATAAAACTTGGCTAATATCAGTCACCTAAAATCCAGATAGTAAATCAATAGTAGTAATATATATCGATGTCTGATTTGCTGATAAATTTACTAAGCTTAGTTTCGTATTTTTAGTTTTCATGTAGTTCTGTACTATTTCCAGTAGAACAAACTCCATAATGCTTCATTCTGCCAGGCTAAGAAAATTTTTAATTTTTAATAACTGAAGATGTTGTATTAATTAGAACATTTATAGTGAATGATGGTCAAAGCAGTATCATATATGATATTTTAAAAGTGGTCTGACGTCTTTACGATAAAAATATTCCTCATAATGGATGTTTTCGCATTTTACAATTTTGCCCTATTCTGCCATGTTAAGAAATTTGTAAATTACAAATGACTTATGAAATTTTCAAAGTAGAATTTTCATAGTTAATGATGCTCACGCCAGTATCCTAAACCAAAAGTGGTCTGACATATTTATGATAAAAATATCCCTGAAAATTGGCATTTATGCAAAATTTTACTTGTTAAAAAATCTATCTTGTTAAAAATGTTTCTATCTTGTTAAAAAATTTGTAAATTTTTAATAACTAACAAAGTTCTCAAAACAGAAAGTTTATAGCTAATGGTGTTCATAACAGATCATAACTGATATAAAGCTGATCTGACATCAATAAAAATTTTCCTTTTAATGCACGTTTAAGCAAAATTTTGCTCTACTCTGTCATGTTAAGATAATTGTAAATTTCGAACAACTTATGAAGTTTTCAAATTAGAATGTTGCCAATCAATAGGCTTCTTGGTAGCATTGTAAGCAATATTTTGAAATTTGTTAGACTTTTCTATGTTTATTTGTTCTTGAGATATTGGGTACACAGACTAATTTACTGACTAATGTACTATCAAACTAACAGACATCACATCAGTTTTTTTTTACTTTTAGATCCCTCATACCTCAAAATATGTAAAAAAGTTAAAAAAAAAAAAAAACTAAGGCCAAAAAGTTTCCCTTATCTATACAGTGAACTCTCATTAAAACGGACAATCAAGGGCCAGCAGTTTTTGTCCATTATAACAGGAGTTCATAAACTGAAGTTCTATATGAACTCTAAAATCACTATTATGTACACATACACAGTATAACATGAATGAAAATTTGTTTCCTCAAACCCTTTTATTCACTAAAAATATAAAAGCATGAAAATCGATACTTACTTTCAAAACTTCTTTTCTTCATATAGTACAACTTGATAAAAAAAATCCTTTGCTATGTCTCCACAATAGAAGTGGAGACAGGTGCAAATTTTTTACCTCCACTGTCAATCAGTACTATTTACCTCCCACAGTGTAATATCACAGAGTGAAAGAGATTAACCCTTTTATTATTGAACCTTTTCATGTTAAAAAAAATATTGAATTTGAAAAGATTTTGGGAATTAACTCTTTTTCGAAGAAAGTAAGCTTTGAGGGGAAGAAAATGTCCATCTTAACGAATGAATTGTATGTATAAAGCAATATTTATTACATGCAATTCCTATAGGCCTTAGCTGGGGATTCTGTTTTTGTACATAATAACTAAAAATCCATCTTAAACGGGGCCATCTTAACGAGAGTTCACTGTATATAGTATGATGGGGAACTAAAAAGAATTAGTGTGTTGGCTTCCTCTAACTCTCATGGAAATTGTTATCCTACTAGATATTTACTCGTAGAGTTGGCTGTTCTCTTGTGAAATTATTTGCCTTAAACTTTCCAGTTGGTGAGTTAGATTGGCACAGTCCAATAATGATAAAAAATGTTCAGCAAAGTTTAAACCTTCTCGATTGTTGAGAGATCTGGTTATCATAGTGGCCAGAATAAGACAATATTTCACATAAATTTGGTTTATGGGGATTATTCCATAAAAAATAACATGGAATTTTATGAAAACTAAATTTAACAATAATGTAATTATATAGAAAATTAGTAAAATACATTGAAGCAGGGGGGAGGTAGTCTAGTGGTAGCGCATTTCAGACTTGGAATATGCTGGGTAAATCAGTCGTATTCATTGCTCTAATCATGAATATAGTATGGCATACAGTAGAAATTTATTATAAATATATGATACAAATTTGAGCAGTCTATGTGAACTAGTTCATTATTGTAATTGTTACATTTTCTGAGACTTTTTTTCTTTTCTTTTTTTATAGGGTGGAATTTCAAAGCAAATTCTATGAAGGACAAGGTTATGCATTTCTCCCATTTTCTTTCAAGTACATTATGGAAGGAAAATCAGAACCTTAAAAAACATTACATTAAACTGTTTCCCCAATACATTCCATTTTTTAATTATCAATAATTGTTATATTTGTAGTTGTATGGATGGATGAGAATTTTTTCTTTTAAGATTGGGGATAGCACATCCTTTATTTTAACCAAGAGCTTACTTCATTTTAATACATCACGATAATCCAGAGTAACTGTGCTCAAGAGGAAATCAAACACTTGTTTTTATTTATATTTATTATAAATATTGAATGAATTGTTGTCAGTTTTTATTAATGTTTTCAATGATTTTGACAAATGTAAATGTGCCTTAATATTTTTTAAATACTCATGAACTATTTTTAGATATTTAAAATTGAATAAAAATGTTTATGCATTATATTTGTTTTTTTTTAATATCTCGATAATTAAGAAAAGATATTGTTGACAAGAGCATTTAGTTTGATGTTTTACACACTATGAAAGTCTGTTAACTGAGAATATAAATTGGGAAGGATTGAAAGCAAAATACTAAACAGCTGCTATGGTCCTAAGTATGTTTAAAAAAAAATTAAAATTTCTATTTGGATAGTCATTTTCATTACACGTTGTATATTAAGCAAGAGAACTAAGGTTGTGGGTTTTCCAAAAAATTTTCAAACTCTCTAAATTATGAAGGTTTTATAAAAAATAATTATTATTATAAAAAAAAGATTAAAGAGTACAAGTAAGCAAAACTATTCAAAGGAAAATATAAATAATTATTCAAATAAAAAAGAAATTAAATTAATAAACAAAACATTGAAATTATGATTTAATGGTTTTTAAACATGCATAAAGCTAGAAAGTTATATTTTTTAATGACTGTTATACATGTGTAATTATTGAGTAATCTATATAAATAAGCTGTCTGTGTGCCTTTTGTAGCTCTAGGAGACTCTCTACATATCATTGCCAGCAGCCGAATGTTATTCTATTATATAGGGAAAATTATGAGAATTACTGAATGATTTTTTATTTGTTTGTTTTTTAATTCTGTTTTCATAATAAAAAAAAATCCAGAATAATTGAATTTGTTTCTGTTTTTCCCAAAATTTGCTTAATTTTTAATATTACATTTTGAAGTTATAAACAGGGGTGAAACTTTTCAGGGGCTACCCCTGAATTCTGGGTTTTTGAAAATTTCGCTGTCTTTGAATTTCATGTTTAAATACTTTGTTTTTACAGAAATTCTCATTTTGAATGTTTAAGTTGTCTTATAATGTATTACAAAGTCTATAAATGTTATTTAATATAGGAAGCCATATGATATATCATTGATAAATGGCCCCTATCTGCATTTAAGGAACAGTTTTCAGGGTTTTTGCAAGCTAGGTAGTTTCACCCTGTATAAAGTGAAAAAAAAAATTTAAAAAAAAAAAACTTTCTGAATTTTATAACTTTCATTGAAAAGAAAAGTTTTTGAAAAACAAATTTAATGGTTATGAATTTTCTGAATGTAGGCACAGAATTAAAAAAAAAAAAAAAAAAAAAAATGAGTAAGTCTCATAACAAATTTCTCCATGAAATAACATAAGGTTTGGTTGCCGGTGACAGAAAAATCATATAAGGTAATTAGCAAGGTATGACTCAAAATTTTAAGGTGCATTTCACCAAAATTCTTTTTATTTGTTCTATTTTTAGGCATAACTTTCATACACAAATTCACTTTTTAATTCTTCTTAAATAATTGGTAGTGTTGGGTAATGAATGTAATCCTCCATAAATAAAATAAATAATAATAATAATCTAAAAACTTTGAGATTTTTTAAAAATTAATTTAAAAATCTTTAAATGTGACAACCACTATGAGTGTTTTCAAGTACTATTCAATTTTAGATATTTTAAGAAAAAAAAAAAAAAATATTATTTCAAGTGGAACTCCAGATATGGTTAAAAAGTTATTACATCATTCACTTTAACTATTAAACTTCTCTAAATTTTATTCAAATTCAAGCTTTTCATTTATTTAGACAATTAATTGCATTTCCTGCTGTTTGCATAAAAAAAGCACATGCTTTCCCCCTCCCCCAATTTTAGAAATTAGTTTTTAAAAGTGATTAAAAAAAAAAAAAAAAAGTTATATTTTTATATAAGGTAATTCTCAATAATGCCTATTTTGTGATTAAGACAATTTTTTTAAAAAACGTTTTTTCTCTGATTTTTTTTTTTTTTTTTAATACTTAACCAAGATATATCTGTTATAACTTTCTCAGAGACCATTATGTAATCAGAATTGCTGCCTGAGTTTGAAAAGCATTGTCATATCATCATTTATCAAATGAATAACTAAAAAAGATACAAGCACAGCTGTGCATTAATTTATCAATATATTCCTCTTTTTTATATTGCCAAATGCTCTATTATTATGTCCACATAAAGTTGTTGTTGAAGGGACATTCAAAATTCTAATTAGCTTGTAATATATTAACTTGCTCCTTTTTGAGCAAATTGTTCAAAACATATCTGGTAGCTTTCTTAATGACATTTTTAATCAAAAACTTTTGTTTTTCATACTATATCTGACATTACTGTAACTATTAACTGTACTGTGAGTAATAAAACGAAAGTTTAAATATGACATGTAAAAATTTCTGGAAATTTTTCCAACCCCACATCACTAAAGAGAACCTTACATGATGGAGCATTTGAAATATTTGTGATCTTTCCATAAAAGTAAAAATGTCTATTCATATAGGATAAAAAGCATTTGAAATGTTTTTAGGTTTTTTAAAATAAGAAAAAATATATTGCTAAATTAATTTATACCTTACATGTCATCCTTTTAATTTGCACACAAATATATTTCGAGCACAGAGTGCTCATCCTCAGTGCAGAGTGACTGTAATTTTCAGTGTTGATCTTTTCTTGTTTTCTTTGATCTCTTCACTTCATTTCTTTGTTCAATAGTCTGTTGCCACACAGCGGGAATTACGCTATGCTTTTGGTCATTAACTTATTTGGGGTTAGTAATAATTTCGATGGCCTCCTGTTTTAAAGCATAATGGTGGTTATTGTAAGGGGATATTTTAATAATATTAATGGGATTAGAGTTGTGGGTGGTGGATAAAGCAGTGGTTAGTTTATTGTATTATAAACCTGCGCAATGTTCTCTTTCCCGATCGTTTATTTTGCGTTTTGTCATTCCGATGTAACAAGCCCTATTACCATTTTCGTGGTTTATTTTATAAATGCCTGCAGTTGATTTATAGCTTTTTTATTGCGGATATGTTGAAAGATGTTTTTATTTGGTTTGATAGGTATATTAATGTTTAATTTTTTAGCTTCGTTTTTTATTTTGATATTGGCGCCGTTACAAAAAGGAATAGAGGTTGTGAAAATGTTTTTTTTTTTTTTTTTTTTTTTTTTCTTTGGGGGGGGGGGGGAGTTGATAGGTATATTGATGTAAACCCACTTTCACAACCTCTAAAGTGGGTTTATTTTTTTGAGTTTGATAGGTATATTGATGTAAACCCAATTTCACAACCTCTATTCCTTTTTGTAATGGCACCAGTATCAAAATAAAAAATGAAGCTAAAAAATTAAACATCAATATACCTATCAAACCAAATAAAAACATCGTTCAACATATCTGCAATGAAAAAGATCATATCAGCTATAAATCAACCACAGGTGTTTATAAAACAAACTTTGAACACGAAAATGGTAATAGGGTTTGTTACATTGGAATGACAAAACGCAAAATAAAAGATCGGGAAAAAGAACATCGCACAGATTTAAAATACAATAAACTAACTACTGCTTTATCCACCACCCACAACTCTAATCCCATTAATCTAAATTCCATTAATTATTCGTAAAATAGTCACAATAACCACCATTATGCTTTAAAACGGGAGGTCATCGAAATTATTACTAATCCCAACTCAGTCAATGACCGAGAGCATAGTGTAATTCCCACTGTGTGGCAACAGACTATTGAACAAAGAAATGAAGCGAAGAGTTCAAAGAAAACAAGAAAAGATCAACGTTGAAGATTACAGTCACTCTGCACTGAGGATGCTGTGCTCGAAATATATTTGTGTGCAAATTAAAAAGATGACATGTAAGGTATAAATTAATTTAGTAATATAGTTCAAGATTCCTTTTTAAAATGTTTTTCTTACTTAAAAGACATAAAAATGCATCGGTTGTGGACACATTAAACAAGCTTTCTATTTTTTGCATAAGTTTGAGCAGCATTCAGATTTATTACATATTTCTCTACTATTAATGCCTAAAATTACAAATATTTCAAGCCATTAGTTTAAGGCTGTACATCAGTCATATTCCCTCTTTCTTCCTTTCCATGTTATCCAATGGGATTTTTGTTCCTTCATTTTCTAAGGATATCTCATTCAAAAATTAAAGTTTTTGGAATATTACTCTTTAAATATGTTGCCTTTTAGCTTAGTGAACAACTTTTTGATAAAATAAATTCAAATATTTCGTTTAGAGATCCAGATTTAGAGTCCTAAATTTACTTAATGAAATAAAATATTTAAATTAATTTTTTCAAAAAGTTGAATATTCAAGATAGTGGGTAGTTTCTGGAACTATGCTTTTCTTAAAGACGCTGTTTTATATCCTCAGAACAGACCCAATGAAATGAGTTAATCATCTATACATTATTAATAAATAAAAATTAACTGTACTCAGTATACAATTCTTTAGAAAACTGACCATTAATGAAATTACCACTGTATTTATTTTTCTAAGCATTAATATATTTGTTCTTTGTTAACAGTTAAATATGGTTTTTTATTGGTTACATATGAAAAAAGTGTTACAAATCATGAATATTTGCACCAATTTGATTTAAATCACTAAATTATCCCTTTTGAAAATTATAGTCATTTAATTAAAAAAACCAGATAAAGAAATACTTACCTGACAGAGCTTATTAAAATTTACCAAAAATGTCGTCATTATTGTCGTCTGTAGTTTGAATGTGGAATTATGTAATGTCTGTTACAATGGTTCAGCGACAATTAAGGGTACCCAAACTGGTTTAGGTACCCTTAATTGTTGCTGCCCCTATCCCTTTGGGTACCCTTACCTTGGATACCCCCGTTTTGGGTACCACAGTTGCAGTTAACTTTTGTCATGTAATATGCTTAAGCTACTCAGTCTTGTTCATTGCTCGTTTTTTTTTTTTTTTTTTTTTGGAACCTTGGTACCAATATAAAGAAAGACATGCTTAACAAAAATTTTAAAACACAATGAAAATGACAAAGTCTTTTCTAACTAGAATACATGACAAAAGTTAACTAGAACTGAGGTAAAGCCTAAACTGGTCTGGGTACCTTAAAATAGAAGTGAATATCTGTCAGTCATTTTAATAGATACCATAGTAAGGGTTTTCATTATGATATTTTTTGAAGAAATAGTAGAGGGAAAAAAAAACTAAAAAATAGAAAATCACAAATAAAGTATTACAGGAAATTTTATTGAGAAAAAATGCTATAATGCTTTGGCATTTCAGTCGACTAGGATGAAGAAAACATCACACACACACCAGCAATGATTACATATGGAATGTATTTAGGCAGTAACATATTTTTATCATATGGATTTAGCAAAATTACATTTCAGCTCATAGATTGTAATTTTATTCAGTTTCATTATGATATAGAGGCATACAAAATTTAACACCTTCTAACTAAAATCAATTTATCCAAAAGTGTAGGCAAAAACTAATTTCATTTCTCTAAAGTAGTAAAAAGTAATATATATGTTATTTTGATGAATTGGGGGGGGAGTAAAATATCTGATTTTCGAAAAGATTTCAATGTGCTTAGAATTAAAAAATATTACAGTATATTTAGCAACATTTGTTACACATTAATCATATTTTTCATTTTGAACCTAACCCTTTCAGGACAAACACTGCTTAAACGTGGCAGGTATAAAGTACTGTCCCAAGACGAATGCCATGTTTTTTGCAGCAGTGAAGTAGAATGTTACGTTTTAAATAGTGATAGACAGCATTTCGTGTACACTGAAAGATATTAAGTGTTGACCTTCACTTGCATGTGTGGTAGCAGAATTTCAGTCCATCAACATTTGATTCTGCTATACATGAAATTTATTTCTTTTTTTTAGGGTGGAAAGGAGGATTACGAAAAGGTAATATATCTAGAAAAGTGGTAATGATCTTAAGTTTTGTTAATGTAGGATTGTGGAGAGTATTTTACCATGTTTTTATTCACTTCGATTCTTGTTTGTTTGTCCGGTACAAATCTTGCAATCGATTTTTAACTAACTTCCCTACTAGCTAGGCATTTGAAACTTTCAGAATATCTCAGAACCCGATGGCAACACAATACTTCGAAGCCTGATTTTCGAATTTTTGATTAGTTTTCTTTTAATTAATTAAAATATGAAAATAATAACCTGCAAATAGCAATTAAAAATTAGCTATAATTTAATTGTTTCAAAAATAAAAAATTACAAGTTCATTTTCTTTCGATATAAAAATAAATACATTTAATTAAAATGTGAACATTAAAAAATTGTAAATGCATATCGCAAAAATTGACGTCATTATCACTTTAAAAATTTTATACCCACTGATAAAGTGCTAATGTAGTTCTGTAGCTATGATTCGACAGAAAATTTAAAAACATGGTATATAAAAAGTCTATCTTATAATTATTCATGACATTTTTCTGAGTATATGTAATTGCTATTCTATTTGACTAATACATCTGTATGAAACTATTTATTGTCTTTGAAATGCTAATTGTAAAAGAATATGCAAAATTTATTTTTTAATGACTATGAAAAATACACTACTCAAAATGGCATTAATTTTGAACAATTTTATATATATATATTTTTTTTAATTAAGCTAAAATTACTCATTTATTTTAGTGTTAAAAAAAAAAAAAATCATTTTAAACAATTTACTGATGACTTTAAGTCTTTTGGGCCATGCCAGAAGTGAAAATGTCTTGTTCTCTAGGATAAAACAAAGTAGTGCACACTCAGTCCGGAAAGGGTTAATGAATATCGTATTTTCTAGGAAACAAAGTGAATGAGTAAAGGCTTTTGTTTGGGGGTTTCTAACATTTGTAAAATGTAAGAAATTTTTTTTTTCAGAGCATTTCAAACAAAAGCTCTTAATAAGAATCAACAACAATAAATGGAATTTTACATATAAATCAATTTAAAAGATTCTGAAAGAATGAGTAAATTAGAAAAATATTTAATTAAATAAAAATAATGCAAAATTTATCTAGATCTAAAAGTAGAAAGTATATTTTTCCATATATCCATTGTTCATGAGATATATTCTGTAAATAAAAATATTTCAATGGCATTAACATAACATAATAATCTTGAAATATGTGCTCGAAATTTCAGTTTAATTTTAATAAATAAATATAAAATCAAAACACAGAAATATTTCATAATTAACCCTTTCAGGGGCAAGGAAATTTCACTCATTTAAAATAAACTACCACCAAAATTTATGAACAAGTTTAAAACAAAAGAAACAGATGAAATTTTTTTCTCTGTGTAAAAAATACCCAGGATGAGTTTTAGTGGTTAGGAATTAAAATTAGACTGGATATCACCGGCCCTGAAAGGATTATTAAACAAAATCCTTCACTGTCTTATTCTATTCACTATCACTTGGTTAGACTTGGAACACAGTAATAAAAACAATGGTGTTTATCGGAACACTCAGAAAAATTGTTTTTTATTAAAACAATGTCAAAGTTTAGATTAGTTTTCTTTATTGACAAAAAAAAAAAAAAAAAAAAAAATTACAATGTAGTAATAATGAAAATAAATACCATTTAATCTCATGCTGAAATTTTCTCTCTTTTATTCTCCCCTTAAGAGAACGATATCAAGGTATGTACAGTCGAGGAAAAAAAAAACCGCAACACCCGCTGTAATTTCGTTATTTATTGACGCAGAAACATCTAATAGACGTAATTCAACAGGAAATTAAATGCACTTTCTGAAAATGTCCTCGAAGTTTGAATTAGGGGTCATCTACATATTGAAATCAACGCCAAATTTGATTTTTTCAATAGCAGCACCCAATTTTGACTTCATATTCGAATTTCTGAGAGCCTGGCAGTGCGGAAAAGTATACTGTTTGTATACTTTAACTTTAGTATTTATAGAGTTATAATAAAAAATGTGTTAGGGGGTTATCTGTAAATGTAGAAAAATAAAATTAAGATCCTATAAGAAATAGACAAAATTTTAATGTTTCACACCGGAAATCTTTCAGGAAAGAAAGAATTATAAAAATTAATAAAAACATTTACATTTTCCAGTTTCTTAATTATCCAGAATTCAGTTTTTTAGATTTGTATATACTTCAGTACTTTTTTAGATAATTTTAGATCTATTTAAATACAATACACTTGCGATTGGTCCAAACAGTACTCTCTGAAAAAAGTGCAATATTTTTCAAGTAAATGAGTCTATTATGGCTGTACTGATCACCAATAAAGCTTAAATTTTCTTTCGTAGGTGTAACATAGCATACGAAATGAAAAAATATAGATACAACGCATAAACTAAATCTTTTCGGATAAATTATTGTAAGGGTTCATGAAGTAAATATTAAACAATTTTAATCGCACTTACCAGTTTTGGGTCAGTTGAACTCTTTGGAACTGTACGATTCGTTTTATAATTTCTATGAAAATATAATTTCTTAATTAACCCTTTCGCGACTGCTGATGTAGATTCACCGTCATTTGAAAATCTGTAACTCTCTCAGTGGGCGTTTCTTTCGTAATTTGTGTGTTACGTATTTCTTAGATGTGTACTCAGTGTTCATATTTTTGCAATAAAATATACTATGGATAGAAATATATTGATTAGAAAGAATATAATTATAATGTATATCCATTTGAAATATAAATGTGAATACAGAAAAGTTGTTCTGAAATATTTTATTCTGAGAGAATAACGCCTGTAGGCGGATCTTACAGTCGAAAGACAAAATCCTGCGGTCACAAAAAGTGTTAAAATATACTTATAAAAGTTAAAGTATATTTTTAAAAATATATAAAGTTAAAATATATTAATAAAATTTTAAGACTAAAGTATCTTTAAAATAATAATCCTCCCACCTACAAAATAAATAAATAAAAATAAAGCAATATATGAAGCAAATGACTTTAACTATGACGGTAGTTAAGAAACGATTTTACAAGTCTGTCTTGCATTCCAATTCCATTCGTTTTTTTTTTTTTTTTTCTAATGGACAATTTTTACATTAAACCTATTTTTCTATTTAAAACAGTAAACCCCTGCCTATTTAGTTAATTTTTCTTTCCAGTGTTCGTTTAAAAAATTGAAAATTTATCACCAGTAATCGATGAAGTATATACCACTTGTGCATATTTTTGTCAACATAAAATAAGGAGTTTAACAGGAATTCACCACTCAATGTCACATTTACTTTTCTTTTCTGTATTGTTTTGTTTTGAAGAACGATGAAGGCTGGGCTTGTCTTCTTTAGAAAACAGGAATTCTGGATGCTAACACTGTCTAAAAATCATCATTTTTGTTTTCTTTCTTTGCGTTTGACGTTGTTGTTATACAATTTGACCCGTAAATAAAAAATAAAAATATTTTGTTTAATTTTCTTTGTTATTTTTTAAGATTTGATTCGTTATCTCATGCAAAACTTTATAAGAGACGGCCCCCTAAACCACTCCAAAAGAAAGATTTATTTATATCTCGAAAACTAATAACTGGAATGAGCTGCAAATTTGCACACCCATATTTTTCAGCATTAGGATTCATTTTATGTAAAAATTAATATAGATCATAATTCATAATTTTTATGAATATGAATTTATTAATATTTTTCAGAATTAAAAATATTTTTTAGAATCAAAAGTAATGATTTATTATGTTTGGGTTTCTTCACTATATCTCGTAAAAAAAAAAAAAAAAAATTATATCGATCAAGTTATTTTTTGGGAAGATATTAATAAAAGTTTGAAATATGAATTTAACATTAGCACCTTCAAACTTTGAACGCTTATAACTCTGTGAAAAAAATAAGTAAAATATACAACCAATATACTTTTTCACGTTGTCGCAATCCCAGGAATTCAAATATAAAAGAAAAATGGGGCATTACTATTGAAAAAAATCAAAGTTGGTGCACGTTTTAATATGTAGACGACCCCCAATTCAAAATCTCAGTTCATTTTCTGAAACTACTCAATTCCCCATCTAATGATACCTATTACATTTTTCTACATCAATTAGCAACGAAGTTACGTTGAGTGTTGCGTTTTTTTTTTCCCGACTGTACATCAGAAAGCATAGAGGCAAAAAGTGTGTTCTGTGTGTATTTTTTTTAATCATATATTTTAGGTGAGAAAACCACTTGTCCTGTCCTAAACCAGTTTTAGATAACAAAAACCTAAACCTGATTACTTATCTATTGCCACTTTAACACAATTCAAAAATAAATGAGGTTAGTAATTTCATTATAATGCATTGATGATTATTAAAAAAAAATACTGTATTAGTTCTCTTTGACGAAGTAAACTCTTGATTATCAGTAATTTCTATTTTCCTTGTTTTTTTTTTTTTTTTTTTCTATTAAATTAATAATAATTTATACAATTAAGTATACATACAATTAAATTTTATCTAAAATAAAAATTGAAGGAAAAATATATAAATCAATGTCGTGGATAATCGAGAGTCTGTTGTACTCTAATACATTAAAGAAACACATATATACTCTAATTAGTTGTAAACAAATTTATGAGAGAGATTTTAAATTCAAGAAAATCACAAATTAATGACTTTTCGAAAAGATAAGCCATTTAAAAAGGTATATACTCTAAATAAATTAATGTACATCTTAGACATCGAATTTAAAAAGAGGAAAGCATACTTTTCAATTCTTTTTTTTAAAACGATTGCTTTATTTTTTATTTTATTGGAAAGAAATAATAATAATGAATACATTTTTGAGTCATTAATAAATTTATCTACCTTTTGTCAGCCAGATGAAAAATCAATATATGTCGTCAAATTTTACATTTTATAAATTAATAAAGACTTATCATTAAATAAAAAAAATATATATATCAAAATCAGTTGTTAATACATTGGGTTGTCAAGAAAGTTCTTTCGATTTTCAAAAAGAGATTACCAACTTCTTCATTTTGAAAATAAAAATGTATACTTAATTCCACCTTAACAACCTTTTTATCTATTATGTTTAACCTTTTTCATAAACTCTTGCACACTTAAATTGCAACATTGACAGAAAAATAACAAAACAAACACAATGCTACTTCTTTTTGAAAACTGAAAGAACTTTCTTGCCAACCCAATATAATATTCACACATAAAATAAGGCCAGTGAAGAAACTTTTTAATTTGTGTTGACATTGTTAATAAATTTATAAACTTATTCATTAGATTAGATACAACAATATGCATGTAAAGTAGATATAATTTTGAATTTAGAGTAAGCAGTTTGATTTATCAAATTGGTAAACAATTGAGTAAAAATCTAATAATTATTAATCACATGGTTATCATAATGTTAACTTCTGTGGCAGAAAACTTAAGTACTGTATTTTCCGGCATATAAGTCGAAGTGGTTTTTTGGAGTTAAAGTCGATCCGATTTTCACGCACAAACTTGAATCAGTAAATTCAAGGCCCACATCGAAACTTGTGAATCATCTAACCAGCTAGTGGGATACGCTTCCTCTTTTCTTCCTCGCGATTTTTAAAGGATTTTTTTTGCTTTTTACCCTCGACTTATACGCCGGAAAGTATGGTAACTTACATGATAAATTAAACATTCTTATTTACAATTATCAAACTTTGAAAATAATATTCTCAAATCAATATAATAATAAGGAAGACAGCCTTATACAGATTCACTCTTCTGTACAAAAATAAATAAATAAATAAAATAAAATAAAAATAACACTTTTTGCAATTACAGTTGAAAAAGTAAAACCATAGTAATTGATTTACAATCATTGATGTCATGTAAGCTTAAAATTTTATCAATGCAAAGTGAGTACAAGATAAGCAGCATGATGTAATTCTAAAAGAATGTCCATCTACAGCAGTGCCAACTGCTAAATGTGACTGGGCAGAGAAAAATAACCGATGGCAAAGGATAACAAATAGACAAAATATTTAGCCAAATACATTTACACTGTGAGATAGGTTAGAGAAACCTCAAAGTACAAAAATATATATATTCTCTTAATAACACAAAGTAATAATAGTGCACTTGCATTTTAAAATATTTCTGGTAATAAATTATTATGACGTTAGCTGCTCTAAATTCCCGACAATCTGATGGACATTATTCCTCATACATCTTGCGCTGCTCACTTTGTACATGCTTTAACCATTGGATTTGAAAATAATAAAAATTATATGTGACATGTAACTAGGCATAATTAACATGCTTTTGTGTGTCCCTAGGGCATTGAGTAACTGAGATTTCACTATACAAACATTAAAGACTTTCTTACACTGAATGAAATCCATGAAAATGATAGATATTAAAATAGCCCAAATACAAATCAACCACATATTATGTACAAAGGTAAACATTCAATTTAGAGATGAAAACAGACAAGTCCATTAAGTAACAAGGACTCTTCTTAAGACTTTTGGAAAAGAGCACACAAAACTCGGATACGAATTAAATGTGTTTAAAAAATAACTAATTTTCGAAAGCTGCTTTGTATGATTAAATCCGATTCAATGAAACTTATTAAACAAAATAATAAATATTATGAAGTCCATAATAAAAATTGACCATTAGAACAATAAAAATCCCATTTTCTTAATACCAACTCATTACATTAAGTTTGCAGATGAGAAAGTATCATTCCATAAGATTAATATTGAAATAAATCAAAATATAAATATTAAAAATATATATAATTACTATAAAGCAAAGTGCAAGGAGAATAAGAATAAATTAAATGTACACGAAATAAATAAATCCCTCCACTGTCTTTTCATCCCCACTAAATCAATTACTGCGGATTAACCTTTATTGGCTGCTTTCCGAAATTCCACACAATCCAAGGGAAATCTGTTTTAATGTCCAATCAATTTTAACATTCCAAACACATTTAACTAAAGTCTGAGCATTTTATATCAAATTTGTGCTTTTGTGATCTTTAAAAGGTGTTTCTAACATTACATAAAAAAAATAATAAAAGCAAAACAATTTGATAAAAGCTATAATGAAGGAAATAACTCCAACTTCCTTACAAACATGAACACTTAAGCTTATTATAAACTGGATACATAATTTTAAAAAAAGTTATACATGAACATTTTATATTACAGTACAACATTTGTTGCGTGCAAAACTGTCTGGTAGACATCTAAATGCTAAAACATTAGTAAATTTTATCTATACAAAACAAATCTAATAGGAAAGGAAAAACATAGAATAATGATAAACTGAAACAGATTAACAAAACACTGTTCACTAATTTCTTTTTAAAGATACAAGGCACTAATGCATCATTAAAAATTTTAAATAAATTTTCAAAACATTTACACAATAATTTCAAGTATAAATATCACTACAATTAACACATTTCTAAAGTAAATATTTTCCAGGTGGAAAACAACCCATATCTTTGGAATATAAACCACATTTAAACTAGCTACCACCTTTTATGAAAATGTTAAAACTTACAGTGGACCTTTGTGCTTGTTAGACTGTAAAGCAAGGCAGTGTAAGGCTGCTTTGTTCAATCTTTGGTAGCAAAGTCTAACACTGACTATAAATTTTATTTTAATAAAATCAAATTACGACATTCATATTTTTTTTCACAGTCCAGATAACTTTTAGCTAGTTATAATGCAAACTACTTTCTTATTATCTACTCTGCTAGCAACAGCAGAAAATTTTTAACATCTAAAAAGTTTAGTATAATTATATTTGATTCAATCACTATAATTTTATTTTAATGCAATTAGTAATAAACATAATTTATGTTTAACCAATTTTCAAAATACTAAGTATCTAAATCAAATGTCCCTAATTTCAACAACCAGTTAAAAAAAAAAATTATTAGTGATACACTGATGATATAAAGTAAAACTGGCTGGAAATTCTTAAATTTTCCAACAAGCTGGGGGGGGGGGGCCTCTTCTGTCTAGGGCATGGATATTTTCACTAACTAGCATGGATTTGAGTATTTTTAGATACAACTTTTCCTTGCTGATGGATAGAACATGGAGGCACAATTACCTGGCCACCAAGATCTCCAAATATCATTCCATTGGATTTTTTTTGTGTGTGTGTGCAGGGGGGTGGGGGAGTTAAGACCTCTAATGTTAAAGACCTTCATGCCTCAATAACTGCGGCTGTTGCTATTGTGACCAAGGAAATGCTACAGCAAATGAGGCTGGAAGTAGACTATGTGGATATAATAGATATCCTCGGGACTTTAAGGAGTCCTCTGTAGAACTGTACTGATTTTTTCCTAAAAACTTTGTGAATCCTAACTAATTATACATTTTTCTTATGCTTTTTTACTTTTAAGTATAACTGCCTCTCCCAAGTAAGGACATGTGATTCAGACACTATATATATATACAAAATATACAGTGCACATGATAAGAAATAATACTTTTGCAACACTAATATATATAAATCAAAAGTTAATAAAATTATTTTGTTTTAATTATTCTATGAGTCTAACTAAATGGAATTATGTTATTTTATACTCTAATGTATAAGTGCACTGATACAAAAACTGATTTTATTTTTATTTTTTATCAAATCAGTTTTTTAAAGCCATTAAAATTATGTATTTTTCAAAAAATAATCACAAAATATTATTTTTAATACTATTCATGCTTGGCACACCCTTTGACAAAACTTTTAATTTTCTTATGCAAGCTTAAAAATACATTATTCAAAAATACACACCTCTTCTTTGTTCAGGTAATTGAATTATTGCGTCTCTAACAAGAACACTTTTTTAAATACCATCAGCATTCTTTTTATCATCAAAATTTAGCTACCTTATGACAAGACACATTAAGCAAACATCAACATGATTCAAAATTGTGCCATATCATACAGTATGAAATAACTATAAATAAAAGAAATCTTTCCAAACATAACTAAATGGTTTTGCCCAAATTTTAAAAAACTGCTCAATTTCAAGCAATAAAAAATTCCATTAACTAGCAGAAAAAAAGTAAATAAGATTTTTTTCTTTTTGGGTACTTTTCTATTATCAAAGTAAGATTCAGATATTGCCAGATCATCAATTACTAATCATCATTTACCTTTTTTTTTTTTTTTACAAAATAATAGCCGTTTACAACAAAAAAAAAAATCACTAATTTCATTATAATAAACTAAACATATTCTTTATCATTAAATAAACAATTCTTTTATAATATATTATACTGTTTTCATTCTTTTTGACAGTGAAACTTCCCCTCCCACTTTCTTTTAGATGCCCCTTTGAACACACTTTTGCTTTCATCCCTTCTACTTTCCATTTTAGATCATATTTTATATTCACTCTTAGAAATATATATATATATATGTGTGTGTGTGTGTTTAATAAGAAATAATTTTGAAATCTTATTTTTATAATTAACAATAAGATGCCAGGTTTCTTATTTTTATGTAAAATTAAACAATCTCTTAAAAGAGTGAGTCTAATTATGTTCTAAAAAACTAAATAAAATTTTAGAAATCATACAAAAAGCCTGATAATGTAAAAAACCTAAAATTTAGTTATATAGAAACAGAATAGAAACGTTAAACCATATTGATAAAGCACGAAAAACAAAAGCAAAATATACAACTTCAATCCCCTACAACAAAGGTTCATCTACTAAAATAAAAACAAAAGCAGCCCAACTTAATGTCAATATCCCAATAAAATCAAACAGTAATATATTTAAATGCATAATGCAGGAATATACAAAATAAATTATAAAATAGTGAAAATCGAGCAGGTTACTACACAGGAATGACCAATTGAAAAATTATAGCAGAATTAAAGAATATCAAAATGACATAAAATATGGGAAAATCACTACTGCCTTATCTAAAAATAACAATAACTCAGTAACTGACATCGATTTTAAAAGTATCGAACTACAGTAACCATAACTATGCATTAATGCATGAGACAATAGAAATCCTGGCAAATAAGTGCTATTGTAATGACATAAAATATGGGAAAATCACTACTGCCTTATCTAAAAATAACAATAACTCAGTAACTGACATTGATTTTAAAAGTATCGAACTACAGTAACCATAACTATGCATTAATGCATGAGACAATAGAAATCCTGGCAAATAAGTGCTATTGTAATGACATAAAATATCGGGAAATCACTACTGCCTTATCTAAAAATAACAATAACTCAGTAACTGACATCGATTTTAAAAGTATCGAACTACAGTAACCATAACTATGCATTAATGCATGAGACAATAGAAATCCTGGCAAATAAGTGCTATTGTAATGACATAAAATATGGGAAAATCACTACTGCCTTATCTAAAAATAACAATAACTCAGTAACTGACATTGATTTTAAAAGTATCGAACTACAGTAACCATAACTATGCATTAATGCATGAGACAATAGAAATCCTGGCAAATAAGTGCTATTGTAATGACATAAAATATCGGGAAATCACTACTGCCTTATCTAAAAATAACAATAACTCAGTAACTGACATCGATTTTAAAAGTATCGAACTACAGTAACCATAACTATGCATTAATGCATGAGACAATAGAAATCCTGGCAAATAAGTGCTATTGTAATGACATAAAATATGGGAAAATCACTACTGCCTTATCTAAAAATAACAATAACTCAGTAACTGACATTGATTTTAAAAGTATCGAACTACAGTAACCATAACTATGCATTAATGCATGAGACAATAGAAATCCTGGCAAATAAGTGCTATTGTAATGACATAAAATATCGGGAAATCACTACTGCCTTATCTAAAAATAACAATAACTCAGTAACTGACATCGATTTTAAAAGTATCGAACTACAGTAACCATAACTATGCATTAATGCATGAGACAATAGAAATCCTGGCAAATAAGGGCTATTGTAATGACATAAATCAATCAGCACTTAGAGACCAATGATGGCGCTACATAATGAGAATCAACAACAGAGCTGGTAGTCAGAGAATGAAAGTTCCTGAAGATTGTTAGGCGCCTGACCGACAAGATTTAGAGCAAGAGAACTTAAAAGATATTTAGATAAATTTTCTGAAGTAAGAATATGAGTTTAGCAAAACAAGAGGTAAAATGGAATTCTCCTACTACTTTTCGGGTTTTAGTGAGTAATAAATCTATAAGACACAGTAAAAATTCTTATGCAGTTTTTTATTTTTATTTATTTTGCAGGCCTGTGTAATTATCAAAATATGATTGATAAAGTTATATTGACAAAAAACCCAAGCGAGAAAACATAACAGTATTTAAAGAAGAAATTTTTAATGGAATTGCAAAAAAAGGGAGAGAGAGAGAGAGAATTATTCAAATTAATAACATACAATAAACAAATTAATACTTCTAGGTGTAATAATTAAGGCTGATTAACAACGTGAAAGTCCAAACTTGAATGGCATGCCCGCTGTAAGTGTCTTTCTAAGGGGTCCTAGCCTGTATTTAGGTGAATTTCTGGAAAAAAATGAAAAACTCTGAAATGGCTAGGTCCACAAGCATGGCCTGGGATTGATGACCCAGCACCTCATCTGTCAGCTATCAACTAATACTAACAGCAAACCATGGAATTGAATTATCACTTAAAATGTCTAAAAACAATTGAAACTTCACATAAATGTTTTGGCAAGTTTAACAAAGCACTTGGCAATGAATCTCATCTTGACAATAGAAAAGTATACTTTATTCTAAAATTTACAAAAAGTTTTCAAAGGAAAAATAAATTGTCTACAAAAACTGTTACAAAGTACAACTGAATATATATATATTTAATTAATTAATCTGATTATGAGCAAAACCATTAATTAAACATTCTTAAAATTCAACTTGGAACAACAAAAAATATTCATGATAATAATTTCAAATACAAACATGTTTTATGTATATGAAGAGATTTGAAATAAAAACATTAACACAGAGAGAATACATCAGAAAATTATATATTTCCTTCACATAATGATGATGATATTTATAAAATAACTTTTTTTTTTTTTTTGATAATTTTTTGATGAACAGATTTAGAATTAACCAAGTTAAAAAATTAACAATTAATAAAAGATTGATGGTATCAATATTTTTTAGACTCAATCAACAAATCAATGAAAATCAATTTAAGTCTAACATTTGTCCTGAAAAATAACTGCATTACAGAACTGATTATATTTAACATCAAACATTAAGTTCAACATAAAAAATATCACTAACAAAGATGATGAATACATTAAATAACATGAAGCATAAAAATGATTTTTACATTAAATAAAAGCATAATTGATATATAAAAATAAATATGTCCTAAGCTGCTATAAAATAAATGCAATCGATGATACATAAATAAAATTAACAAATAAGGTGAAAAAAAATAATGAAAACACAAAAACTTAATAACAAAAAAGTATCAAATAAATAAGATTAAAATTTATTCTGGTAATATCGTAATTTTTCCTCCAATTCTTTAATCTTGCCATCTTTTTCTTGAAGCTTACATTTCAATTCCTTTACTTCAGATGTTAATTTTTTACATGTTTCAGTAAGCTATTAAAAGAAAAAAAAAAAAGGGAAATAAGTTATGTCTATCTATAACACAACTTATGAATTATTACCAGTTATCATATTATTTAATTATAGTATAAGAATACATAAATTTCATATTATCTGTTGTCATTTATAAACATTCAACCTTGTAGTGGTACACATAATAGATGTACCTATTAAAGGTCCTCTCAACTAGAATCCTGCAAGGGCTGGGTAAATTTTAATTGACCTGAAAATCAAGACGAATCTGCAATAGAGAATTTTGACAACATTTACACCACCTAAATCTGACTTCTTTTCACCTGGACACAACCTGAAACCCAAATCTAAATTAAAATTAATAATTCATTTAAAAATCATGCAAAACATTTTTAAGTTATAAAAAAAGGAATTTTTCATTGCCACACAGTTGGTAAATCATTTTAAAAACAATTAAAAAGGTAATTACAAATACACTAAGTTGAAAATTTAAAAATCTGAAAAAATGAATTAATAATAATTTTTAACTATATGTGTTGTGTACTTCCAGCAGAGGCGGATTTAAGGGGAGGCTATATGAGCTATAGCCCCAGGGCGACAAATCCTTAGAAAATATCAAATGGTACTAGCGGATAATTTAGGATAAATCTATATAATAATAAAAGATGTCTGTCTCTCTGTCTGTCTGTCTGAGCATCTATACGTTCAGCCCCTACTGAACGCAGAACTACAAAATTTGACATACGGGTGCTCAGAAGCCTGCCCGAGTGCATAGTGAAAAAATAATTTAAAAAATTTAATTAGTTCCGGAGATATTAATTAAAACGTCGACCAATGCCTAATTAAAAAGCGAGCGGATCGTAATTTTTGCCCTTCAGCGTGTTCCTCAAAAGAGAAAGCACAGAGAGAGAAATTTCGTAGGTTTTTCTAAAGCGATCGCTGCCGATCTGTTGGAAATATCAAAAATACACCTATACCATGAGAAAGAGCATTTATTACCGACTCTTATGGTACAATTTTTTTTTAAAAATACGGATTTTTTATATTTTTTAAAAAAGTTTTAAAAAGGGTCGAAAATTTCTCTTTTTCTCGATTGTCTTTTTTGAAACGCTCTGTACGACCGAGTAACTGTTCCATTTCTTAACAACTGGTATATTTGGAAAGGACATTTAATCCTCTTTCGAACCATATAAACATTTTTACAAAATACGGATTAGTGATCCATATTTTTAGATTTTATGAAACATCGATTTTTTCACAAAACATTTTATAACTCAAAAGCGTTTAGAGATAAATCATTTCTTTTTTTTTTGTATATAGATCTCGCTTCAACAATTCAATACCCAAAAGATTGAGAGAAAATTTCAAAAACTGAATGAGTTATAATTTTTTTAATTTTCAGTATCGCGGCAGTTTTCGATGAAATTCTGAATCGACGTTTCTGAACTCTTGCAACTGACCTTGACAGAGAAGAGAGAATAAGATTCTTCAAGGCCAGGTGCTAGAGGTCGTGAAAAAGTTGCTTTTCGTTTTTTGGCCACGTGACAAAGTATACTGGAAATAAAAAAGGCAGTTTTTGAATTTTTTCAATTTAAAATCGATCAAAAGCAGAACTTCGAAATTGCCCGTCATTATGGCTCACCTGTATGCAGTTAAAAAATCTAAAGTATAGCTTTAAAAATAAAAAACTTTCGGAGAAAACTACGGAAAAAAACAGAAAATTTTTATTCTTTTAAATTTTACAGAATTTCAAATTCAGATTTTCGCTCACATTTCGTACTAATAATTTTTAACGGTATATAGCCCGGAATTAAGCAAGTTTTGGAGAAAACCACAGATAAGTCAGACACAAATCTTTTTAAAAAATGTTAGATGGCGCCGCAGGCACCACCGAGCGGGACTTAGCTAAAGTCAGAAATTTGAAAGATCATAACATGGTGAGCGAACAGGCTGTTTCAGATATTGAAAAGGGAAGAGGGCGCCGAAGGCGCTACCGCACGGGAATTTACTGTGCTTTCAATAAGCTATTTTCACGATATATCGATAAGCTGTTATTAGACCTGAAACGGGAAAAAAGCGCCGCAGGTGCCACTGAGCGGGAGTTTCGTAAAGTCGGATTTTTCAGGGATCGCGAACCAGCTGGTCGCCGAAGGCGGCTAGTAGAAAAATAAAACTGTGAACTACTTTTTAATAACTTTATATAGAAATCACTAAATGCCTATGGGGGAGGGGGTTATAATTAAATAAATGAAAGATAATATTTTACTATCACAGCTCGATCAAGCCAAAACTGGACTTAGGGCCTGATGCGCATTCGGTCCTCTTCCACCTATAATTTTTGCCACGGTTTTTACCCTTTTTTTTAAATAAAAGGAAGCCTCCAATTTTCCTACTATTTCTCCGAAAAATGGATATTTAAATAAAATTTTACCTTTGTAAAACTTTTTATTTTGCTGTCAGAAGTAAAATCCTCCTTAAGTGTATCTGTCTGTATGTCTGTTTATCTATCCGTCTGCCTGCCTCCAGCATATGTAAATATTTTCAGAATTTCTTAAAAGTGATATGTGTTATACAATGGAATGTTCCCTATTAAAAATGGCATTAATAGATCTTGTACGACTGGTTTGTGTACAGGGATATCTCCGAAAATGCAAATGCATTTCATTTTAGGACAGACATTTTTATAAATCACATTTAAATAACTTTCTATTGCAAAAATCATAAAGAAATTGACATTTATTGTTAATACACTAAAATAATGTTTTGTATAGAATGGGATATGTTTATCCTACAGATTTACAGAGCTACACTGAAATATTCAGATACATTAAAGGCTGCAATTGGAAATTAACAGCTGCATTGCCGTTTTTAATACTTTCCAACAATGTTTAACAATAATTATGAATTTAATTAGTCTATCTGTCTGCCTTTCTGTCCTTCTGTTTGTTCTGTGATAGCATAGGCAAAGATCATTGAGGATTATTCAATAAAACAAGTAGAGTATGTACAATTGAAAGTGTTAATAAATAATAATGTGTTTTTCCAATTTTCATTCACAAATGTATGAAACTGGCAGAGGCTTTTTTTGTATTCTAAAAAATTTAATATATATATTTTTTCAATATTCAATAATGACGTTGCGTTTGTTAGAAAAAAGTGACAAAGTCAATACTTTGGTCCAAATTCTGAGATTCACGAAGTCATTTTTATATATGCAAAACTGAATTGATTCCTTTCCTTTTGGTTGGCATTAGAGTGATTTCTTGCGATGTGACTGTCTGAAAAGTTATTGGGGGTGCTCATTTATAAGATAAGAAGTATAATATTTAGAGAAAAAATACAAAGACAGTTTCATTCTTTAACATTCAGATAATGTTAATAAATTTCACGCATTTGTATTGTAAACGGCTCCGTAAATATGTCAGATAGTTGCCTATTATTGAGTAGAATTATTTTTTAGAGGATAACTTTAAAACGAAGATTGGGGGGAGGGGGGAATAAGTCATTGGAAAGACTGAGGGACAGCAAGTTGCCATTAGCCCCTAGGCGACAGAAGTATAAATCCGCCACTGACTTTAAGTGTACAAAAATAGGTTTCAAATTCCATTTGTAGTTTAATGCTTATCACACACACACACACAAATATTAAAATGGTAGTCTAGAGTCCCGCATCGGGTCGGATAATCCAATTTTACCTGAACGTGACCCACGTCAATTAAATTGTTTCTCTTGCAGATTGGGTTGATTGGATTTTTTTTACTGTGGGTCGGTATGAGTTTGGATCAACTTGAGAATGTCTTTCAAAAAAATTTACCATAGTACGCAGAAATTTATTTAATGTATACCCAAAATGAATATATGCTTACTCAAATTATTATAGTAAAACAAACATATCATATCTGACTTAAACAATTAACCAAAAAAAAAAAACAAAAAAAAACATCAAATTACTATTATTATTATTTCAAATATAAGCTGTGGAAACAGGCTCCATCTCCAACAATAACCAGATATGTGATTCATCCATTTGAAATAGACTGTGAACTTAAACTGATAATTAATATTTTTTTTCTCTTGAAGATGTTTATAAAAAGTTATTAAAATGTACATTTAAGTAAAAAACGATGTTCAATCAGCATCTGTAACACTATATTATTTTAATATTTTTGTGTATGTGTAATGAGAATTAAATAATGAACTACAAATGCTACACTTGAAACTCATTTTTGTACACTTCAAGTACACAACATACATAAATAGTTAAAAATTATTATCAATCCAATTTTCAGATTTTTAAAGTTTTAACTTAGTGTATTAGTAATTACATTTTTGATTCTTTTTAAAATTATTTACCAACTGTGTGACAAAGAAAATTTATAACTAAAAATGTTTTGCATGATTTTTAGATAAATTATTAATTTTCATTTAGATTCAGGTTTCGGGTGTAAAGAAATCAGGTTCGGGTATAAAGAAATTGGGTTTGGGTCGGGTATGGGTTGTAAAAATTCTCTACTGCTGATTCGGGTCGGTTTTCAGGTTGATTACAATTTTTTTGTTGGGTTCATTTCAGATCATCATTAAATCACTTTTAAATACAGAAACAACAATGCTTCTCTATTACTCAATCAGATTATATTTACAGTTATAAGATGAAAATTCAAAGTGTCTAGTAAAAAAAACCAGTTTTAGAAACAAATTTTGCAAAAATTAAATCTCAGATGTGAAATATTTCCCTATGATTTTAATTTCATTATATATAAAATAAAACTAAAATGAATTATACAAGTAAAGAGAGGGAAAAAATAATTAACTTACATTTTCAGAATTCTTATTTTCACACAAATCATATTCATGGTCACTTGAACTGTCATTATCCTGAATTGTTACAAAAGTAGCCACTGGCATTGTAACATGCGAAACAATTCCAGACTTGGGGTTAACTTCCGATGATGGAGAATGCTCCTGAGACCAGGGGAATTTCTTTTGGTTTGAGTGCATTATAATATTTTGATTTACACTATACATAAAAAAGAAAGTTGTAATATTAATTTATAGCAGAGAAAAATTCTTTTGAATTGAATTATCTTAATTAAAACAACATCAACAGTTAATAAGGTCCGCTATAGTTTAAATAAAATTTGTATATTTCAAAAGCAGGAGTAGCATTTCATTTGGGGGGGGGGGGGGGTGACATTTTTATGTATGAAAACCAGCAATATTTAATATATAAAATGTTTATTAACCAAGGAGAACATCACAAAATTAAATTGATGTTCACAAAGATAATAGTTGTTAATATAATTTTTTTACTAAAAGAAAACTTTTAATGTTTTTTATGCAAGAATTTTTTTTATATTTTTCTCTTGTTTTAATCTACTTTCAGCTTTTGGCTCTTCTCTGTTCAGCAGATAACAGAACTATTTTGAAATTTAATAAACAATGTTTCAGCGAAAGCTAAATATAGAAGTCACTTTAAATTTCTTATTAAATGTGAGTGTGTAACTGTTTATTTAATAATGCTCTAATTTTAAGATTTTTTTTTTAACCTAGTAGAGAGCTATACTATTATTTTGACCTACAACAACTGTTGCCATTTTCTTTTGCAGTTTATAAAGTTTATTTACAAAATTATTATTTGAATTTAATCAGGTTAACATATAGATGTTTCAAGCCAAAAATTTCTCAAAAATTAATGTTTTTTTTTCCCCTTGTATATTATATGGCTGTATCACATGAGAGATTTTCGCTCAACTTTTTACTAAACACAACATTATAGCTAACACACTAAGCCTGATCTTGTTCAAGGACAGCACATTTTCGGATGATCAACTTTTTTAAACTGTCTTTTGAAAGAGTTGACTGCGTTCAGCATGCTCATAAAAATTGACCAATAGGAGAGAAGGGCACAATTTTTTCCTGGAATACTCTTAGAGAAGAGAATACTTCACGCTATCAGTTCAGGGTAACCCTACTACAGACAGCTGATCGGCTTTCTCGTTCATTCAGCTCCCCCAACTTCGAACGACGCTGAGTGAACATGCAGAGCATAATGTTGTGTTGAGTATATATGTACTCCCATGTGATATGGCCATAAGATCAGCTATGTCTCTAATGGCCATTTTTTAAACTAGTTTAGCAATTTTCAAAAGAAAATATGGAGTGAACTTTAAGAGAGGTTAAATGCTGGTTCTTAGATTCAGTGAGAAAAAGAAAATTATTATAATGTCATCATAATCCCATGGTATAACAATAATTTTATAAATAAAACAGTTAAAAGTTCTTCTTGTCCCATTATAATATGAAAATAATTTTTCAGTCTGATACGAATGCACTTGTTTGTAAAAGATTAGGCACCTCTAGTCTAAAAGATAATGAAACTGTAAAAATGCAATAAAAAATCACTTTGGTATGGCAGTTTCAAAAACATGAAAAAAATCAACTTATTTAAAATCAATAAAGAAAAACATTTACTAACATTTTACAATTTAATACAGTACAAAACAACATAAAAATAATTTTTAAAATAGTACAGTTTTGTTTCACCTTACCTATCCAAAGAAATGCTGTCCTTCAAAATATTATTGTTTCCATTCATTTTCATAATTTCTCTGTAATCTACTTTATTACCTTCAGATATAAAAATAAATTTTTGCTCATTGTTTCGATCAGCAGTGACCAAAAATTGCCTGTCTGATTTATATAAAACTGGTTTGTTTGTCTTAGCTCCAGCACCAGTCTATAATAAAAATTAATAAATAAAATCAATATACAGATCTGCATAATTCTACATGCATCCATTTTTATCTGTATAATAAAATTTTGGCACAAAAACTAAATTAGACCTGCCAATTATTCTAATCTTTCCATAATAGTGTTAGAACCTGCCTTTTACTCATACCACAATTTTTTGCAGAGTAATTTTCTCCAACATTTACTTACAATGAAAAAATAAAAATACATATCAAAGAAAAGTGGTGTGAAATAAAGATGGGTCTTAACACACCACTTTTATGTATTTACAATAAAAAAAGAAATTTGTATTTTATTTTTAAGAAAAATGGCATGAAATAAAGATAGGTTTTAACATCATTACAGAATAACTTGGCAGGCCTAATACTATAAAAGAATTCTTCAAACAAAAATTTTTTCACATGCATTACTGAATTTCTATAGCATAAATTATTTTATCAAACAAAATAAAATCAAAAGGTATTATCTAGTTCTGTTTCAGTTTATTGACAATTATTAGCATTAATATGTAAGATTTAGTACAAACATGTTTGAAATGCATGGTGAAAAAAGCTATAGATTAGTGAAATGCACTATGTATCTCTATTTTAAGACAACAATAATGAGATATTTTTAGTCAAACGTATTTTAATTTAAGTTTCAAAGATGAAGCATAGCCAGCTTTAAAAGTCTCCTGAAAATCTAATTACAAATACACCAGGAAACCTCAAAGCAACAGATTATTTTGCAGCTACTTTAGCACAAAAACTTACTCAGTTGCAAGTGTTCCATAGTTTTATTTGGTTGACTTTGCCGATTACCTTTAGATGTAAAAGGCCTGATTTGGTGGTGCATGAATTTATATTGGTAGTTTGCATGAGAAGCCCATCCCAGGGTTGCTACTCAAATAGAAGAATGAAATTCCCTAACTTTTCCAGGTTTTCCAGATATGTTCTAAGAAAATCCCAGTCTAGCCATATATTGTGCATTGGCTGTGTTAAGGGCAAAATAATTATGGTACCACTTGAAAAAACAGAAGTTATATTACTCTGACTTAAGGAGAGATTGCCCTACATGGTGGGTCCTTCTAAGAGGTCTTGTTTAAAAAAATGGCAGAAGCTAAGAAAAAAAAAACAGGAAAAATGACTCTATGTTGGAGGAAAAAATAGTTTTTTTGGGGGGGCAATCACCGTATGAAATTCCCTGACTTTTCCAGATTCTGGCTAAAGTATTCAAATTCCTGGTTTTTCTCTGACTTTTATGGCCAATTTTCAAATTCTCTGACTATTCCAGGTTCTCCAGGTAGCGTGGCAACACTGCCATCCCTATTGATGCATTCTTTTGGATAATTTCTATGAAGCTATAAACCATAATTGAGTTAAATCATGTATAGCTTGTAATATTAATTTTGAAACTTTGATATACTTTAGTCTTTAACCTTATAAAAATCCAGAACACAAGAACAAAGTCTATAAATTCGATTAGGAATTTTAATTTAAAATATTAAATGTTATATTCCTTAAATATCATTACTTTATTCATTCATATAATACTAACAAGGCTAATTTGCATGGAAATGTACAGGAACTTACCTCCCCCACATCTTTTATTTCAGTGAATTTTTATTATTAGATGGAATGCATTGGAACTCTTTTACTAAAGCTCACCATTGTTATTGTATCATCTCTGAAAAACCACAATCCTTGATTAATAATATTTTTTTTTCTCTACCCTACAATCCTTATTAATATTTTCTTAAGAAAAAACCCTACATCTATAATATATACATAGGGCATTCAAAAAGTAAGTTACGCTTGTTCCCCTACAGATGGCAGAATTGCAAAACAAGACCAAAGCTTGGACAGATGATAATTCAGTTCCATGGCTACCAATGGTAGCAATTTCATTCGAATAGTTGTAACTGTTGCTGTGTAGTACAAGAAAAAAATAGTGTGTCAGTTTGTGAGCAAAATGTTGCATGAGAATGGAGATTTATCCTGAAATATTGTTAGTGAATAAGTTTTATGGAATATCACATTTAACCAAGTGAAATGGTGCCACAAGTGCGAAGACAGTCGCACAGACTTAACCAATGCGAAAAAGCAAGGAAGGCTAACAATGCTGAACATGTCAGACAATGTGCAACTATGGAAGGCATTATATTCTCAGCAATCGCAGAGTTGAGCATCAAACAAATTGCACAGGATTCGGAAATATCTGTTAGTGTTGCTCTTTCTATTGTCTGTCAACAATTCCAAGTTATTCAGCTCAGTTTGGTTCTAAGTTAGTTCAAGAACCAAGGAGCAAGTTTCTATCATCAGGGTATCTAACAATTAGTGCAATACTTTAACAAATGCCTGCAGCAACTCAGAAATTGTAGAGATAAATGCTGTGTTGTATTTGTATTGTATTGTAGTGTACTTCTAAATAAAGTGTCTTTAACGATTCATTGTTCAAGTGTAACTTTCTTTTTGAACACACCCCTAGTAATTTGGCAAACAACCTTTTTCTTCTATCTACCTACCCCAGCTATAGACTAGTGATTTTTCTCTTTCACTTTTCACACAATAACTAGAAATCAGAATTAACTATAAAGGAATCAATTTGTGTTTTATCTTTTACTGAACATCAAACTGTAACCTTAATTTCAAGTTATAAATTTAAATGAAATATCAAAAGCAAAAAAGTGGACAGTAAAATATAAGCCAGTTTGTTTCAAAAGAAGAAAACAATCAGTTTAACTGGAAATTTCAAATAAAAATGTGATTATGCCGTGTTGATTATTATAAGTTTTGATTTACAACTTTAAAAACTGGAGTAAAATTTTTCAAACATCATCAATACAATTGTAAAATGAGAGAGATGTCTGAACATATGTGTTGAAGAACATTAGAATTCCCATTTTTTTTTTTTTTTTTTTTTTTTTTTTTTTGTTAGAAATTAAATTTTACATACTCATGATACTAGTAAATAATAAATAAAGTTAAAATTTCTATATATTTAAAGTTATGACAAATTTCTAAAAGCCATTCAATTTTGAAAGTTTAGTTATTGTTTTCATAATTGAAAAAGAAGAAGAAAGACCAAACTATTTACTTATATATAATAATGGTGTTAGCAAATTTACCTTCATAGAAATAAGAATAGGATTTCTATTTTTTCCATTTAACCATTCTTTAGCAGTCAGTGATGGAGTTGGTGCAGCAGTATCTGGATATAAATCCTCTTGAAATTGTTCAGACTGTTAATAGAAATAAACTATTAATAATAATAATTGATTATATTTTATTAAATAAAAGAAATTCTCCTACATATAATATAAGTTTATATTGCTGTAAAAGATTAAACATTATTCCTGCCTTTAAACAGCTGTTGCAAAAAGATAGTTTTACAGACAAGAGAAAAAAGAAGACTGCTCTGTTGATATCCAGTAAGATCCTGTAAGTTGATATCCTGTTGATATCCAAGGTTAGCCTTGGCAACAAAACTGGCGAGAATTGAAAATTTAGAGTGCCAAAGTTTTGAAGTTCTATCTTCAATAGGACCTGAGCTCAGGAATTTTCCATTGGATTATTGTATAAAATCAGCTAGAATTTTCACCAAATGGTGACCAAGAGTATAAAACAGGATGACTCATTTTTGGAGAATTAAATTTGTATTTAGACTTTGAAAAGAGCAGTTATTTTTGAAAAACAGTGCTTCATGCAATTTAACATTGTTTTGAAACAGGTGAAATCCATGCCTTCAGGTGTATTTAACACTGATTACTCGATTTTGCAGTACAAGTGACTGTTTTATTGACTGCTTGGAGTATATTTGGTGAATACTGACTTTTGTGGTACAAGTAACTGTTTTTGAGAATATTCGTTGCATGAAGTGTATCCATCAACTAGAAGCTGCTTGTTTCTTTACGAACAACTTTCTTCATACAAGTAAAACAACATTTTCATAACAATATCAATTAAATCAAACGCACATAAATTAGGCCTTAATCTGGGAAACAGAATGTTTGATGGAATATGTACTGTTTCCACCACTCATAAGATAGAAAGAAAACCATTTGGTTTAAAGGCAGAAATAAGCATATTACTAATTAGTAAAAATCAATATTATTGCAAACTTATATAAATGCTTATCTCCTGAAAATAAGC
The DNA here is from genome assembly GCA_963930645.1 of Salticus scenicus. Taxonomy (NCBI): domain Eukaryota; kingdom Metazoa; phylum Arthropoda; class Arachnida; order Araneae; family Salticidae; genus Salticus; species Salticus scenicus. The sequence goes on from OZ005656.1 coordinate 153,646,834, forward strand.
ATAATAATTTGCTTAATGTATAATTTAAAAAAATTTACATAAAAAAAAAAAATAAAAAAATCATCATTCAGAATTTGAAAAAAAAAATCTCATAAATTTTGGCAGTACATATATCAAATGCAAAATTTTCAATTTAACATTTTTTTTAATCTTTAATAGAGTTATGCTGATTTATACAAATATAGACTGACATATACAGACAACCATTTGGATAATTTAATATGTGTTTAAGAGTATTTATAAAAATACAATTTTACATTTCTTTTAACATGGAGTTCAAACTAAACATAATAAAAATAAAAACAAACAATCTTTTATAACTCCACAGCATGGCTGGAACATTTGCGCCGGGGTCCCCCAGCTTTCTCAACTGCACTCCTGGTGCTGGAAGGTTCGGTACTGTGTTGTTTAGCATGGTCGCCACTTCTTAAGAGCATATGGCGTCACTGTCTGTCTAGCCCCGCCGCATCGTTGCCATTGCAAGAATTTGAAAGCTGATAATTTCAATCACTTTGCGCATATTTGTGGTTATGGTAATTGACGAGTTTTTTTTACACTATCAAAATGAATGTTAATATTTTCTTCTTCGTTAACTTTCATAAGCGTGGTGGTGATTTTATCCATGGCGATGTCATGGCTATGTTCCTTAATTCTTGTTTTTATTTTCCTTTTGGGTTTGCCAATATAACACATATGATTACCTTTATTATCAGTATACGGTATTTTATAAATGCCTGCCGTTTCCAAATGGTGGACTGGGTCTTTATCATTCCTAATCATTTGAAAAATATTGGGGCTGGGTTTTAAGGAATATTTACGATGTATTTAGCTGCAATATTTTTAATTTTACAAGATGCACTGCGGTCGTACAGGATAGACGTCCTGAATTTTAATTGTGGTTTCTGGTAGTTAGGAATTTTATCAAGACTCTTTATTCGTTTTTAACACAGTTTATTAATTAACTTATCTGGATATCCTGCTTAAGACGGTCATTCATTCATTAGACGGTCATAAGATTCATTAAGACGGTCAACTAGTTCACTGCAAACAATTAAAGCACTATTTATATATGCTTGGATGGCACTAATCTTATATCTAAAGGGGGTTTTGTTATGATAATGAATGATTTCAATACTACTAGTTGGCTTTCTATAAACTTTAGTACTAATTTGGGTCTCATAGTGCGTTATTGTTACGTCAAGGTAATGAATTTCATTATTCATTTTCCCCTCTATAGTAAATTTAATATTTGGATCTATTACATTTAAAGTGTTTAAAATTTCATTAGGATTTACTTTACAGTCAGTAACTGCAAAAACATCATCCACATATTTGAACCAATAAAATACTTTAAATTTTTCTACTATTATATTTTCCATTTTACGTAATTTTATATCTGTCCAAAAAACTTGAAATGGGGGATCCCATTGGGACCCCTTTAAGTTGCCGGTAAAACTTGCTATTAAATTTAAAATAATTCTCACTAAGCACGATATTAGTGGTACTGTTAAAGGTTCGGGCTATATCTGGGTCAGTGTAATGTTTATTAATTTCAGTGTTTACCATTTCAGCAATTTTTTTTAATATCTATTGAGGGGTAAAGGCTGACGACGTCAAAACTTATAAAACGATAATTATCTTTAACATTGATATCCCGAATTTTATGGATGAAATCTTCAATTGAATTGACACAGTCTGGTGAGCAGAGTAGTAAGTTTTATAAATTTCTGCCATGTATTTTTCCAAGTAATATGTGGGGCTTTCACTTTTACTTACAATGGGCCTTATTTTAGGGGGGTTCTTATGATCTTTAAAATGGCCAAAAATACGAGGGGTATTGGGAGCAGCATTAATTGAGATGGGAGGTTTATCATTGGGCCAAGTGCCTCCTTTAATTATTTTAAGGGTTTTCTCTATAAGTTTGCTTATCTCTATGGTACCTATTTCTTTGATGGTTTCCTCCATTTTGTTAATATAATCACCGCGATTTAATATAGCAATTTTTCTGATTTTATCAGTTAACATACCCGTGAAATGTTATTTTTCTTAAGTTTTTTTAGAGCAGTCATGTCTTCATGGATTATATTACGGTTATAGGCAGTTTCTTTGATTTCTTGAACAGCTATATTTCTCACATTCATTTGGATTTCTTCCGAAGTGTTACTTAAAGCTGACTCAGTTCTGGCAATGCTATCTCTTATGTTGACAGGTTGATCTATAATAAATTTGAGACCCAATTTTAATAAAGTGTCTTGATGGCTATTAAGTTTAACATCAGATAAGTTTAAACAAAGGCAAGTATTTTCTGTAGAAGGTTTAATATTGTTCTTTTTAATCCAATAATTAAGTTTTTCGTTCTATCTGTTAATTATGGAATTTCACAAATTCAAGAAGGCTGCTCAAAGAAAAATGAAAAGGAAGAAAGACAAAAAAGAAAAGGAAACCATGCATGAAGTAATATTTTCTATATATTTATGGATAAATTTCATAAGGAAATATAATAAAATAAATTATAGTTTGAATATAAATATAATGAAAAAACTTCATTTTAAAATTGGAATTTTATAATACTTTGTAGTAAAAATTACTCTTCTTAGACAGTGCTGTGTCACTATCATCAAAAGAAAAGGAGAAAATAAATGTTTTTCTCTTTATATTTTGGCAATGGCAAACAAATGTTTTAGATTCTTCAAAAAACTTTGTTCCTAAGATTTTTTTTTCTTTTTTTTTTTTACATTTTGTAAATATTTGTAAATACTAAACTATTATGATTAATCATGAACATTAAAGCTCTTAAAAGAGAGCCTTTTTATTATTATTATTATTCTCTTGTATTTGCCCCTGTGTCTGGGTTATTTTTCATTGTTTTGATTTTAAAGTCAATGAATCTCATTAATCTTATTAAGTTTCAGAAGAATTTTACATTCTTTTTTCTTCTTGAGAAAAACTTATTTACCAATGCTGCTATCTTATCTAAAAATACATACTCATTAAAAATGGCATTTTTCAACTCATACACTCAGGAAAAATTTAGCATGGAAGGGGTTAAATAAAAGTATAATTAAAAACAATTAAAATTTACCTTACATTAAATCCTTTTAAAAAATGAAGAACTAATATATTGAAGAGCTAATAGCACTATACCCATTAATATTGACTCAATTAATTTTCGTAAAATTGCTCCTTTCAATTCACATAAATAAACACTTAAAAGAGAAGCACTTGAGATTCTGACCACCAGTGATGCAGTAAAGTAAATGACGTTGAACACAGTCTGATCCCACCTGAATGGAAACAGTTTTTTTAATTCAAGAAAAGAAGTGAAGAATTGACGGGAGGAGACAAAGAGATAAAAGACTGAGCCACCAAGCATTTTGTTGTCGTCGAGTTCTGATGATGGCTCTGGTCGGGGCCGAAATATATTAGCTCTTCATTGTTTAAAAAGATTTTATGTAAGGTAAATTTTAATTGTTTTTAATGAATTTTAATCCTTTGTAAATAAAATTATGTATTAAAAGTATAATTTTGCCAAAGAACATACAAATTCTCAGGATCTCAAATATTTATAATATATTTTTAAAGCATCTAAAAAATAAAACTTTCCTTTTAGAATATGTATTTTTGTATTGGCTAATTGACTGACAATTTATTTATTTATCTGTTCTTTACAACAAAATATTCCTTTTTTTTTTTTTTTTTTTTAAAGAAATAATCAGTTTACATAAAGATCAAAATAAATTTTTAAGAAACTCAGACAGATATTACCTTTCTCGGAACAATCATGGATATTGGTTCACACAAAGGTTTCACAGCATGTAACTTGTAGAATCGAAAGACTTCACATTTCGACACATCTAAACCTCGTTTAGGCATGAATCCTAAGCCTCTTTGAGGAAATCCGGTCAAAAATTGATTTAGATAATGACACCATGGAGGTTCATTCACTATTTCATAATAACGAATATTTCCATCACCCTGAAGGAATAAAAGACAGTAAGATATAAGTTAGATAGTTTTTACAATTAAAACATAAATATAATAATTTTATAAAAAACAAGCATTTTATAAATTATAAAGAAAATATTTATTAAGCCAAAATTTAATTTTTCAAATATGGTCACACTTTAAGTTTTAAAAATGCTATGGTCAAAATTTAGGTTTTAAAAATGATGATTGGGTATAGTTTTATAGTTATCAAAATTAAATTTCTCAGCACAAAATACAACTTAATTATTAACGAACTAATTTTAACTAACTAATTAACAACTTAATTATTAACTAATGATCACTAATGTTGAACCCTGGAACTAACACAACTTAATCACAAATATACATAAAATAGCTTTATATTAAAAAGAAGTAACAAATTTGTAACTTAGATGCTAAATTTATTAATCAGCAATCTGATTGCACTTCAATAAATGAAATAAATAACATGAGGTATTACTTATTCATTTAAAGACCTATTTAAATTCATAAAATTAAATTAAATATCTTGATAAAGATCTTAAATTATTAAATTTTAAACCTTCATAAGGTTTAAAATTAAATCAAATAACTTATCAATGTACTTAATTTAAGAACACAAGAAATAACCTAAGTTATGAAACCTCAGGAAAGAAAGTAGGAAGAACTGATAATATTTCTTAGAAAAATATAAATAATAAATTTGTAAAAGAAAAAGTATTTGAAAATTCAGAAAGACAAATTTATTGGTAAAATATGACAACTTATCTACCCTTAGAGAAATAATAAGATTTTAATCCTTATTTTCTCTCTAATATTTGAAACAGGGCTGCTAATACTCTTTAAAGAAAACAAAATAAATTTATGATTAACACTTTATACAAAAGATTTTGATTAGTCAATAATTTTATATAAGTTAAATATGGAATAGAAATTTCTTATAATTTTATGCAAAACATATTAAAAATTTATAGCAGAAAAGTTTGCAATTTGAATAAAAAATAGTAATTATATAGTTAAAAAAAAAAAAAAAAGAAAGAAAGAAATGAAATGAATATTAAAAATTATGATACAATAAAACTCAAGAACAATAAAGATTCCATAGAAATTAGGGATCATTCTGTCATAAGTTTAGACACTGTCATACTTTTAGAAGCATAGCTTCAAAATGTTATTTTGGGCAGAGGAAAATCTAATGTTTAATGTTCTTTTACTTCTTCACCAACATTTTCAACAAGAAAACTCTAATATAAACATAGTGTTACTGTTTTCGAATTGCATTCAAAGGATCATGTTTAATTAGTTTAACCTAAAACACTTGGCATGTTTTTGAAGGTTGTGGTGCTTAATTTTAAAATCTTTATCCTTTAATATAAAGCTTTATTCTTTTGTTAGTCATTTTTACTCTAAATATTTTTTCTTCTATTAACCCACTATGTAAATAATGGAAATATTGCATTCAATCAAAAATTTTTATATCAAATTTTTACCTGATTTGCATGTTTTAAGGTCTCCTGAGCAAATAAAGTGTCTTTTGAAAATTGGTAAGTATATGTGTGTCTGTAATCTTCAGACTACCATATCTCAAAATTAAAAAAAGATAGAATCGTAAAACTTCAGATATGTCCGATTTGGTAACTTTTGAAGAAAGTTGGAAAACCAGAAGTGGAACATAGAAAGCCAGAAGTGATACTGTAAATCCAAATCCCAAGATTAGCTCTAACAATTTTCTTCAATGTCGTTATATAAACAACCTTTTAGATGCAAGGTGCGTTGCCGCTTTGACTGCAGCACTCATGCCTACTTTGTTCAACTGACAAAGGATTGTGTGTTCTTTTGACCCTAAACAATTGTTGTGAGTTTATAGCATTTTATGGTGTTTACTCAAAGTTTTGTACTTATTATTTTAAACCACCAGCTCTGTGGTGCTCTCTTATTATTACCTTTTAGATGTTCTTTTGTATGAATTACTTGGTTACTTCAGAAAAATTGATGTGTCTAGAACAGGACCCGAAATTTCAACTCAAATTACACTCGCCGAAAAAAATGTTTTACTCGCCACAAAATAGAGTTATCTTTTTTTTTTTTTTTTTTTTTTTCGCATTTTGGGTTTTTTTCTTTTTCCTAACTATTTGAAATGCTTTTACAAATATGTAAAAAATTATATATATTAAAAGTGTGTCGTTTATCATCATGTTCATAATCATCTATAATTAAAAATCATTATAATGTATTGTATTTGAGATCCGAAAAAGATTAAAATGCCTAATAACATAAATGCAAAGAGTCATTAAAGAAGAAGAGAAAGAAAAAAAAAAAAAAAACTCTTTGTTAAACAATATCCCGTGAAAATCTTTTTATTGTGAAAGATTAAGCTTCCTTATTTATCTATCTATTAATTTAACTTTTTACATCAGAAATGTCTTTTTCATCCATTTTATTTTTGTAATCAGACGGAATGTCGATGTGTATAACTTGTTCATTCTTGTCATTTGAAATAGCCATTTCGGAATAATTTTTCTGTTAAAATCGTTGCTTACATGCCTACAAATCATTGGAGTTTCAGTAAAAAACTGGGAAATGTGAACTGTTTTTTGATCATTATTCAACAAAATAAACATGGCAGTATCTTTAAAAGGGCTTGGGTTCATTTTCATGCGCCAATATCGAATAGGCAAACTTTCACATTTCTCTTTTCTCGGATAGTGGGCGACTGGCAAAGAGGTTCACTTATCATCAATTCTCACTCTGCTTGGAGAAATCACAATGGGAGAAACGAAACTGTCGAAGAGATTAAAACTTTTATGCATGCACTAAGCATTTTTCCTTTCCCAGGCTGGGATTAAATATGAGATTATAAGATGGCACGATTTTGCCATATTTAAATCTATAAAAAGAGTGTTTTCTGTCACCGTATAGTGTAAGAATTCTATCTATAACTAGATCAAATTTTTACTTGCCACAGTAAAAATTTCACTCGCCAAAGGCGAGCTGGCGAGCGGAAATTTCGCGCCCTGGTCTAGAATAAGTATGTCAATTTTAAGTCTTGCAAGTGGTTTACCTATAAATGAATCTATAGATTTTCTTCAAACTCACAATATTAGCTCCCTTTAAAATGTTCTTTTATATGTATTACTTGGATTCAAGTGTGCTGATTGTGCAAAGTTTTTGGGCTTCTGTTCTCCCATTACACTATATTTTATGATCAATGTGTGATATTTTATTAAAAATCAATAAAAAAAATTACTCAATAAGAATAAAACAGTTAACTGGTAATCATATTATATAAGAAAAAAAAATATATATATATAAGGTGATTAGAAAAGCTAAAGAACAAATTATGAAAAAATGTGCAGAATTAAAAATAAATATCAAATTACCTTTCCAGCCACATATACCATTTTAGTGTCATGGTCATAAAAAGGAAATAAAACTCCAGAAGAAGAGTCAATGTTTTCTATCTTTAAAGGTGAATCTAGGTTATGCTACAATAAAAATAAAAAAAAATAGAAAGCAGATATTCATTAAATTGCGGAGGTAAAAAGGAAATAAAGCATTTTATTATAAGGCATTTTTGTACATACATATATACATATAAACACGCAATGAATTATGACACATGATCAATTGATCAGGAGATTTCTGAGGATATTTTATTAGTATTTTTTGTTTACACTGAGATTGATCACATAGTTTAAAAGCTAAGAATTTGGGAATCATGGAATTTTTCAATATGGAATAAAGGCTGCATTCGAATAGGGTTCCAGAGACAACTAACTAGTGTAGCTAAAGATTCTCCTAAATTTGTGTCTTTTTGTGTGTGTGTAATTTTACAGCTACTTATCAGATGGCTAGCCCTCCTTTTTCTAAATTAATATTTTAATTACTTAATGTTGTTTCTGATGGGTATTCTTTTATTAGCTTTTTCTGAGCATTATCATAACTGCTACTCAATAAATATTTATGAATTCCAGTAACATTAAAAAGTAAATTATTGTTATGCAAACATCATAAGCTACTTTTATTAATTTAAAGGAAAATTGATTAATTTATTGAGCATTTATGTTATCATATTATTCGGAAGGAAGAATCAAGGTAAGAAGTAATAAAGAAGTAATTTATTAACTAAAAAGTATAGGAAACATTATAGATTTGTAAAAAAGATTCCTAATTTACTTTTATTGCATTATAAAGTGAGTAATTTAAGGCTGCACATCGGTCAGGTTTACTCTTTTTCTCTTTCCATATAATTCTATGAGATTTTGGTAGTTTTATAGTATAAGGATATTTCATTCTAAAAATGAAGTTTTTGAAACTCTCTCTCTTTCCCTCTTTTTTTTTTTTTTTTTTTAATTCCACTCTTTAGAATGTGTCACCTTTCAACAGAGCTTTTTTTTTTTTTTAACATTTAAATACATATAGATAGATAGATAGATAGATATGAAAAACCTTTTCAAACATTTCATAGAAAGAAAAAAGAAAGCTGTGAAAAAATGGAAGATTATATATTTTTTAAGATTGAAAATAAGAGTATTGGTTTTACTTAATAAAATAAAATACTTAAATATTCCTTTTCAAGAAAATCATAACCCTCAGTTTACTTAACAAAATAAATTATTTAAATTTATTTTATTATTATTGCTCACTAAAAAAAGATGACATCTTGAAAGAATGGAATTCAAAAAACTTTATTTTTGCAAAAGAAAGAGTGAATCTGGCTGATATGCAATTTTAATTTTAATTTTAAATTTTAAATCTTTTCTATTATTTCAAACACAATAATCTCAAAACATATAAAACATGGTAAAGTCACAGCCTAGCTTGCTTGTTGAAGAGAACTTTTCTATGAAGGAATAGTTTTGGAGATAGCCATGTATACCTTGCATATATTTTTCACTAAACCTCTCAAACTAGAGCTCTCAAAGATTCTAAGAAGCTCAGATGAACAAATAACTTTTCCGAAGCATCTTCTTAATATTATACACATAGTATTTTTATGAAATATTAAGTTAATGGAGCTAATACTATAAGCTTAGCACATTTGGAGAAATTGCCACTGATACACATACAATGACATATGTATGAAACGGTAGTCATTGTTTAATTTCAGGGTTGAGGCAGCTTTTCCAGTTATAAAACTTTTATTCAGGTTCAACAATCTATTGCCAGTCATACAGCGTTTTGAAAGACTAGCTCATGGCAAATAAACAATGTTAGAAAGGAATATGTTAGGAGGTACTGAGCCCATATTGTCAGTTACTTTAGCGAGGAAATGTTGTAAAAAAGTCAGCTCGTATCCTGTATAAGACAGTTTTATATGCATAATTTCGCAGTTAGTCAATAGAGGGAGTTGCCAACTAAAAGGATTTTAAAAACTTCTATTTGTGAATAGATTTTGATTGATATCTGGTTAAATTAAAGAATGTCTTGGGTTTTCATTTTACACAACTTACAGTATTGGTCAGTTGCTGATCCATCTATATGAGAAAAAATAGATAAAATTTACAATATTTAATTTTATTGAAACACACTTTCAATCTAATAATGTTTATTTATTTGTTTAGCTGCTATTGAAGGAATACTTTTTATTATTGGTTTTTATGTTTAAAGATTATCACAAGGAATAAGATAACAAAATAAATTAACAAAACATACTCCAATTCCATGATATGTAAGGAAAAGTAATTAGAATACAAAACTTAACTATATGATACATCTGTAAATGATTATGTAGTTTAAAATAAGCAAAAGAATTCAGAACAAGTTTATTTTAATTTATTCAATTATAAGTTTAAAACAACATTTTTTTTTTTTTTTTTACAGTTATTAACAAAAAAATAAATATTTTGGTATAATTACCTGAGACCAAACAGCCCATTGTCGATCACTAAAACGAGAAAAACCTGTAGTGAAAAGGCGTCCAGTATCTCCTAAAAATACGACTTTTGATGCTTTCGATCCTTGATGGCAAATGCCCTCCTATACAACAAGAAACACACATATAATAACATACATACATCAAAGGATAGAAAAAATTAAGATTTTTAAATTAATATTTAATCTAAAGAAAATCCCATTCAAAATTTATAACTTGAAAATAATTCTGAAGTCTTCCTTGTAAAGTGTGTTTCACTATAAGACATTTTCATAATGCAAAAGTCGAAAAAATGGACAACTTTAAGAGGAAAATTAGCTGACTACTGTATTTTTTTTAAGTATCTGTGGTTAGACATTGCATATTAATTAATGCTGGAATGATCAATTGGACTCTTTACTTCTGAGATGGAACTTTATGGATACATCCTGGGTAAGATATCTCACATATACACATATCCGTAACTAGAATTCACACCAGCATGGTAGAAAGGTGACATTGTTTCCAAGTCATCAACAAATGTTGCTAAAATTATAGATATGGACGATAGATTTATTAAAAATTTTCATTAACTCATGTGTTTCTATTTATATTTAAAAATAATATAAACAGATATATCTTGATATTTATAAAACATCAGCAAAAAAACCCTTTTTGAAATCGATATTCACACATTAAAAACAATTTGTTTTTAATATTTATTTGGTAAAAATATCATTAAAATAATTCAATATTCTGTTTTAAGCTTTTTCTGACTTTAAGGTTCTCTACCAATGCTACTTTGCGTGTGGTATGCTGTATTGTTGCTTTTATACTACACTTGTGACTACATTTTTTGCTTGATGAAGGATTTTTCATTATTGTTTCAAACTGAAATAATTGTTACGTGTTTTTGAAAGTTATAAATTTTGCTTACATTCTGCTTTTTTTTTTTTTTTTTTTTTTTTTTTTAACAGCAATTTTTTTATGCACTTTATTGCAAGTTATTAAAAATCTGCTTGCATAAATTTAAATTACTGAAATTAAACTTTTCTATCCTTACAGGAATAGGCACTGATGAAATGGTAACACACATACAATTTGTGCATAAACAGTTAAAATTAAATTTTGCATAAAGACATTGATATATTCAGTAAAATTATGTATAAAAAACAAACATTTTGTATATGTATGTCTTCCATTTTATATTTTCTAACCAACAAATTATAATCTATGTTTTTTTTTTTTTTTTTTTTTTTTTTTTTGGAACACTAGATTTTTAATGATGGCATGAAACCTATTCATAACACTATAAACTATTCAAAATACATATCTAAGTCTCCTAAATAATAGCTACGAAATATGAGTTTAAGTAACAAAAATAACGTAAATTTATTTTCTTTATTACCTTGAAATAATTAAGATCATACTATGAAAACACTTTTTTTAAAAAAATATAAAAAAAAAAGTAATTGTTAAACAAAAAATATTTTAATTAATAAACATGTCAAATAGCCGTTTAACCTTTTTTACTACAATGCATTTATTAGGCTCAAAATAGACTTCATGATTACCAAAAGAAAAATATCTGAGAAAAAAAAAATTACATTACATTACATAAAAATATTTTCATTAAAAAGTTGTTGAGTAACAGCTATTATATATACTTGTCTAAGTAATAGTTGCTTATTTCTTTTATTTAATTTCATTCTACTAAGATTAAATCCTGTTTTGTTGCTTATATTTTATAAGTGAGAGCAATGCAAATTCCATATGAAATTTTAGATATAAATATACATGTTTATGCAAACAATAGCAGATGTAAGCATCAATAACTTAAATTATTACTTCCATTACCTTACTACCATAGGTAATGGAAGTATTGTATTCGGTCCAAAAATTCAATGTCGAGTTTTCACCTGATTTACAAGTTTTAAGGACTCCTGAGTAAAAAAAAAAAATAGTTTTCAGCAATTGGTCAGTGTGTGTGCGTATGTATGTGTGTATGTATGGAATCTTCTGGCTATCATATCTCCAAAACTAATAAAGATAGAGCAACAAAACTTCACAACTGGTATAGATCTGGTATACAGATGAAGTTTTTAAATTTTGGTGAAAATTGGAAGACCGGACCTGGGTCATCGGAAATTGGAAATGGGACAATAAGTCCATATCTCAAAAATGGCCCTAACAATTTTCTTCAAAGTTGCTACATAAACACTCTATTAGATGCCCTTTCGAATGATATAGTTGGTTAGTTCAGGAAAATGGATAAGCGACTTGTATAAATAGAGCAATTTCAGGTCTCGCAAGTGCGTTTCTTTAAAAACGGCTGTACAATTTTTTTTCAAACTCGCCATATTAAGTCCTTTTTAAATATCCTTTTATATGTAATTATTGTTTTCTGGTCAATGATTGAGTATACCAAGTTTTAGTAAAAGTTGGTATCTCAAAAACGGCTCTAATGATTTTCTTGAAAATTGTTACATAAATCCATTTTAGATACCCTTTCTCATGTATTACGTGGTTATCACAGGAATATTAACGGTCATCCTGATTAGATAGTTCTGTTTTAGATCTTGGAAATTGGTGTTTAAAAAAATAACTCTTACTTTTTTTTTTTTTTTTTTTTTAACTTGCTATGTAAACTTGGCTTTCTATGTCTTTATACGTGTATCAAGTTTTTCTTACTGGAAAATTTCAAAAAATGCATATAATATGTGTAATAGTGGGTAATGAAAGTTGTGTGGTTGTTTCACACCAGATTTTTTTTTTATTGCTGATATTCTTTTGATATGCTAGATAAAAAAAAAAAAAAAAAAAGAGTGAGAGAGAGAACAAATATCTTCAATCTATAAAGATATGAAAATAAAATAAATTTGCAGATGGCATTTCACAGTAACATATACAGTTAAGTTTAAATGAATGACAGTCATTAGAAAACTTTTATATTAATTAAATTATTTTAGTAATCTGTGTGAAATATAAAAAATATTTAAATAAATTAAAATATCTAAAATTTTTGATGGATTAAATCTTGAAATAAAGCCATACGCAACAACATAGCTAAAATCCAACAGAAAAAGTTTCTTACTTTAATATTTCACAGAAATATTATCATGTACACTGCTTTATAGTAGAAAAATTACAACTGGAAATGTCATTCCATTAACTGTGTCAAATATTTCAGCTATTTCGGGATATTTGTCATATTTAAAATTTTTTAGCTTAATAATTCTGTTAATCTGGATCTAGTGTATTTATATATGACACTTGAATTACTGTTTTCTTGCATTTTCCTATATTTATCTCATTATATATTGAGTAGATATATAGATTAAAACTTACTTTTCTAAGTAATATACCTAACAGCTTAATAAATTACAATAAAATTGCGATCAGTACACAAAGAGAATGTACAGTATAACTTAAAAGGAAAAGCAAGCAATTGCACAAATTTAATAAATTTATCTAAAAAATTAAAAGTATAAAATGAAATATTTATTTACTGTTTCTTAATAAAATAAAAAAATAAATAAATTGACAATGGAGAAAAAACTTACCTGAAGGACCTTTCCGGTTCTGGGATCAATAACTCTGAGCTTTTTATCCTTACATGTAGTAGCAATTAAGCTGCCATCTCTATTGAATGATAATGAATGAATAGTGTCTGGGTGACAACTGATGGTATTCACCAATGTTCCTTCTCCAATGTTCCAAACTAATATCTATTAAAAAATTAAATGTTTATTGACTTATAACTTATACATTACAGCAGTAAAATCAGATTATAAACCATATAAACAATAATTATATACCTTATAATCAAACCCAACACTAAAGAGAATATTTTCAGCAGTTGGATGCCACACAATATAACCCACTCTCCTTTTATGACCCGATAGCTCCATTACAGGTTGATTCATGTTAGATTTCTTGAGACCTCCATCAGGTATATACCACACTTTAATCTAATAAAAACAATATTATTAATTTTACACATAAAACATGGCTTACATACAAGAGTAAATTTAATCTTACATATAAAATACTAAAATATTATTAAATTATGTTGTGAAAATTTATGTCATTATGAAGCTGTGAAAAAGCAAAAAATGCACTTAGTACATTTTTTGCACTTCAGAGTTTTATTAAAATGAAATACTAAAAATTTATTAAATTAATTTTTGGAAAATTGGTATGAATTAAATGGTAGCAAATTTTCTAAATGTGAAAACAGAAGAATATGAAAAAAATACAATAGGTAATGAGTAGTTTGCATAGCAAATTTTACTGTAGAAACATGGTTTTGGGCTGCTAGCAACAATAAATAAAGTTGTGAAAACAGAATATAAAAAAATGCATTAGGTAAGGAGTAATTTGCATAACAAATCTTCTCACAGAATAACATGGGTTTTGGTTTCCAGCGTTAATAGGTGAAATTTCCCCTTATTTAAGAAATTTATTCTCAATTTTATCAACAATCTAAATTTTTTTTAAATGTTGAAGGAAAATACTATCACCTACTGCCATAGAAATAAAAATATCAGCTTTGAATGAAATTCTTCAGACTGATTCTCACAAATGGATGAGAAAAAAAAAAAAAAAAAAAAAAAAAAGGAGGATAAATATAATAATAGTTGGGAAAAATCTTCAACATGTAGAATGTTCAAAGGAATAGCCAAACTGCCAACAGTTGTTTTTGTAGCATTGAGCGTACCATAATCAGGGTATGGTTGTAATAATGATGATACGCTCAATGCTACTGAAACAGCTTTTTGTAGTTTGATTATTCCTTTTGGCATTCTACACACTGAAGACTTTTCTTGCATTTAAATTTAATATTTATCATCAAAATTTCTTAATAACTTTTAATATTTATAACAAGAACATAAAAAGTATATAACATGCAAATATAAGAAAAATATATTATACAAGAAAACATCCAAGTCAAAAAGAGGAGAAGAGGGCAAAGAAGCTAAGAAACAGACAAAAATATTGACATCATAAACCATAATTGTAATTTAAAATCACATAAATAAATTTTAAATATAGAGAAAAACAGTCATTTTCTGGATTATTTCAAAACTTACTGTCACTACTTTTTTCAAAAATATAGAAATATCTTTGTATTAATTACATGATTACAGTAATATAGAAAAGAAAATTACATAATTAAGGTGGGTGTTGTGGAAATTTAAGGTTGATTATTTTCTCTTTGGAGTTTATTATGAGAGCCACGAACAAAACCTGTCTCACATGATGGTGTAGGTGTTAAAGCTGATAGATTATGGGTCCTAGGCTTGGATGGAATCCCTCCAAGAGGGTGTGTGTGTGGGGGGGGGGGGGGTATTTTCTAAGTGATCCTAGTTCATATTCAGACATGTTTCGAAGAAAACACAGAAAACTCTGAATGTGTAGGATGTTGAGCACAGCCTAGGTTCAAACCCAACACCTCTTGCCTTCTAGTTTTGACAGCAGAACTCCTCAGCCACTGATGGGGCGATATAATTAAGGTGGAAAAAATAATTCGATTTAAATGAACAAAATATAACTAAACAGGTTTTTATTTTAAAAATCAAATTATTAAGTTTAAAAAGGAAGGGAGAAAGAGATTATTGAACACCTTGATAATTATTTTATAAAGATATCTCAATAAAAACAAACCTCACATTAAATACATAAATGAAAAATGAAAAATAAGCTTACAGTGCAGTCATCTGAACTAGAGGCAATAATATTGTCATTAAATGGATTCCACTGTAAATCAAGAATAGGTCCATGATGACCAGTCACTCGACCAGCAGTAACATCAATTCTTCCTGTCTGTAAAAAAAAAATGTGTCCTTTGTTTGTTTCTTTTTCTAAAAGAAATGCAATAATATATACAAGGTCCACAAACCCCAGGTGCCAGGTCATCTGAATGACTAAAAGTATTCCATAAGCGACCACTTATTGCAGACTGGGGAATACAATATTTTTGATTAAATGGTTCATTAGTTCAATATAAAACAAAACATGAATACCTTCATTAATTATAGAATAATGGAATATTGTCCCTAGCCTCCCTATGTTTTACCGTCTGTGTATAACATAAATAGTTAGCATCTCTGGCTCCTAAGATATTGGAACTTTTGTCAGTCTCTGAATACATACATAGATACTGTGATTACTCCTTTTTAACCCTTTTTAAGGCGGTGGTAAATATCTTACCACCACCTTTTGTGATTCCCAGCACGAAGTGGAAAATTATTTACCATCGCCCCTTAGCAAAAAACATCCTTCGGAACCAGCACATCTCGTTTCAGCCGGTAGATAGCAGTAGGGGCCTCGTAAACTGCTAAATTTCCTTTTTTCATAATTTTTCGAGCAAAATGTGGAAGGTAAGCACATGCTTTTTTCTATCTCACAGTGTAATTATGAATAAAAATACGCTAGAAGTTATGTAATCATATTTTGTGTATCTTGAAGGTATAATAGCTAGATTTTATTAAGTGTTTTGAAAACTAATGCGAAATATTTTTATTTCTACGTATTTATAATTGGTGGTAACATATTTACCATTGCCTGCTTAGCGATTTTAGGGGTGGTATATAATTTACCACCGCCTGTATTGCAACTGATTAATTTGTTTCAGGAATGCATTTCACTTAGTATAGTACTTGATTTATATGTTTATATTTATGCTTATACTTATATATTACATCATTTATTTATAAAATTTATTATTACTAATATAATTGGAGCATTTTTTAGCGTTTTTTTTTTTTTTTTTTTGAATACATAAATATTTTATTATTTAGAAATAATAATTCGAAATTGAAATGTAACAAAAGTAATATTTTTATAAGACTTTTCAAGTGATTTTAAATAAAAGGAATTAACTCAATGTATATTTTACAATGTATATTTGTGATATTTTAGATGGACGCATTGAAAAAAAAAAAAAAAAAAAAAAAGAAAAGTCTAAGCGCCGAAGAAGCTCTAGCTCTTCTTTTTCTCTGCCTTGATTTGAGGTTTTTACAGGGTAAAAAGACGATGGTGCCATCTCGGAAGGATTGGGTTATAGAGTTATAACAAATCTTACCAATGATTTGCACCCTACTTCTCCTCTTTTGGTGGTTTTTGATAATTTTTTCATTTTAGTTCCATTGATGGAAACACTGTTTTCAAAAACCATATACGCCATTGGTACCATCAGAACTGGTAGAAAATTCCTTCCTGAACCCATGAAGAAAAATAAAGATTATTAAAAAAAATGAATCGCTGATGTTGGCATGTAGAGACACTGTTGCACTGCAATGACGGGATACTAAGGTTGTTACTCTTTTTTCAACAGCCCATAATATGAATGAAATGGCAGAAGTAAGTAGAACCCAGAAAGATGGCTCTAAAAAGAAAGTTTCTTGCCCAAAAGCAATTGCAGATTATACAAGAAGTATGGTGGGAGTGGATAAATTTAACCACTTGAAATCATCGTATAGCTCAAGTAGAAGATCAAGGAAGTGGTGGCTTAGGTTATTTTATTTTCTTTTAGATGCTAGTTTAGTAAATTCCTATATATTGCATGTGCGGCTAATCATAACGTAGCAAGAAATTTGCATCTAGAAGTTAGGTTAAAAATAACTCGTGGGTTAACAGGAGGATTTTGCAGCAAAAAGCGAAAGTTGCAACCAAGATGGGTTGCAACGAAAAAGGAAATTGGCATTCCACAGGAAATCAGAACAACTAATGTAGGTACACACATGCCAGAAAAACGGCAAACATACAGAAGGTGCAAATATTGTAGCACCAAAACTAACCAGAAACGAACAAAAGTGTTATGTTCAACATGTAATGTTCCAGTGTGTGCAGCTCCTTGTTTTATGTTGTTTCATCAAAATAATTAAAAATAATACATATGTAATTTACATTGTATTTGGTTTTTCTACCAGTTATTTCATGTGTAATTAATATATTTTCAATTTTGAAATAACTACTAATAAATAGCTTTACAAAAATGCATATTTATTTCTGAAATTATTTGTATTTCATATTTTTTCTATTGAATAGGTCAGTAAAATGTCATTGCTTGTATTGGGCGGTGGTAAATATCTTACCACCCCTGTTATAAACAACAGCCACAACAACAAAATAAAAAAAAATACATTTTTTGGTCATAAATGAGCTTATTTTCTCTAATTATACCGCAAAATGTAAATTTTTAAAGAAAACGGCTTGTGCCCGTTAAAGGGTTAAATTATATCCTTGTTTAAAACTGCTTATTACTAAAATCTCTCTCTATATATATATGATGAAGAGGATAACAGACATGAAGCATTACTAATGATAACGAAATAGTTTGAATGAACATATAATTACTGAAAGTTAAAAAAAAAAAAAAAAACAATAAATATGCACTTTTATTTTGCTTCTATTTTTATCTTTTAACATCAGAGCATACACTCAATTTTGATAGGCTACATACATAATGCAAATACGAAATCTTGTAGAACATTATTTTACCCTAAAAATTTTTTTTTAATTATTATTTTTTTTTTTTTTTTTAAGCAACAATCATAAAAATAGTATTTAAATTTTTAAAATCTAGGCAGGGAAAACAGTTCTCCTTTGCTAACATTCCCTGTGACAAAATATTTTTATGCTTTCTGCGATATGCCTTGTTCGTGCAAACCTTTTCTGCAAGACAATATTGACATATTTTTTTAATTTACAAATAATATGTACATATAATTATGAAGATATCGATATTATTAATAGACTGTTGAAGAATTCTTAAATGTAAGATATGAGTTTCTATTTTCTATTGAAACTTAGGAATATTTTAAATTTTTATGAGCAAATCTTTCTACAAGTGACAATTTATTTTCTGTGGCAATGTCACTCTGTTGCCTAAATTCTGCCACAGGGCTAACAGTGATGTGAATCTGTTACAATTTAGCTTTTATTGGTAGTCAATTTCCAAAGCCTCTAAAAATAATTAATTTTGTAAAAATATTTATATTTAACAAAAAAAAAAAAAAAAAGGAAAATTTAGATCTTATAAATTAAAATATATTTTGATATTCATAACGTGTATTAAATAAATGATTATTAAATATGTTTATTTGGACAGTGTTCTATTCCCCAAACTTGGCATCAGAAAAAAAGAGAAAATAAAAATCATTAAAACATATATTAAAAAAAAATCTTACACATATGATGTAATCTGGATTATAATATCTGTACTGATAAGTATAAAGGATTTAAGTCCAAAAATGTCGATTTTGATTTAAGTACATAGTCAGACTCAGAAAAAAATTCTCAATCGATTGGTATAAAGGATTTAAGTCTATGTCATTTAGTCTTTGAAAAAATCCATTGGTAAAAAAAGGTTCAAGTCAGAAATTTTCCATTCATTTAGGGTATAAACTATTTAATTCAATTTTTTCCTGTTATTAAATGAGGGTTGACAATCACTGAATGGTATAAAGGGTATAAGTCAACGAAATCCCTTTTTCCTAATCGATTCTTCTGATTAGTTTTTAGCTAGTTTAACTTTATTTTTCGTCTCCTGAAAAATCAAGAATATGGACTTAAATCTTTTATACTTATCAGTACAGATATACATCTATAATGATAAAATTACAATGAAATTCTGTCATTTTTTTAATGGCTTGAGTTTCAAACATTTAAATGCACTTTCACAGTTATATCATAAGAAAAAAAAAAAAAACTGAAGTGGTACACTAAAATTAATTGAATAATTTACAAGTTTCAAAACATCAAAAATACTGTCATATATATAAAGAACAATGAAAAGTTGAAATTTCATACACAAAATAGAAAAGGAACAATTTTACAAAAGCCAATTTAAAAAATATATATATTAATTACACAATACGAACCTTTTCTATGGGAATTACCAAGAATGAGCCACCACCAGCAGTTTCAGTAGCAATAGCTATAAATTTAGGATTGACAGCACAAAAGGAACTATCGTGAGCATTTTTTGTTATTTTAATACAATCATAACATTTATCCTTCTTTGCAGCACATCCAAATACATGACGAAATTTACTACTCCTAATACCCCGGAAAGGTGACTGAAATAAATAAATCATTAATTAATATTTAAATATACATATTTATTTCAGAAAATTATGGAGAGGAAGGCTGATTTTTTTCTTTTTTTTATACCAACTATGTGAAAAATACCACAGCCGGGAATCGAACCCGGACCTTCCGCTTTGCGTGCAGATGCTGAAACCATCAAGCTACCCTGACTGATTATCAGCTAGGCATTTCTCACATAACATTCGTTGGCAAAGTCACTCTTGCCAACAAATATTATGTGAGAAATGCCTAGCTGTAATCAGCCAGGTTAGCTTGATGGTTTAAGCATCCACATGTAAAGCGGAAGGCCCGGGTTCTGGTATTTTTCACATAGTTGGTATAAAGAAAAATATATAAAAAAAATTAGCCTTTCACTCCATAATTTTCTGAAATGAACTTTCAGGCTTGATGAATAAATTTCTAAATATACATATTTATTTAATTTTTAATTTACTAAGATATAAACATTAAACGTCAGAGTTTCCCCAGACAGTTACAGAAGGGTAGTATGCCCTGCCTGCCCACTGGTTAAAAAAAAAATTGCCTTTTACTAAAAAAAAAAAAAAAAAAAAAAAAAAAAATAGGACCCTATTGCCATTTATATTATAGAATTTCTCCCTGAATGCATGTCTGGTGGTTTCTTTCTTATTTACTCACCAAATGTAACCATTTTTTAAAGGAATCTTTTAGCACTGTAATCTATTTTAAATTCTTCACAAGCAAAAATTTTTTGCTAATATATCATATTATACGGGAAAGTTATTTATTGATATATTAATTATCAAAGCAGTCATTTCTATATAAGAATTTTAGCATGCACTCATTAAAAATGGTGGTAGTAACGCCTGTTATGACTAATTATAATCTATTTGAGGAATATGGGTGAAAATATTTTCTCTCTTTGTGAAATCTTTTTCCAGACAGGCCAAACCAACCCAAAAGATATAGATATTGTAAGTCACTTTGAAAATGTGATTTATTCTGGTGTATTGTGTGCATCGTTTAATTTAATTATTGTTGCATTCATATACATTTGTTAATGTATAAACAAATGTTGGCGGTCATACACAATAATCTTATTCATAATAATCTTATTCATAATAATCTTATTCTTAATTCATATTTACAATCACAATAATCTTATTTACATAAATGTAGCATTATTTATAAAACTTATTGTTTACCAACTTCTGGTACAAATTAAACAATATATACAATAATTAAATTTTAAAACAAAATACTATTGTAGTTTATTTATTTTAAAGCATAAATTAACTACAGAATAGTTGGACAGTCAGTACGTATTTATTAAGTTTTTATGCACTAGCAGATATCAAATAAACATTTCAGAAATTTTGTTGTGGGCTGTAAAACTTTAAACATCAGGCCGCATGCACCTCGAAGGCCATTGGTTATGGTTAGCCACCCACCCATTCTATAGGATTCTAATTCATATTTACACAAGTTAAGGAGAAAACAACCTTCAAACCGAAGAATAATGCTACATTTATATAAATAAGATTATTGTGTATCTGTATGACCACCAGCATTTGTTTATACATAAACAAATGTATATGAATGCAACAGGCAAAAGTAAAGACAGTCAAAATAAAACAAAATTTTATTGCACTGCTTGACCAAAGATTAAAGACAGGTCATAATTTAGAGATGGAGGAGAAAACAAATCTATTCTATAAAATAGGACAGGAGGGTAATGACAGGAGGTCTTTAATTTACTGGTTTGGCGAGAAGAGAAGGTGACTTTTCTCATCCTTCCAATGTAGGTATCTTTCTCACCAAAGCAACCCATTTTGGTACATTTATATTAACAGCAGTTAATCGCCACTGTGAAGAACTTATGCTTATTATAAACTTATACAATAAACGTAAAACTTACTATATACATTATAATAAACTTATACAATAAACGTAAAACTTACTATATACATTATAATAAACTTGTAGACATATTTCATGTTGTATAATAATATGCTGTTGATACAACAATATTAATAACTGGCATATGCTGTTAATACAAAAATATATTTTTTCTGCAGTGTGCCAAAGTCAGTCTTTAAAATCTGGCAAAGCAATACACATATAATTAAATATTGAAATAAATGTCCAGACTTTAAATGCTTAAAATGTGTTTTTAAGAATCCAAAAGCGCCCTTTTTTTATTAGCAACCTCTTATCAATGGTGGCTCGTGCACCGAAAATAGGTGAAGAGGCACACTGTATTCATTTATATAATATAAATTAACATTTAAATAAGTATTCTTAATTAATTTTAGTTAAGACCATGCTTAATAAAAATTATGCATTAAAAATACTTAAATATTATTTTTTAGCTCTTCATCTATTTTCTGTTCACGAGCCACCACTGCCCCTTATGCCTTTTTAAACCTAGGGAAACCCTGATAACACAGAAAAAAAAAAAAAAAAAAAAAAGAAGAAGAAGAAGCACTAAAAGGAGAATAAGAAACAGCTGCAACAATCAGAAATAAATATGAAAATAAATTGTGCAAAACAAAATTTTAAAATACTCACCTCCATTCTCTTTTCATTCATAAGAGAAAATTATTTTTAACAGCAAATTACATCACTTCTATGATTAAAAAAATGAATAAAATAAATAAAAAGCAACTAAAACAAAATATAAAATAAAATGTCAAACAGATAAGGTAACAAAACAAAGCCATAAAAGAAAAGGATTGCCAACATTCAATATATGCATTCAAGCAAAATGAGAAAATAAAAATAATGAAATAAAATGCAATCTATAAAGAAAATTTAATTTTAAATATAAACAAATAATAAGTTATAAAAGAGAAAAGGGGGGTGGGGAAATGAACGAGAAAAGAATTCTTATTTTAAATATTTTTCTAATATCATAAGTTACATAAATCTAAATTTTTTAATTAACTGAAATCTTATAAAAAAATAATATAAATATATGACTTGCAAAGTTATTTAACAGAAGTAAAAATATTTTATTATACCATATAAATAAATAAAATTTCAAATTCATAAAAATAAAGATATACAGAAATTTGTATTGAAACCGTACTGCTAAAATTATTTTCGGCACAGAATGACTAATTCAAATATATTATATTATATTGCAAATGAATGGCCATTAATCAATGGCCCCCAAATAATAATATTTAAAAAATGAATTAGATGAAACAGAAAATACATAACTTAATTAGATTAAATAACAAATACTTATTTAAATAAAAATAAAATCCACTGGCTGCCTTGCATCATTATATTAGTATGTTTTTACAAGTTGAAGGGGCAGATACATACATACAAGAATATTTATTTAATTGTTATTTATAGCCTAATAGCGTATGTTTACGTAAAAAAATACACAAATAGGAAAAATGTACTTAAAAAAAAATAATTTGTGCCATGTAGCTCACACCGACATGAATGCATTAAAAAACACTGTAATATCGAAATAGAAAACATATAATATACATTTCGAAATTATATTTTTTAAAAGTTAAAATTTTTTACATTGAAAATTAACTTTTCACACCTAAATGGAAAATCTGCTAAATATCTTGAAATTTATAGATATTAAAAATGATAAAAAATAAATAAAAATGATGAAAGTATAAAAAATATTATTAATAATTTTTAAAAGGGGGAATGATATAATTAAGCCGAGCGAATAAATTATCAAAAATCCCTGTGCGGTAAGATAAGAAATTTCTATATAAGTAAGAACTAATATTGATCGCTAAATCTGATTAAAATATTAATCGGCAAAATCTATTCAAACATTTATTTTATTTAAGTTTTCCTATTACAATAGTGATTCTTATCATGAATTTTTTTTTTTTTTTTTTTATAAAAACCTACTACAAAGTGCATTTATATAGTTTAATGTAAAATTTGCACTACTAAAGTTTAAAACTTACTCTTTAAAGATGTACAAAACATTTTTACAAATGAATATTTAAATTTTATTTATTTATTGCACAAGAAATATTCCTCTTAAAGATTATTAAAATTCACAAAGTACTTACTTTCTCTTCAATTTTTATGAGAGAATTTATATCAATCATACCGGAAATTTCAATATAAAAAACTGATTATTATAAATGACAAAAGACGATTTTATACTACTGCTGCAAATTGTAACCAATTGATTGCATAAATATAAAATTTATCCCGATCTACAAGGATATTTGTATACTACACCCATGCGAAGCTATCACTCCCACAAACATAAACATCCCGCAACGAGAAGCGTTTCCTGATAGCCGCAGACTCTCATAAAGCTTTAACTGATCATGCGCATACACGCTTGACACTTCAATTTTCACTTAATTATTTCATTCAGTTTTTTTTTTTTTCCCTCTCTTCTTTTCCTCCAGCAGTATTCCAGTTGATTGACAACAGATGTATAGCTACTAGCTCTTGCGATGTTTTATTGTTTTGTGTCACTTCAATTAATTATACATATAAGAATATAATAGAATGTCTGAATTTTGTTGGAACTCCTCCAATAATACTATTATTAATTATGAATTTAAATAAACGCCAATTATTCATGACAGTGCAAAAATGTCATAACTCCCCCCCCCCCCACCACCACCACACACACACACACTTTTTTTTTTTAAACTTTAGTTTTTGAAGTAGTAATATATTTTTAATAAATATTCTGCATTGAAGGTTGAAATGGGTCAGTTAGTTGGATTATTCTATTATTTTAAATGAAAAAGATATTTGATAAACAGAAGATAATAATGGTTATTAATATCATTTGTGACCGGTTTTTCTTATAAATATGGTACTATACGAGTTGAAATGAACATTTATTAATTACGTATCCGAAAATGTCATTGGACCGCGGTATCCCGGCCGGTAGCTTACCGAGCTCATAATTGGAAGATTGCGAGTTCGATACTCGAGCCGGCCAGAGACCGTCGTGTACACTAATGGTGGCTGGTGCACGTAAAATCTGGCTGCAATGTCCTCTATGCTCCCATCCAAATTATACCTCTGAGGGTCACCGAAGCAGGAAGCCATCGCTTCCGTGGATGATCAAAATTGTGATGGCTCCGGACCATCCTTAGGGATGCGTCCCAGACAGTCGCGCAGTTACCCATTGCGCAGTACTAGTGTAACGTTAAACCCAACCAACCGAAAATGCCATGAGAATTTTCAAATTTTTAATTAAATATTAATTTACCTCTAATTTTTAATGAAACTTCCATTAAAAAATTCGTATTAGAATCTTTCGTTTTTGAAGAACAATATTTAAAAAAAAAAAAAAAAATGGCTTGTTCTGACGTCCTGACTGACTAGTGGGTGACTAATTCATCGTCACTCAGCCCAAATCAAATCCCTGAAACTATAAAAGAAACATGAATGCTTCCCTATTTAAAAAAAAAAAAAAATAGAAAATTTGTGCAAACATTTCTTCCATGACATAGACACCCAAAGAAACGACTTTACACAATTCGCTCCCAAGAGGAACATAAGGAAAATAGATATTGGAAAATGGGCATTACATAAGTAGAATAACCAGGGCAAACTTTTTTTTTATCCCTTCATATCTCAAAGGAAGAAAAAAAGATATCTATAACATTCTTGCTTCCTCACTGACGACTATGTTTAATAATGTGGTATTGGTATACTGGTGTGATGTATTAATAACAAACTATAGCCAGATGTACTTAAAACAATTTAAACGCATTACGATTTTTCTTATAATATTAATAGTATTAATGTATATTTTATTTATTTATTTATTTATTTAAGTGTTGGAAAGAATCAATTCTGATGCAACCCAAATTTTAAAACTGAGTGACGACAATTTTACGTCAAAATTGTATTAAAAAAAAAAAAAAAAAAGTGTAATTTTTGTTGAAGTGAATGGAAGGATTTAATATTAATAAAAATCTTCAAACTAGAAATCGATCCATTAGGTTGTTATTTCCAGGGAAATGAGTATCACTTGATAACCCGCTTTTTGAGCACAGAAACAAACGGCTTTGATTATTTTTTGGGAATATTTAGAGACTTTTCTTTTAGTATTCTACAAAAGCATACATTGTCATATCAAAAGCAACAGGGTCTCTATCACTAAATTTAAATCTATGAAAGAAAATCATTTAAATTATATACAGTGGAACCTCTCTAAGAGGGCCACCCGCTACGTCACAAAAAAAATCGACTCTTTAGGGAGGCAGCCATTTCATAAAGATTGTTAAAAAAAAAAAAAAAAAAAAAAAAAAACTTAGTTCAGGCTACAAATTGTATAAATTACATCGTTTTAACTATTTAAATTTACATTATTTGTTTTTCTAATAATCATAAATATTTGTTTGAATTTTGTAAACTTAACAAAAAAAGTTGCTTCTAGACAATTTTTTATATACCAGAACAAATTGTTCAGCTTAGTATCATTTTTGAGTGAAAAAAGGTTTCTATAATAAATCTATAAAAATCCACTAAAAATTTCTAGCAGGAAATACTGTTTTAGTATTTACTTTCTTCTATATGTGTGGCAAAAGGAAGTGTTGGATTCGTAAAAATTTCCAGACTCCGGTTCTTGACGGATTTACACGTTTTGAGATGTCCTGAACACGATTTGACAATTTTTTTAAAATGTCTGTCTGTGTGTGTAAAAAATTTGTGAACACTGTACCTCACAAACCAATGAACGAACTTTAACCAAACTTGGTATTTAGTTGGACCTCGACTCAAACTGGTGCTGATTATATTTTGGGATCAATCGCTCAACAAACAGATGGTGCTGTCATCCCATGTCTTTCATAATTTTTAACATGGCAGTTTAGGTCAAAATTTCATGTAAATGTACATAATAGGGTGTATCAAAAAAAAAAAAAAAAAAAAAAAAAAAAATTATATCAAATTTCCAATAGTGCGGAAAATTTGCCTTATGCTATTGTTAGTATGTGCGCAAAATTTTGTTGATCTGAGTTAATATCTTCAGTTGCCTCTGGAGTCGTTCATTATACAAAATTCGTTATTTTATCGTTTTTTTTTTTTTTTTTTTTTAAATAAGAAATTGGAATCCTTAGTTACAATAGGGCAAAAAAATGGCCAATCCTTAGAGCGTGTGCAAATTTTTATTGATGTGGGTCAATGGTTTCAGTTGCCTCTACGGGTCCCTTATCTGGCCAAATTCGCTCATTTTAATGATTTTCCTTCAGCCCTTCTACGACTGTAATTCTTTTAATTGTGATTATTTCTATTAACTTTTTTTTTTGTATGAACAAATTGATCCATACGTCAATTGTATTCTATCCTTTTAAACCTGAATGTTTTATTGTTCGCATTTTCATAAACAATTATTAGAATGAATCATTGTGGATTCTGTTCACTGTAAAAAAAATTGCTGTAAATTTTATGGGCTGTTGCCTGTCAGCAAAAGTTCCGGCCGAATACCCTTTAATTACTATTTTGCCCGTAATTTATCATTCTGAATACTACTTTATATATAAATCAATTTTTGTATTATTCCTTTGAAGATATGTGCTAAACGATTAATGAAGTTTACTATTTAAAAAAAAAAAAAAAAAAAAGTGGTAAAAAACTGCTAAGAACTTTGTAGTATAGCGGAAAATATCAAGTCATATCAGAAAATACGGGTATGCCCGTCTTGTAGGTAAAAAACGGTCGTGATCGTAAAAATTAAACGGGCGAAGGCACGTAAATTTACGTTACGTATTTTTCTAACAGTATACGCGTTGCACACTTGCACTAATGCATAATTTGTTCATGCAAAAAAAAAAAAAAAAAAAAAGTGAATAGAAATAACCATAATTAAAAGAATTACAGACGTAGAAGTGTTGAAGGAAAATCATTAAAATGAGCGAATTTGGCCAGATAGTGACCCGTAGAAGGCAACTGAAGCCATTGACCCACATCAATAAAAAATTGCGCACGCTCTAAGGATACCATA
Organism: Salticus scenicus; assembly: GCA_963930645.1. NCBI lineage: Eukaryota > Metazoa > Arthropoda > Arachnida > Araneae > Salticidae > Salticus > Salticus scenicus. The sequence goes on from OZ005656.1 coordinate 153,674,703, forward strand.
TGGCAATTTTTCGGCCCTATTGGAACTAAGGATTCCAAATTCTTATTTAAAAAAAAAATATTGAAAAAACGATAAAATTACGATTTTTGTATAATGAACGACTCCAGAGGCAACTGAAGATATTAACTCAGATCAACAAAATTTTGCGCTCATGCTAACAATACCATAAGGCAACTTTTCCGCACTATTGGAAATTTGACATTTTTTTTTTTCGATACACTCTATAGTATAATGAGAATTATTTTTAAAGAATTAGAGTGTCGTCTACCCCTGACGGGGGTAGGTGTGTGTGTGGGGGGGGGGGGGGGTAAATTTTTAATATGGGTATCGTTCAAAAGAACTCGTCAACACCTTTAAAATAAATGGTTGAACCATAGATCTGTGGTAATTTAAAACAAAGTTATGGATTTTTTTTTTTTTTTTTTTTTTTTTTTTTTAAACAAAAAAAAAATATATATATATCATTTCGTCTGATGTTAGCAGAAAATTACTTTCTTTTGGCATTGCATGTTATGCTTCTCTGTAAGGAAAATCGTCTGCATTCATCATGAAAAATAAAATTTTAAAAATAATTTTTTAATAATTAATTTTTGCTGACTGAACTTGTGTAACACAATGCCACAACATACTATTTATTTTTAATCTTGGGATCAACTGTTTTATTTTGCCAATTAAAGTCAGTATTTCCTCATTTAGAAGCCGTTGCATTTGCAGTTGTTAACATGTTAACTAAATAATGGCATGACCCAAAATTCCGCTTCTAAGCTGAACTTCATCTCTAAGTATGAACATTCACAAACGTGAACTCTTATTTCTTTTCTCATACATTCAGATTATTGTTTCATGCATGCAGATTAACCTCACTTGTATGGTGGATAGCAGTCAGTTCAAATCAAAGAAAAAATAAAGGTATCTGTTCCCATAAAATGTGGCTCATAAGTGAGGTACATAATTGCACATGGGTTTTCAATGGAGGTAAATTAGTTTTATTAACAACAGATTAAAGATATTATAATTTATTATAAAATAAATTATATTATTATTATTATTCTAAAATAATTTGTATTCTGTGATATTAGAGGCTATGGAGAAAATTTGGAACTGGGAAAACAGGATTTTACAAAAGGTATACCTTCAACAGAGGCGGACTTTTAGAGAGATTCTACTTTTTTTAAATACACTTTTCAACCTTGTTGGAAAGTGTTAATGACTTCGGTTTTTCTCTCTATTCGCCCTCTAACTCCAGTAAATATTCATGGAATTTTTTGAAACTGAAATATGTTATTCGAGTTTACTATCGGATGTTCCCTATTGAAAATGGAATAAATACCACCACTGGTTTGTGTACAGGGACAAAAGAAAGTATTGCAAAGCATTGCGTTCTATGAGTGGTATTTTTATTAACTATATTTTAATAACTTTAATTTGCACAAATCTTAATGAAACTGAAATATGTTATTCAAGTTCACTATCGAATGTTTCATATGTAAGATGGAGTAAATACCAGCACTAGTTTGTGTACAGGGACACCCGAATGTATTCCAAAGCATTGCGTTCTATGAGAGGTATTTTTTAAAACTATATTTTAATTACTTTACTTCGCACAAATCTTAATGAAATTGAAATATGTTATTCATATGCACGAACAAATGCTTTCTATTGAATACAGTGTGATTAGCGCTACGATTTACGGGATCACACAAAAATATTCAATTACTCAGGGCTCCCAGCGTTCCTATATTTTTAGGATCATTTTATTATACTGTCATACCGTAATTTTTAGAAAGAAAATTTTCTTGTAGATTTTAATGCTATTTTTACATGAAAACCTTCGTGAAAATTTTCTTTTTGAAAATTGTGGTGTGATTAAAATATTACAAAAAAATAATCGTTAATAATATAGGAACGGGAGTCCTGGTTACTGGAAGTTTGCTGGAATTGTATATTCGTTTACATTAAGCGTTTTTAACACTTTCTAACAATTTTTAAGTGCGATTGTGATTTGAATTAGTGTACCTATTTGTCCGACAGTCCGTCTGTCTGTCCGTCTGTTCCAGCGTCCTTAAATATTTTCAGAATTTCTTAAAAATGATATATGTTATTCAAGTTCGCTATGAAATGCTCCCTGTTTAAAAGGCATTAATAGGCTCTATACAACTGGTTTGTGTACAGGGAGACCCAAAAAATGTCAATGTCTTGCATTTTAGGAGAGACATTCGTATAAATCTCATTTGGATAACTTTCTACTGCAAAAAAAAAAAAAAAAAAAAAAAACAAATAAATCAACATTTATTGCTAATATGCTAAAATAATGCTTAGTATAAAATATGTTATGCTTAACCTTCAGAATTACAGAGTTACACTAAAATATTCAGATATATTAAGGGCTGTATTTCCGTTTGTGCTACAAACATTTTTAACACTTTCCAACAATGTTTAAGATTGATTATGAATTTATTCAGTCTATATGCCTGCCTTTCTGTCTGTTGTGTGATAACGTACGCAAAGAATATTGAAGTTTATATCACAACGAGTATGTATACTGTTGGAAAGTGTTAATAATCAATGCGTACCGTATGATTTTTTTTTTTTTTTTTTTTTTTTTTGTTCTCCCCTTTAAGGATGCGTCTTTCAGTCTATTTGGGATTTTGTTTGCACTTTTTTTCAAATACTACACAAAACTAGTATATGTTGTGGCCATTACAAAATTTTCTTCTATATATTTCTACAAATTATTTATTAAAATAATTTTCCCTAATGAACGCAGACGATTTTCATCTCAGAAAAGCATCACTAAATGTCAAGATAAAAGATCAATTTATCTGAGAAAAATGTTTTTTTTTTTTTCTCTTTTCCTTTAATTAAAAAAAAAAAAAAAAATTCTTTTAAATTATCACAGATTTATGCTTCAATCATTCGTTTTGAAGGTATTGAAAATTTCTTTTGAAAAATATTGGTATTGAAAATTACCCTCAGGGAAAGAAGTGATGTTTCTAGAACGCGCACACACACAGACACATATACACACTCACACAAAAGAAAATTCCTAGTTCATTATTACTGTAAATAATTCTTTTATATTTCACAATAATTGATTAAAATCAATTCTCATTGTGCCCATTTATGTGAAATGTCTAGAAATCGGCCTGTATTGCCATATGAATTATTCTAAGCTACCATATAAAAAATTTTGAAAAAACGGGATGTTCAATGATTTTCACCAAAAGTTAATCAACTCCAGATTGTGTCAAAGTCCAACCAGATATAAACCTATATTGGATTCCGCCCATTTGGTTCATGAGATATAGCCTCCACAAAATTTTAGAAACACATACCTAGACAGACATTTTCAAAAAGTTGTCAAATTGTTTAAAAATTTATCAAGTCTCAAAATATATAAATCCATCGAAAAACGGAGGTTGAAACTTTTCACGAATGAAATACATTATTCTATTTAATATAAAGGAAAGCAAAAGTAAAAAAAATTATGAAAATTACCTAAAAGTTAAATGAGCAAACAAGTAAATATGGAATTAAAATTGAATTCATATTCAATAATAATGACAAAAAAAAAAAAAAAAAAAAAATTGCAACGTATGTCTTCTGTTTGGCACTTTATTTAATGATTATGTATTCAATTGATTTCTTTTCATGAACGCATTTTTAAATAGTCCGTAATTTTTTTCTTATGTTCCGAAGGTTCCGACTAAAAGTAGATTTCAGTTGTTAGATGTCGTGTGCGAATCCCAGTTTATGCATGCATTTATGCATTCGTAGTGGTTCGGAATCAGAATCAACTTTAAGCCGTAGGATTCAATGAGCAAAAAATGATCGTGGAATAACACCCAAAACCCAACCCTGGACAAAAGTTACAGTAGAGTAAACTTGATATAAACCTAGAAAAAGTATGAAATTTACAATGGATTATAGGAAAAGAGCACTATATTCTATTATTGAGTGTTGCTAGTTTCGTAATCAATATAAACTTTTACTTTTCTTGCAACTGTGTACTTAAAAGCTATTCTTTTGCTTAGAAAGGAACCACGACTATCGAAAACAACAACATCACGTGATCTTTTTATTTTCTTTTATGCTAATAAATTCTCATCGCTTCAGCTATATTTCTTAAAAGCTTTACTCATACTTGATTTTTATTCATATTTCTCGATTTAATGAAAGTGCTCTCAGACGAAAGCAAAATTGTACTTTCCCCCGAAGGAAAAATAAAATAAACAAATAAAATAAAAGACGTGGGAAATAATAATTATAAAAAGTGAGATGCAAATGAAATGATTTGAATTCAGTTACGCACCATGTATGACGAATATCCTGAATAACGGAGTGCAAAATAGAAAGTTTACACCTGTCTAAAGCTTTGTTAACGCGATAGGTGAAGGAAATATTACACTTAATATTAATGAATTAAGAAGCAATATATTGAAATAGGTGAGATCTCAAAACATATAAAATTTAATATTGAGGAATTTTAATTTTATAAAAGTAACATTTATACCAAGTTAAGCCTGTTATTTTACCTAACAGGATTTTGCCGATTCACTGGTCACATACATTTAAATGAATTTTGAAAATATTAGATTCACTATTTTATATAAATATGTATATATCACTTTTAAAAAATCGAAATCGCTCTTTACTTTGGGTACTCGTTGACTTCGACAGCATCTTTTTTGCGCCATATCGGATCCTTGTCCCCATTGCCTGCGACAGTGCCTTATCCAGGCACTTGAGTTTGGGCGTTTATAAAACGACAAGTGGCATTGTTATTGTTGAAGAATACGATTTTACAACTGACTATATATACCAGCATCTATTGTATGTTTTAGTTTGAAATAAAAAAAATAAATTTTAGAAAATGTAACGGAAAAATCAATGGATAAAATCGAAAAATATAGATAAATAAATGAATTCAAATTCGAAAAATAAAAGAAAAACCACAGTGAAGTTCACCTTTGTAGGGTCAAGTTACCCCTCTGCCAAGTGTTGCAACTTTGCGATCAGTGATCTGAGCTCCAGAGAGAGCACACACACAGACAGAACTCTATATATAGATAATCACATTAAGAGCTGCACATTGAAAGTTCTTTTCTATTTCATAATATTACAGTATGTTCAGAAATCTAAAAAAATAGTACCTCGAATACTTTTTTGTTGTTGTTGTTGTTGTTGTTGTTGCTGTTGTTTTTGACAAAATAAAGCTTTGCAAATAATGTAACATTTTTTTCTCAATTTAATTGTCAAAATTATTCTTCTGAAACTTACAGACTTACAATCTTACTATATCTATGTATTTTCAAATTCAGGAATGTGAGGATTAACTTTTAACATATCATAAATGCTAAATGCATCCCCAACTATGAAATTAGATAAAAGTAATTGTAAAAATCCTTGTAACTTGTAACTGAAGTAATATGATGATCGTGAAAAAAGTAAATACATTCATGAAATATATTTTAATAGTGTATAATAATTTTTTATATTATTAATTACTAACGTATAAAACGTAAATTTTATACGTTTTATGTCTTTTTTGTACATTGGGGTTACATCATCTTTTTATTCGAACTTACGTTAGGAGAAATGGTAATTTCTTATTTAACTATACAGGGCCATTTAAAATGCACTTCATTTCAACAATTCATATGGAATAGGTTACTTGAACCCCGTGTTTCATTTTTTGGAGTTTTTAATTTCTCATCATATCAAATAACATAACTCAGTTACCATTTATTAACTTTATATACAGCGTAATATTTTATACTAGAAGATTTTACAGATCAAGAGCCTCAGTGTCCCTTTTGCTTTACTCAGAGCTGCCAACCTAATCCGGAGGATTGTTAATATCACCCCTTTTTTCACACCACTAAATTTTTAGAGTAATTCCCTTCAAATGTATTCACGATGAATTAAGAAGAAAAATACTCTAAAAAAATTACTGGTGTGGAGAAAGGGGCGGTACTAACAATTCTCTAGATTCGGTTACTCATTACTCAGCAGATCAATTTTATTTATTTTATATTATTTAAAACAATTATTGATGCATACGCATACATTCATACATGCATAATATATGCGATTAATTCTCTACATAAACCATTGCTTTTCTGAGGGGAGTTGCTGCCCTCTTAACATCTTTCGTTGTATTTTCTATCACTCTGTTTCTATTTGTATAGTGTGTATATATGTTTCCTCGTAACTCATAAATACTTGTACCAAATTTGATGCCAATTAATTGCGTAAAGTATCACAATTCTTTTATGTAGCTCTGTAAATTAATTATGTTTATAATTTCTATGTCTGCAATTTTCAGTAGAAAACATGTTTTTAAACACTCTAAATTATTAATGAACGTTAATTTTATAATGCTGAATGCAATGCAACTACGTAAACATTCACTTAAAAGAAATTCTGTTTAAAAACTGTAATGGTATAAAACCTTTTTATGCATTTATACATGATCCACAAATAATATATACACAAATAAAAAATATACACCTAATTTCATGTAACTCATAAATATTTGTACCAAATTTGGTTTCATTTGGATGATTGTATAGCGTTATGCGAATTCTTTTATGTGGTCCTGGTCCTATAGACAATTTTTATGCACCTTTATAATGTGTGTTAATTACATTATGTTGAATGCAGTGTAGCCACATAAAAACGCTTTTAAACGAAATTCTGTCCATAAGCGGTAATGGTAAGAAATACTTTGGTGCATCCCAGTACCGAACCGTAACTAATGTACATGACAAAAAATATCAGGTACTTCTGTGTGCTTCATGAACACGTGTACCAATTTTTTAAGTCAATTCGTTGATATTTTGTGTACGCTATTGCAATAAATACAAATTCTGTCCATAGGTCGTAATGATAATAAATATTTTAGTGTGTTCCTGTACACGAGCCCATAAACAACAGACACACCAAAAAATATACAGCTAATTCTGTATGGTTGATGAACATGTGCACCAATTTGCAAGTCGGGTGGTATTAGCAGACATTCTCTCAGTACACACAGATACATATACACCAAAAATATTTTAGTCTGAATGGTGACGCCTCTAGTGACGTTTCGGAAATTATTATTGTATTATTTTATACCATTATAAATTAATTGTAGCATTAGTATAATATACGTTTAGTCAAAAAACTGATTAGCTGTTGCAGTTTATATGAACTAAATATTTTGCTTCTCAGGTGTACTTTTCCATGGAATAACCCTAAACATTTGAAAACTTAAAATAATTTCACGAAAATTTTGAGGAAAGATGATAAGTATGAATAAATTGGTGTTTTTAAACTCCCTCTCCTTGAATTTTTTCGAATGGGGAATTTTTCAAATCACACTTAAAAAGAAAAAAAAGAAAGAAATTCGCACACATAAAACATATTTGCTCTAAAAAAAAATAATAATAATACAAATAATAATAACAGCATATACAGTATAAGAAGGATTTTTCTTTTTCCGGCACTACTTTAAAAATGGTTTCATTAGATAAAAAGTTATCGTCTAGTGATATTTTTGTCAGTGATGATTTACGTGATAAACGTACATTTTGTTTGCGCTGAGAAAAAATATTTTTTTTTATTTAAACTTTAATCTGATATACATACATACATATATACTTTTAAATTGTTTGTATTATAGGTATACAAATATGCGGTGCAACTTGTTCAAGTGTATCGTAATGTTAAAAAGATCGGAAAATATTAGGTTTGTTATTTTTTCTGTTCGGTGTTTTGATATATATATTTTTTTCTTTTTTAATTCGATGCTTACATCCATTCGCGCATTTGAGAGGGAAGAGAATGAAATTTTCATCTACAGAAAAGATTATAATCAAGAATATTACATAAATATTTCTATACTATCTTTGAAACGCTTTCGTTATATGTTGGAGTTGTGCCGTCTAATTGCAAAACCAGTCATCTCCAAAAAATAAAATTTTGAGAAAAAGCTCATTTTTCGTCACACTTAATCAACATAGATAGGAACCAAAACTCTTTAATTTTATATATTTAGGGCAGTACATTTAAAACTTGAAATAAGGGGGAAGTGGCATGTGATGGAAGGGATTATTAAAATTTTTATTTTGGATTTGGCCATCTTTGCAGCTTATTTTGGAATTGGCTAATTTTGCAACAAACCAAATTTAATATTAGCTAAATTTAATGTGAATATTGGATTTTTAGGACTGCAAATACAAAAATGTTTTGTCCAATTAGATGTTATTTATAAATAACTGTTTTCTGTTATCCAATAAAAAAAAAATCTGGAGTGACTCCACTCGACTTTCCGAACATTGAGTAATTAACAGTTTTGTAGATAAAGTAAAGAAAGAGGAGTTGTTAAACAAACAAAAGAGAGAAAACCATAATAGAGTGTTTGAGTATTTTTCTCCATCTATTACACGATGTTTTATTTAACGCTACTGAACTTTGAGCCCATAGATCATAATGATAAAGAATTTTTCGTTGTGTCCCTGTAAAAACCTATAAATGCTAAATTCACCAAAATGCTTATAGTTAGTGCAACAGTGATTTATAATGCTCATATAAATTTTCAGCTCAATTCAATAAGGCATTTAGATGCTATCGTACTTTTAAAAATTTAGTCCCATAGGCCATAATGATAAAGAATTTTTCTTTGTGTCCCTGTAAAAAAACTGTAAGTGCTAGATTCACCAAAGTCTATACAGTTAGTTCAACTGTGATCTATAACATGTGTACAAATTTTTTGCTCAGATTAATAAGGCGTTTAGACGCTATCACACTTTTAAAAATTTGGCCCCATAGGCATAATGATAAAAAAATTTCCTTTGTGTCCCTGTAAAAAAACTATAAGTGCTAGATTCTCAAAATCTATACAGATTGAGTATTTGTGACCTATAATATGTGTATAAATTTTTTGCTCAATTGAATAAGGCGTTTAGATGCTATCGCACTTTTAAGATTTTGCTCCCATAGGCCATAATGATAAAGAATTTTTCTTTGTGTCCCTGTAAAAAAACTATAAGTGCTAGATTCACCAAAATCTATAGGGTTCGTACTATGGTGACTTACAATATGCGTACCAACTTTCAGGTTAATCGAACAAAGCGTTTAGACGCTAGCGTGTTCACTCACAGACATACACACATACACACATACACACACACATACATACATCATCGTAAAAATAGTGAAAACGGACTCAGGGGACCTCAAAACGTATAGAAACATCAAAATCTCGAATTCGGATTTTTGACATGATTACAATACTTTCCTCACTATGGTGTTCGGAAAGTAATAACTGATAAAAAAAATCTGGAGTGACTCCACTCGACTTTCCGAACATTGAGTAATTAACAGTTTTGTAGATAAAGTAAAGAAAGAGGAGTTGTTAAACAAAAAAAAGAGAGAAAACCATAATAGAGTGTTTGAGTATTTTTCTCCATCTATTACACGATGTTTTATTTAACGCTACTGAACTTTGAGCCCATAGATCATAATGATAAAGAATTTTTCGTTGTGTCCCTGTAAAAACCTATAAATGCTAAATTCACCAAAATGCTTATAGTTAGTGCAACAGTGATTTATAATACTCATATAAATTTTCAGCTCAATTCATTAAGGCGTTTAGATGCTATCGTACTTTTAAAAATTTAGTCCCATAGGCCATAATGATAAAGAATTTTTCTTTGTGTCCCTGTAAAAAAACTGTAAGTGCTAGATTCACCAAAGTCTATACAGTTAGTTCAACTGTGATCTATAACATGTGTACAATTTTTTTGCTCAGATTAATAAGGCGTTTAGGCGCTATCACACTTTTAAAAATTTGGCCCCATAGGCATAATGATAAAGAATTTTTCTTTGTGTCCCTGTAAAAAAACTATAAGTGCTAGATTCTCCAAAATCTATACAGATTGAGTATTTGTGACCTATAATATGTGTATAAATTTTTTGCTCAATTGAATAAGGCGTTTAGATGCTATCGCACTTTTAAGATTTTGCTCCCATAGGCCATAATGATAAAGAATTTTTCTTTGTGTCCCTGTAAAAAAACTATAAGTGCTAGATTCTCCAAAATCTATACAGATTGAGTATTTGTGACCTATAATATGTGTATAAATTTTTTGCTCAATTGAATAAGGCGTTTAGATGCTATCGCACTTTTAAGATTTTGCTCCCATAGGCCATAATGATAAAGAATTTTTCTTTGTGCCCCTGTAAAAAAACTATAAGTGCTAGATTCACCAAAATCTATAGGGTTCGTACTATGGTGACTTACAATATGCGTACCAACTTTCAGGTTAATTGAACAAAGCGTTTAGACGCTAGCGTGTTCACTTACAGACATACACACATACACACATACACACACACATACATACATCATCGTAAAAATAGTGAAAACGGACTCAGGGGACCTCAAAACGTATAGAAATATCAAAATCTCGAATTCGGATTTTTGACATGATTACAATACTTTCCTCACTATAGTTGGTTGGTTGGTTGTAGGATTTAAGGCCGATTGACTCCTGATGTGTCCTAGGCCTAGAGGGGGAATGCCTTCCGTGGGGGTCTTTCTAAGGGGTCCTAGCCCGTATTTACGCAAGTTTCGGAGGAAACCACGGAAAACTCCGAACGGCTAGGTCGATGAGCGCGACCTGGGATCGAACCCGGCACCTCCCATCTACCAGCTTTGAGCGCAGAACCGCTCGGCCGCTGAAAGGCCTTCCTCACTATAGTGTTCGGAAAGTAAAAATAACTGATGTCCATAACAAAAAAATAACTCTAGAAAATTATGAAAATGTTTTACAAACATTCCCAATTTCATTAATCAAGAGCTATCTTTTAATACAGAGGAAAACCATTCGAATTGTATACAAATTTACGTAAACACATATTGCTATAATCCGCTGAATCTTCAGAGGTATGTTATTAAATGAATAGCATTTGATTAATTAATCATAATATGCTAACTAAAATGCTATTATATTATCAATTTATGTTATGTTATTGCAAAGTAATTGTATATTGCCTTTGAACTTCGTCTTTGTTCCTTTTCCACGTCGTAGGGTCACTTTTCCTCATCCTTGATTGATTAAAAGATACCTCTTCGATAAACTTCTCCATTGTCGAAGAAAACACGGAATTAAGCTATTAGAAACTTTGTGTGCACCAAGAAAGAGCAGTCACGGGCAAGAGAAAACAGGATAAGACTAACCTAATCAACAAATGTGTTGCTTTAGTCGGGTGGAGCAAAGTCACAATCTCGCATATATGGAGATGACCGGTTTTGAAACTCACTAGCCTTAGGATTTGACCGATTTTGCTGTACATAGGGACTTTCAAACGTAAATAACATAGGGATGAATCGGCTTTGGTATGGTTTCTTGTTTCCAGAAGGTGAAAACGTTTACTTAGAACTAAAAAACTGAAAAAACGCATTTTTCTATTGGCCGGTTTTGCAACTAGACGACAAAGTTTATCTTTACGATGCTGTTTAAAAATTTTCTTTTTGAAGCTATGATACAAAAGAATCTTTAAGGATAGGATATCCAAATATTACTGAATGAAATAAAGTCTTTGAGCATTTCACATTTATCTCTTATAAGTCCTAAGAAAAACTTGTATATTATATCCATCACAAAATTTACTTCTATATGCACCCAAACTAAATTAGCATTCTTTTTTATTGAGATAACCTCATATATCAAGTTTAATGCATTTATACGCTTTAGAAGCTGTGATAATACCTTACGCATATGAGGGAAAATTGCTTTATAGCAGCGACACCTGTTAGCAAATATGCATGAAAGGGATAAAAATAAATAGTTTTAAATTATTAAATAACCCAATTTAAAAGTGTGAAAATCGCTAATCGAAATTATAATCGCGAATAATTCGTAATTGCCCCTTTAAAGATTGTTTCCTACAGAAGACTTTATAACTCAGAAATCAGAAAAGGAACGAAATTATAAGTCGAAATTTGCTGACGCTAGTGCAATTTGCAACTGTCGCTGCATTGAGCTGCATATTAATTAATCCCAGAAATTCCTTGTAAGAGCCCAGACGATCTAAAGAACCAATCAGCAGCTCAGAAAATTAGGTATAAAAGCCCAAACATTAAACAAACGGAGACTCTTGCCACGATTTTGACTTGTTAAACATTTCCACGCTGCAGTTTTCCTCTGAAATTACGTATAGGTACTACAGGCCTCCTCAACAGATTTCTGCGGCCCGGGGCGCCGCTAGAGAGCCGCCCGTCGCCTGTGGATCGCCAGAGTGTCGGACTAAGACTCCATTCGCCTTACCCTGTCTCGACTTAGAATTACTGAAGTAATAAAAATGTTTTCTGAAAGAAAGCCTAGTCGTCATTGTGTGCTACGCCTGTCATCTCTCTCTTATCCAGTAATTAATTCATTACATGCATCCAAATTGGGTAGCATAGGGATTCATAATGGTCCTCTCTCATATCAACTTTTACGCAATTATACACAACAGAAGCTGTGATATAGACTTCCCAAAAATAGGAGAAAATGTAGCACAGCAGAGCCACCTGTTGGGCAATTTGTACCAAAAGTGGATAAGCACCAATTTATGTCAAGTTGCATTTAAATAAAAATTTATTTGAAATTCTGTGCATTAGTTTTTCATCTAGCCAGATTTTTTATTACCAGATTTTTTTCTTTAACCCTTTTGTTACCCCCCGGGACATATATGTCCCAAGGCCAGTTTAAAATATAATATGAAACTCTTTTCTGGAGGTTTTCCATATTTGCCTTTTAGAGTTTAGACCTGTAACTATCATGAACAGGTGGATAGAATTGTCAGCAGAGAAAATTCAGCGTGTTTTGAATGAAACACATTCAGATAATTTATTTAATACTGGTTTTATTTTTTTTCTCAGAAAAAAAAAAAAAAAAAAAAAAAAAAAAAGTATTGGTACTGATGGGTTAATATGCATATAGTCGAAAGTTTTCTAAAAATAGTTAGATCGTGTTCAGTACATATCAGAACATGTAAATCTATCGAGAACTGGAACTCGAAAGTTTTTACGAATTCAATATTTTCTCCACTTTACACTTTATTAACACTCCACTTCAATAACGCTATATTTTATTTTGAAATATCCGTGTAAAACTATAATAATGCTGTTTTTATTCATGAAATAAATGCTACTTTTATTTTGGCTAATTGCGTTGATATACGTTTTCATGCGTAACTTGTTTATTTAAAAGTTGCTTTATATCCATGTAAAATAAAGTAATTGTCTCTTTTATGCGTAACGATTATTTAAAATGTCTTCTACAGAAAGTTCTTGGATGTGCACTACTAATTCCAAGTAAACATTTATTTCATAAAAAGAAAGAAGAAAGTTTCCCCCCCCCCCTCCCTACGGCTTCCCCTGATGCATTAGTATCACAGCAAGAAATCAAAATAAGCACAGAAGGGAGGGGGTGGGGTGGGGGGGGGGGTTCAAATGAAGTGTGTCGTGTAAAGCAGGGCTGGCCAACCCGCGGCCCGTGTGCCACATGTGGCCCGCCGTGTAAGGATCTGCGGCTCGCGACAGATTTTAGAAAATTTCTAATTTGACATCTTCAGTTAAAGTATCTAAAATTAAGAAATAGAAATTTGTTCTGACTTTTTTAATGAAAATACCGATTTAGGTAGCTACAGAAACAAATATCGCGCTCATTGATGTTAATAACATATTATGAGATCAATAACTGATTCCTACACTTATACTTATGAATATATAATCATAAATTTTTAACTATTTTATAGTTATTTTATAAATAAAAATATATTTAATATATATATTTTCTGTTTTAAATCCTCCCGAACCCACCGGAAAAAGAATTACCATATGTATATGGTTCATGCATTTATACAATGCTGCCTGTGTAAAATATATTTCTAATGCGGCCCGCCAAGAGTTTTGGGTTGGACAAACCTGGTGTAAAGTGTAGTAGAAATAAACCAATGCAGTGCGCAACTCGTTATGCTATACACGGTTTAAAAATTCCAACAACACAACTGCTAGAAATTATTTATCTTAAGACATGTAAGTTTACAGTGAAAATTAAAAAGAATTGTTTAAAATTATATGTTTCATAGATACGTTTTACCGACAAATATTATTTTAATCGATTATTGTCGGGAGTATATTAGAGATTTATAATACTTTTTTCTTTCTTTCTTTTTTTTCCCCCCAAGTAGAAATATTCATTTTTAATTTAAATTCAGAAATAAAATAATCTGGTGTGTCACTCACACGACTTTCATTTACCCTGAAATTTAATACTATAAATACAGGTTGGAGATTAAGAGGTAAGATAACGAGTACTGTTATGTAAACCTATGTTAAACAATTCAAATTAAGCTTCGGAAGAGTTTTATATGATAATTAGTTCTGTGTGAGTGGGGCCACCGCCCTCTCAATCCCCCGTTTCATTAATGCACCTACATTTATATAGAATTTAATTCTGTTATTAAAATTAAAAGTTTACTTAAAATTATACAGACAATTTTCACACGCAACATTCCTTGAAACTTATCAATCTGGATCAAACTTGTCCAGCAACAAACGTATATCTTCAAAATACAACATTTGGATCTCTTAAAATTATTCGTTTTTAAATCACTCTAAGAGACACAAACAAAGACCAAACGTTAAAAAACATGACGTTCAGGTAATCAGGAAGCCTTAAAACGTGTAAATATACAAAAAAAACAAGCGATGAATATTTAACTTAAAACATACATTATTTACCATATCTCTATGAGGAATTTATTTCAATTTCCGAACAGCTTTCCTGGAAATGGTAAAATATTATTAGTAAAGCACATCCACTAACAACAAAAAAGAATGTTATCGCTTAAATATTTGTAGCCCTGTATATCTTTCGAAGATTATATGCAGACCACATGGTGCATCTAAATATAATCCTATAGTAATCATACATGGCCCTGAAATATACTTCCATCAATTTGCAACGATTGTCGAACTTTTATCTAGTCCTTTTGTGTAGCCTTGTAAACGAACAGTCAATGATTTCCCTACCCTATTCTACATGAGACATGTTTTTATGCATATAAAAAATATATATTCATTTCATTTGGTTTAGTGCAGTCTATAGATGTTAAACTCTACTTACCTGCAATTTCCCCCATAGACTTAATGTATTTGAATACTTTTGAGTGTCCCTGTACACAAAACATCTGCTTCATCTCAACGAAAAGCTTAGTGTAGCATCCCTATATGATACACATTTAGAATAATGAGTTTGGAATTTCTGCTACTATTTGTTCTTGAGATATGCTGATAACACGCACACAGACCATTGTTTAAAAACATGATTTTCGTATTCAGGGGACCTCAGAATGTAACAAAAACTCACTTTCGAAAATTTGACCCTAAAACAATACTTTCTCTACCTTATGGGTAAGAGAAAGTAATAATTAAAAAAGGTAAAATTATACAATAAAGATTCAAAATATCTGTTATTTATTATTTACGGAAAACTATTGTAAAATTTCAGAGGTTCTAGATAAACATTTCAATAAATTTACTGTGCAGTATAGTGCATTGTCTTAGCCAAATATATATATAGACAGATAGATAGATAGATAGATTATACGCTGTGAAAAAATTCTGTAAAGTTACTGAAATGCTTATCTAGATGTCTGTCTCTGAAAATTTACAAAAGTTCTTAGCGAAAATTAATAAATCGAGGTTTTCAATCTTTATTCTGTATTTTCATTTATTTTAATTATTTAATTTTCCAATAAAAATTAAAAATTAATTTTCTGTTTAAGAAAAAGCATTCTAAGTCAAGAATATATTCTTTCCAATAATTAATTAAATTAATATTAGCCATTAAAATGCATATAAACATAATCTTTTTTTTTTTTTTTTTTTTTTTTTTAACATCTCGGTTTACTATTCTATAAAATTTCACATAACACTTAAGATAAATGAATAACAATAATTTTTCTATCAAAAAGTTTAACAGTATATAAATAAAATCTCTCTCTCTCTCTCTCTCTTTTTTTTTTTTTTTTTAATAGAAAAATATGAATAATTATTACACTTTTCTAAATATTCTAAATTTTTGCACGCTTTAAAAAGAATCTAGACACACACGCCTGCCTTAAAAATTTTATAAATATAAAAACACAAATAATAAATAATAATAAACAGATTTTTTTTTTCATTCATTTAAAATAGAAATTAAAAAAAAAAAAAAAAAAAAAAAAAAAAAAAAAATCATTTTATATGTTGATTTTACGAAGTATCTAAATCTATTTAAAATATTTATATAAATACTCAAACAGAAAACTTTTTTTTTTTTATAATAATAATAATTAAACATAGAAAACATTAGTAAAAATATTATTATTATTATTTTAATATAAATCCTACTGATATATATTAAAAATGCATTAGGCGAAAATATAAATAAAAAATAAAATGCAACAAAATCATATAAATTTAGAATTGCCAATTTTACATGATTAGGAGTAGACTGTAAGATTACTAAAATTTTAAGCAATAGAATATGTTAATAGTATTAATATATAAAAACCTTTTAAAACATTGCATAGGAAAAAATGATATATCACATAAAAAAGCAGGATTGTTTTTTTATTTTTTGAAATAAATAAGTAAATACAAATAATGAGAATCCTTATGATGAAGGCATACAACATCAATATGTCTTCAGGGACTTTCAGTGAATATTGAATGCAAATAGGTGTAATTTATATTGTCCTGTATGCATTTTCCAATTATTTACAGCACACAAAGCCCAATTACATTAAACAAGACGTTACAAATGAAATTCATAAGAGAAATGGAATAAAACTTGCAGAATAAAATTTACAATCATGAAAAAATATATTTATATAAGTGTGTGTTAAATTAAACAAAATAAAATAAACACGTTTTTAAGAGTAATTTTTCTAAATAAATGTAAAAATATTTTTTTAATAACACAGGTCAGCGAAATCACACTTTTAAATTTTTTTCTATACTTTTTTAAGATGTCACTTATGTATTTTAATGCGCTGAATTCAGAAATGCTTGTCTTTCCATCCTATAACGTAAGAGTTTTTCACAAAGTAAGGATGAAGATGAAAGAATTCACACAGAGCCCATAACAAATTCGAAACTCTTTATGTATAAAACGCTTTAAAAAAGGCTATTATTTACACATTACCTTTAAAAAGTGTTTCTTTACATTGAAGCTTCGATTAGAGCTTTTTCTCTTGTGTACTGCTTGTGGTCTTGAGGAAGGAAGGGGGGGGGGTATTCATTTTCTATGTAGCATCAAACAATACCCTGATACCATCTTTACATTTCTTTGATGTCTTGATGAAACAGCTCCCCACCCCCCTCCTTGTCCTTCACTCACCTCAATTAGAGTTTTCGGGAAATAACTTAGATGGGAGTTCAAAAATGGATTTTAATCTCGAAAAATCCCATTTTTTGCAAAAACTGCATGTAATGGAAATTTTTGAATAGTTTTTCCTTAAAAAAAAAAAAAAAAAAAAAAAAAAAAAAAAGACATTTCGCCTCCTTGAGCTGCTTGAGAAAAGGTAAAAAATAAAGTAGCATCGCTTGTGCTCGCATAACAATTCCCTATAGTTTTAACATAAGAAATTAATCTTACGGTAGATATTACTTCTATAAAATTCAAAAATTCAAACTATATAACAAAATGCAAACAACATCGTTGCTTTCATTATTCTATTCTATTTCTTAAAATAATTTTTATAGATGCCACACGCACCACATAAACTTTAAATTTTAGATCTACTTTTTAAGATAGCACGCGATCATGTTTTATAAAAAAATTAAATCATTAAATTCAATTTTTTTACTCATTTTTATTTCATTTTGCACGCGCGCTTTTTATTTCCTAATTCAAAAATTTAAAAAAAACTTTTTCGACAGTGTTTGTTTCGATACTGATTATTATTAATTTTCTTTTCTTTTCTTTTTCTCTCTCCCCCCCCCCCCCCTCCAAAAAAAAAAAAAAAAAAAAAAAAAAATGATTTTGATGAAATTCTAGCAAAAGCAGAATTTAGTTTAAGACGGAGAACTATTAGTTTTTTTTTTTTTTTTTTTTTTTTTTCAAATTATAACATCGTTTTCAAATTATTCAGTTATATTTTCGATAAATTTTAGATTTCGATAAATGTCCAACTGTCGAAAAATGATTTCGATAAATGTCCAACTATCGAAAAATGACACCTCAAAAATCCCAGATTGAGACTAATAGTCCTCAGTCCTAAAAAATACATCCCCTTGAAGAAAATAATTTCATCGCAGACCTACGTAATTTGTTCTCGAAACGAGTATTTTTTAGAATTTCACGTATTAAAATGTCCCTAGCGACTTTATTTTAGATTAAATCCTCTAAAAATTATAATGAAAATTCATTACAAACATTCAAATAAATCTGTGTATTCATTTTAGTAATAATTAATTTAGATTTCATTACGACTTAATTACGACTTATTATTACGACGTAATTAAAACTTCAAAACACAGTTTTAAGTTTTCGAAAACTAGTAATTCGGGAATGAAATTTCAACACCCGAACACAAAAATATTTCTTATAAATTTACTACACAATAAATTCACAAAGTAATGCATGAATATATTCAAAATACATATTTGAGTAATAACGATTTGAGGAAAATATTAAATATTTGGAAGATTGGAGCGTTTAAATAATTTTTAAAGAGTTAAAATTTTGACTTTTATTTATTTACTTATTTTGTTATTTAAACCGTTATAAAGAAATTTATGATATATTTAATTTTTGTATACTTCCATGCACATATGCCAAATTTCATAACTTTAAGCCGATAGTTTAAAACTTTATAATGCTCACTGTACCTTTAATAATAAATTTTGATAATTCAGTGAGCAAACTCATATAAATAATATAATATACAAATATTTGAGTCCCATTTTGATATATATTTTTAATTCTTAAAAATTTATTTTGATACGTGCCTTTAACTAATGAAGAACATCGAATATAATTAGCAAATAAAGTACTTACTCACGATGGTTCAAAAAAACCATTCAGTATTACTTTACAAAAATCGGGCTTCACAGTTTACTATTTCCTCCATTCCATTCACAAGAATTTTAAAGAAATGTACTACTCTAACACTTGAATAAAATAAAACAAATAATTTAACAAAACGAAATTAAAAAAGGAAGAAAGCAAACAAAAGGTGAGGAAGTGAGCTGTACTAAAACTATCTAACTTCTTTTTTTTTTATGCGCATTGAAAAGAATTCTTGGAGATGTGCCATAGAAAATCAATACAGTAACCGAAATCGTTTTAGTTTAAGAAGAATAAAAAGAAAAGAAAAGAAAAATAAATAAATAAATAAATAAAATACATCCTTTTATATACAGGTGTTCGCACTTATCCCAATTTCATACTTGATTAGATTTTGAAAATGAAAATATTCTTTAACAATTTCGTTATCAGTTTTAAAAATTTCGAATAAAATAAGAGAAGTAAAAATGTATAATACAGTTAAAAAATACATTTTTTTAAAACAGGCAATACCCGAAAGAGTTTGCTTTCGAAGCTGATATATAGGAGATACTGGGTTCGAACCCTTGTCGAATTTATTATTCTAGTCGCGGGAAGTTTTTCGTGGTTTTCTCCAAGGCACATCACCCAAGTCTTGGACCGTAGCGTAATCCCTTAGTCTTGATCCTAAATCCAACACCATAGAAGCACCATATTAATATTTAAGATAATTTTTCTTGCATGAATACGACTTAAAACTCTTAGACCCCCTTCTCCCCTCCCTCCCACACACAAAAGGAATTCCCCCAACAACGGCTTTAAAACACCACACTACCACCACTTTGTAAAACAGAATTCGGATTTCGATGTGATGAAGACTGAAAATTCGTAAGCTAAACGTTGATGCTTTCATACTGCCAACGTGTCTGTTTTACTTTGTTTGATAAAATGTCGTGCTCATTTATTACGATCAGTATCTATTGTTGTGTATTTTCACAATTTATTGTGTTAACTTGCAAATTTTTTATTCTTCTTCACTCCACCAATTTTAGGAACTTTTTTTAAAAAAACAATTCCTGTGTTCTGTGTAACACCTTGGCATTTAAAAACCTGCTAATTCTTTCAGTAGTGAATAAGGATACTGAAGTCGCAAAAATGCGACTTCATTGAAAACAGACAAATGGTTCGTGTACACATGCAAAAGTATTCAAATACATCACGTCTGTGGGCTAGATTTCTGGTAGGCACAGTTTATTGTAATTAGATTACACTAAACATAATGATATTAACCTACATTCTTTATATGTACAAAAGCATGTTTATGTATCCATTATGTTTTAAATTAATATAGTATTAGTAAGTATATTATTATATAGTATTAGCATATTATTATATAGTTAATATTAGTATATATTAGTATATTGTTTTATAGTATTAGTAAGTATAGTATTATAAGTTTAAATTAATATGTACTTTCAAACTATATTAATTTAAAATATAGTATGAAAATATCTATCCATCATTTACAGGACCATACAAAAGAATACCAATATGTTATTGCATGATTGATAATGGTTTGAAATTTATTTCGAGTTGCGTATTGCATATAATTTAAGGATAACATACACGACTACTCAAAATTAATATGGTAAGTTTTAAAGAATGGTTTGGGTGGCAATGCTCTTAATAATTTGAAGTAAATTTTAAAATTTACTAAAAGCTTTAAATATTTTATGAATGTAGCTAAACTATCAACTCGGGTTTGATAGAGGGGGAGGGGGTACCGCATCCAGGGCTATACAAAGAGATTCTTCTATAGCCCTGTACAGCATCTAGATAACTATATCAAATAAAACTTCTTCGAACAGTTATTTCAAATGAATTCAATTACGTTCCAATACAATACATCATGTTACGTTACACCTTAAACTGTAGTAATGTATTTATTTTAAAATAATGTAGGTTAAGAGCACTTAGTGTGATTGTTATTGTATCAGATTGTATCAGATTATTACTATTATTTTAATGAAATAAATATTCATTTAGAGTTATTGTTGCACATCCAGGAACTTTCCATATAAAGAACTTTCGATCATTTATTACTAAGAAAATAAACAATTGCCTCATTTTCCCTGTTTATAACGGTAGCTTTTTAATAAATATGCTTTAACCAACATAATGGAAAAATCAGAATCAGCCAGCATACATTTGAAGTAGAGCATTCATTTTTAAGAAAACATCGCCTATTGGAAATATTACACAACAGTTGAGATTTACGGTATTAACTTAACAAAGTTTTTATTAATCATTGAAAAGCAGTGACTCGGTAAATTTTAAGGATATCAGGATTTATTTATTTTAAAACTTTAGGGGCTAAAAATATTTAGACGGTCTTTGATAGTTTTCGGATCAAAATAAAAAGAAAAGTATGAAACAGCTGTAGCAACAAGAAAACTGTGCTGCTACTATTTTTATTCTTTTGCGCTGAATATAACTAACGGAACTGAACACTTGTAATGAATATAACTAACTAATAGTGTCTTCTTGACCCTTCACACTTTTGCAGCTAAAATAAAAAAATCTGTGGATACTTACCTTTTTTGTAAAATAATTTTTAATAGTAAGATGCTCATGTTAAAAGAAAGGATCTTGTACTTTTTTTTTTCGTCTATACATATAAGAAGAAATATTGGATTCGCGAAAATATTCGAACTCTAGTTTTCGATGGATTTACACGTTTTGAGATATCCTGAACTAATTTGATTGTTTTTACAAAATGTCTATCTGCCTGTGTGTCTCTGTGTGCAGGGCCCGACTAACCTTACAACTGAGGAGAAGCACAAATCCATTTGGGGGCCCCCACTGACTACTTGGTCTAGAGACTCATACAAACATCCCGAAAAATTTATAATTTTTTCATTAAATTTTGTAGTTACCTGGAATTGAAGACAAGTAAATTCGCTTAAAATGTAGACAAGTAAATTCACTTAATTTTTGTACCAAAATGTAAACTGGTGAATGCCTATATTAACCACGATATATGAAATTATTCCATTATAAATGAATGTGTAAAAGCTTCATTAGCATATTTCCTACATAATCTAGAAATGATAGTTGTGCAGTCAGGTGTACTGTGATTTTTTATAATGAGGCATTTTTATAATGCTTTTAGACCACAAGCTTACAATCCGGAGCCCATTTTTTGCTTAATTTGGGGCCTTTTCAAAAATTTCTAGGGGAAGCACATGCTTCTCATGCCTATTGGGTAACCAGGGCGTGTCTGTGTATCACGAATTTTGAGAACGCTGAAACTCACGAACCAATAAACGAAATTTAACCAAACTTGGTCTTTTGGCCTTTTGTGTTATAATCCTGTGAGATAAAAATAGTCTGCATTCATCATGGAAAATAATTTTGATAAATAATAATTTAATAAATAATTTGTACTGCATGAAATTGTGTAAAATTATATAGAAGGAAGTTTTCGTATTGAGTAATAAATGTACCAATTTTCGCAGCGATCGATTGAACGGCGTACTTTGTATAGCGAAATAATGTCTGACATAAAATGGCATCCATTATATCAAAATAAAATGGCGGCTCACTTTTTTTTTTTTTTTTTTTTTTGAGCGTTCGTACCTGACACTATGCAGGAGGCCTTTTGTTTAATATAAAAATAGGATTTTATTTCACTAACTATCGATTTTGAATCATGTGTGTATTAAATGCACATGAATTTGTTGTCATTAATACGTTTGCGCTTATAATATGCGCTTACGTGAATGGAATAATTCAACTGTGAAAAATACGAATCTTCGTCAAAATCTTAAGAAATCCTCAAGGTCGATCAACAATCAACACACTTGTTAATACTATTATTTATTTACAATTACCTGCTTTTACAGCGTTAAAGATAAGTCTCTGTCGGAAATGCGCGTTCACTATCTTTGAATTATCTGACGTCGTAATAATAAAGATCTATAGAAGGTCAAGAAGCTAAAATATTTTATATCTAATTTTACGGCAATAAATGAATTTAATTCTCTTTTTTTACCCCTTACTTTTTCTTATCCATATATGTTATAAAAAAGTGTTGTTTTTGTGTTGAATTTTCGAAACTGAGTTTTTGATAGATTTACAATTTCTGAAGTGCCTTGAATAAGAAAATCAGGTTTTTTAGCGATTGATCTTTGAGTGGCGCCTTATGCTGAGTATCAGCACGATTGAAAATCAGTTATTAGCAGCAAGTTCAAATTTGGTATTCTAAATTCGTATCACAGTGATTCTCAACCACTGTGCCGCGGCACTTTTGTGTGCCGCCAAATTCTTAAAGTGTGCCGTCAAATTTTAGAGATATATATAGTAAAAATTATAATGTTTTTTTTTTTTTTTTTTTTATCACGAGTAAAGTTTGTTTAAATTAAAGAAAAGTACACTGTAAAAGAAAACTTGTTTTTACAATTAAACACCATATTTTTAACTGTTTTTATGCATATTTTTAACTGCAAAAACTTTTGCAAATTCAAATTTTGCCCTACATATCGATGAAACGACAGATATTACGGGAAAAGTTCAATTATTTGCACTTGTTCGGTTTATTCACGAAAATGATATAATTAATCAATTTTTATGTTGTCGTGAGTTACCTAATTTTACAACTGGCAAACGTATTTTTGATGTAATTAGCTCATATTTAGAAGAAATTTAAGTTTCGTGGAATTCATGTATTGGCATTTTCACAGATGGTGCTCCAGCTATGACTGGACATCTAACAATAGAAGCTTTTTATTGTGGAACCCTAAAAATCATATAATAAAAAAATATTCTTGCAAAGATATGCTATAAAGAAATGAAAGTTTCAGCACTAAGAAAATTCTAGAAAAAAAATATCGATATTTCTCTTTTACAAGAAATAAAATTTTTTAAGTATTTAAAATAGTTTAAAAAGCTTTCGAGATCTTTGAAATTTATTACTTAACGAATATTTATACAAAAACTAATAACTAAGAATATTGGTCTAGAATGCTTTTTTAAATAGTCTGAATATTTAAAAATTTTCATTTCTTGTAAAAGAGAAACATCTATATTTTTTTCTAGAATTTTCTTAGTGTTGAAACTTTTATTTCTTATGCATATCTTTGCAAGAATATTTTTTTATTTTATGATTTTTACAGCTCCACAATTAAAAACTTCTACTGTTAAAAAATGTATTTTTACTTAAATTTTTGTACGGTTAGATAATAATTTTAATGTAATCAGTTTTTCTTTCTTTCTTTTTTTTTCTTTTTTTTTTTTTTCAAGGATCTATTATAATTATTATATCGTTATGTTTTGGTTTATTGTAATAAAAAACCTTTATGGTGGATGATCTCTATTTAATGCAATTTTCTTTTTTTACTTTCCAAATTATTAACTTCGAAATTTTTCGTAACTTTTTAAATCACTTCGCATACTTTAATTTATGTGTGAGCTTTTTTCCCTTTCTTCCTTTTAACACTTTCCAACAAGGTTGAAAAGTGTTAATGACTTCGGTTTGTCTGTCTGTCCGTCTGTCCACGCTCTAATTCTCGTAAATATTAAACCATATTTTAATACCTTTACTGTACACATATCTTAATCTAATTGAAATATGTTATTCAAGTTCACCATCGGATGTTTCATATATAAAATGGAGGATATACCACAATTGGTTTATGTACAGGAACACCAAAAAGTAAGCTTTGCGTTCGATCACAGTTATTTCTATAAACCAAATTTTAATAACTTTACTTTGCACAAATCTTAATGAAATTGAAATATGTTATTCAAGTTCACTTTCGGATGTTTCATATATAAAATGGAGTAAATACTATCACTGGTTTGTGTACAGGGACACCCAAAAATATTTCAAGTTTAAAAACAATGCATTCTATGAGAGGTATTTCTATAATCCAAATTTTAATAACTTTACTTTGCACAAATGTTAAGGAGATTAAAATGTGTTATTCATATGCACAAAAGAAGGCTTTCTATGGAATATAGTATGATTAACATTAAGATTTTCAGGACCACGTAAAAATGTTCAGTTACATCAAGAGCTATTATTGAAAATTTGCTGAAATTGCACTTTTGCTTACATTAAGTATTTTTAACAATTTCTAACAGTGTTTAAGAGTGAATATGATATGAATTAGTGTATCTGTCTGTCTGACTGTCCATATGTCTATCTGTCCGTCTGCCCATCTCCAGTGCCCGTAAATATTTTCAGAATTTTTTAAAAATGATATATGTTATTCAAGTTCACTATAAAATGTTTCCTAATTAAAATGGCATTAATAAATCCTGTACAACTGATTTGTATACAGAAACACCCCCCCAAAAATGCCAACGCACTCCATTTTAGGACAGGCATTTTTTTAAATTCCATTTAAAAAAAATAGCATTCTACTGTAAAAATCATAAAGAAAGTGAAATTTATTGTTAAAATGCTAAAATAATGTCTTGTATAGAATATGATATGGATAACTTTCAGATTTACAAGGCTACCCTAAAATATTCAGATACATTAAAGGCAGCATTTTCTATACATAACACTTTCCAACAATGTTTAAGCGTCATTACGAATTCAATTTGCCTATCTGTATGCCTTTTAGTCCTTCTGTCTGCCCGTCGTGAGATAACGTAGGTAAAGAACATTGAAAATTATATGATATAACAAGTACGTACAGTTGAAAAGCGTTATTAATAATCAATGCGTACCTCATGATTTTTCGTTCTTGTTTAATCTGTTATCTATCTGAAATAATAACAATTATAAAATGAATATACTCGAGTTCCACAAACGCAGTCCTTGTTCTGATGGTTTATACATCAAAGTATCGAAATCTGCAAAATCAAAAATGTCAACACAAGGAGAAGAAAAAAGATACCAAATTCAGTCCAAAGATTTCGAAGAGCACCAACAAACCCAGGAACAAATCGCTCTAATCATTATCGGTTTAACATTTCAAAAGAGTCAATCACTTGCGATTACGGAAGATCGTCGTTCTCAAGTCAAGATGATAATATGTTTACTGTGTTATTTAAAAACTAAGCTTTTGTAAATTTGATAGTGATTGCCAACAGCTGTTAAAATATCAGGTTCATTTTTCTTATTCTGTAATGTTCTTTGACTACGTTATCTGACAGAAAGGCAGACATATAGACTAAATGAATTCATAATCACTCTTAAACGTTGTTGGAAAGTGCTAAAAATGCTTAACACAAACGAAAATGCAGCCCCTTAATGCATCCGAATATTTTAGTGTAGCCCAGTAAATATGAAGGTTAAGCATATCATATTCTGAAAAAAACATTACTTTAGCACATTAACAATAAATGCTAATTTCTTTATGGTTTTTGCCGTAGAAATTTATTTAAATGTGATTTATAAAAATGTCTCCCCCAAAATGCAATGCATTAGCATTTTTGGTGTCTCCCTGTACAAAAACCAGTTTCACAGGTGTTATTAATTCAGTTTTAAATAGGAAACATTTAATAATGAACTTGAATAATATATATCATTTTAAAGAAATTCTATATTTACGGACGCTGGAGACGGACAGATAAACAGACGGACAGACAAATACATTAATTCATATCATATCACTTAAAAATTACTCGAAAATGTTAAAAACGTTTGATGTTAACAAAAATACAATTTCAGCTTATTTCGAATGATAGCCTTTAATGTACCTTTTTTGTTCGGCCCTGTAAATCTTAATGCTAATCATACTGTATTCTATATAAAGCATTCTTTTGTACATATGAATAACATGTTTCAATTTCACTAAGATTTGTGCAAAGTAAAGTTATTAAAATATGGTTTATAGAAATACCTCTCATAGAACGCAATGCTTTGGAATACTTTCGGGTATCCCTGTATACAAACCTCTGGTGGTATTTGAGTTTTCGATAGAAAATTGTGTAAACTAAAGATACTAAAATATGGCTTATAGAAATACTTCCCATAGAAGGCAATGCTTTGGAATACTTTTGGTTGCGTTGTCCTTGTACACAAACCACTCGCGGTATTCACACCATTTTCAGTAGGGAACACCCGATAGTGAACTTAAATAACATGTATCAATTTCAAAAAATTCCATGAATATTTACGGGAGTTAAAACAGACAAACAGACAAACCGAAGTCATTAACACTTTTCACCTTGTTGGAAAGTGTTAATAACATTTTTCAATTTTGTTGGAAAGTATTAAAAACCGAAGTCATTAACGCTTTTCAACCTTGTTGGAAAATGTTAAACAAACCGAAACCATTAACACTTTTCAACCTTGTTGGAAAGTGTTGAGCAATCTGAAGTCTAATATTTTTCAACTTTGTTGGAAGGTATTAAAAAAAAGTTCGCCTCTATCGTCTTTTTGTATAACTTTATATATTTACAATGCTGGAACATTTTTCTATAATTAATTTAAAAAAAAATCATAATGTAAGTTTTTCAACAACCTTTATTTAATCTTTTAAAGTTTCATAATAAATCATAAAGCAAACAAAAACTTCACTGTGTCATCGAGAGATTATACGAAATATGAAGATCGACCACGTGTTAGTTGCTATGATTGTGGCCACGGAGTAAAAAAAATCTGGAGTGACTCCACTCGACTTTCCGAACATTGAGTAACTAACAGTTTTGTAGATAAAATAAAGAAAGAGGAATTGCTAAACAAACAAAAGAGAGAAAACCATAATAGAGTGTTTTTTTCTCCATATATCACACGAGGTTTTATTTAACGCTACTGAACTTTGAGCCCTTAGATCATAATGATAAAGAATTTTTCGTTTTGTCCCTGTAAAAATCTATAGATGCTAGATTCACCAAAATGCTTATAGTTAGTGCAACAGTGATTTATAATATTCATACAAATTTTCAGCTCAATTGAATAAGGCGTTTAGTTGCTATCGCACTTTTAAAAATTTGGTCTCATAGGCCATAATGATAAAGAATTTTTCTTTGTGTCCCTGTAAAAAAACTGTAGTGCTAGATTCACCAAAATCTATACAGTTGGTGCAAATGCGACCTATAACATGTGTACAATTTTTTTGCTCAGATTAATAAGGCGTTTAGACGCTATCACACTTTTAAAAATTTGGCCCCATTGGCCTTAATGATAAAGAATTTTTCTTTGTGTCCCTGTAAAAAAACTATAAGTGCTAGATTCTCCAAAATCTATACAGATTGAGTATCTGTGACCTATAATATGGGTATAAAATTTTTGCTCAATTGAATAAGGCGTTTAGATGCTATCGCACTTTTAAGATTTTGGTCCCATAGGCCATAATGATAAAGAATTTTTCTTTGTGTCCCTGTAAAAAAACTATAAGTGCTAGATTCACCAAAATCTATAGGTTTCGTACTATGGTGACTTACAATATACGTACCAACTTTCAGGTTAATCGAACAAAGCCTTTAGACGCTAGCGTGTTCACAAACATACACACATACACACATACACACATACACACATACCCACACACATACATACATCATCGTAAAAATAGTGAAAACGGACTCAGGGGACCTCAAAACGTATAGAAACATCAAAATCTCGAATTCGGATTTTTGACATGATTACAATACTTTCCTCACTATAGTGTTCGGAAAGTAAAAAACTGGAGGGGAAACTAGCTTAAAATGTGTGTTATCCAATTATTTGAATAAAAGATGGCGCCACTCTCGGCTGATGTCCGATCATTCCCGTTCCGTAATGGTTTCAATGGCAAAAACGTTCATTTATTTCTTCTTCTTTTTTTTTTTTTTTTACGAAAAGAATGATTTTTGAGAAAATCGGCGAAAAATGAAAATGAATTTGAATATATAGGGTTTTCTTAACAGCATAAATTTTTTACAAGCGCCATACGACACTCGTTAATTTAAAAGAGCCAATTTTTATACGTTTTCGTCAGGATCATAACGAATTAAAGGGACATTTAAAGGGACACAGGGACATTTAAAAGAACTAGGGAGTTAAATGATATCCATAATAAAGAAAAATGTAGATTGAAAAGAAATGTATCGTATATAATAAATTTTCGTCGCACATATATATATATATATATATATATTTCAGAAATTTCAATTTTAATTTATAAGCAATTTATTTTAAGTAGAAGAAAAAACTTATTTTATTTAATACTAGCAGGCTACGCCCGCTTCGCTGGTCACTATATTTAAATAAATTTTCAAAAGAATTGGATCAGTATTTATTTTTTACATCACATTACAAATAAAAACTTAAAAAAAAATTGTATATATACAGACACGACATTATTTCATTATTTAAAACATGAAAATCTGACATTGACAGATTTTAATTTAGTGCCAGAGGCCTACTGCTAAACTTGTTAATATCGACAAATTCTTCTTTAGTTGATTCGTGACGATCTAAATTCCATGATAAAGTTTTCATTAAATCAAACCAATGTGTTTCAGCTGCAGATACTGTAACAAATAACGTTGGAAGTCCAAACTGTCTTACAGCCGCAAAACAACGTTTTTTCTCTTTTTCCCAATGAGGGGGAGGTGTGCCTTGGGGGGGACTCATGTCAAAGTTGTGCCTTGGGGGGACTCATGTCAAAGTTGGGCCTGGGGGGGGACTCATGTCAAAATTGGGCCTGGGGGGGACTCATGTCAAAGTTGTGCCTTGGGGGGACTTCATTCAATAAATCCCCATTCAATAAACCGACTGAAATAGGCCCTTAGCACTATTAAGAGTGACGTATAAAAATTCGACAACGCTGTACCGACTGAAATAGGGGTACCTTGGGGGGGACTCATGTCAAAGTTGGGCCTGGGGGGGGACTCATGTCAAAGTTGTGCCTTGGGGGGACTTCATTCAATAAATCCCCATTCAATAAACCGACTGAAATAGGCCCTTAGCACTATTAAGAGTGACGTACAAAAATTCGACAACTGTACCGACTGAAATAGGCCTCTAGCACTAAAAAAAAAAAAAAAAAAAACACTGAAATCGCTTTAGATCTCGTTTCCTCGGGTACCCGTTGCCTAAGACAGCTCTTTTTTCTGCCCGTACTTCATCGGGTCCAGTTTCCCACTGTCTACAGAAAGGTCTTTCCCGGGCACTTCAATCTGGGTATTTATCGACGACTTGTGGATTTTCTGTTATTTAAGAACTACGATTTTAAAGATGACTGTATCTCAGCATCTATTATATATTTTAGTTTTTGAACCATGTGTTTTATAGCCCCCGTTATTTATACTATATTACGATTTGATTCAGACCAGTGCAATAAAATAAAATAAAAAAGTAGATTTTCTCTTAAAATAAATTAAATACATGAAAAACAAACGAATGTTAATCAGTTTAATCCTTTCTACTATAAACTACCATTTTTTTCACCCAATAAATATTATAAATAATAATAATTAAAAAAAAAAAAAAAAGATTTTTCTTTTAAAGGAATTAATTAAAAAAATAAAAAATAAAAAGTTACTATAGTATAGAATTTATACATAAACGTAACAATTTATTTCTATTGCATTACCATTTGATTTTCAATAAATATAATAATAATAATAATAATAATAAAATCGCTTTCAAATGAATGTATTAAATAAAAAAAAAATTATACAGACACGACATTATTTCATTATTTAAAACATGAAAATCTGACATTGACAGATTTTAATTTAGTGCCAGAGGCCTACTGCTAAACTTGTTAATATCGGCAAATTCTTCTTTAGTTAATTCGTGACGATCTAAATTCCATGATAAAGTTTTCATTAAATGAAACCAGTGTGTTTCAGCTGCAGATATTGTAACAAATAACGTTGGAAGTCCAAACTGTCTTATAGCCGCAAAATAACGTTTTTTCTCTTTTTCCCAATGAGCGGGAGGTGTGCCTTGGGGGGGACTCATGTCAAAGGTGTGCCTTGGGGGGGGACTCATGTCAAATTTGTACCTTGGGGGGGACTCATGTCAAAGTTGGGCCTTGGGGGGACTCATGTCAAAGTTGGGCCTGGGGGGGGGACTCATGTCAAAGTTGGGCCTTGGGGGGGGACTCATGTCAAAGTTGTACCTTGGGGGGGACTCATGTCAAAGTTGGGCCTTGGAGGGGACTCATGTCAAAGTTGTGCCTTGGGGGGACTTCATTCATTAAATCCCCATTCAATAAACCGACTGAAATAGGCCCTTAGCACTATTAAGAGTGTATTATAAAAATTCGACAACGCTGTACCGACTGAAATAGGGGTACCTTGGGGGGGGACTCATGTCAAAGTTGGGCCTGGGGGGACTCATGTCAAAGTTATGCCTTGGGGGGGGGACTTCATTCAATAAATCCCCATTCAATAAACCGACTGAAATAGGCCCTTAGCACTATTAAGAGTGTATTATAAAAATTCGACAACGCTGTACCGACTGAAATAGGGGGGGACTCATGTCAAAGTTGGGCCTTGGGGGGACTTCATTCAATAAATCCCCATTCAATGCACCGACTGAAATAGGCCTCTAGCACTAATTAAGAGTGACCTATAAAAATTCGACAACTGTACCGACTGAAATAGGCCTCTAGCACTAATAAATTGCATAATATAGCCGTTGCTAAGATACGCAGACGATTACAATCGAAGAATAAATTCATGAAAAATGAAACATTAAAGCCAATATTTAAAATCGAAAACACATTAATTTAAAAAATTCAAATTCGAAATTCGAAAAAATCTCGATGAGGTGCACACCTGCAGGGTCCCAGGTACCTATATACCAAATTTGGAAGCTCTGCGATCAGTAGTGTGAGCACCAGAGCGCAGACAGACACACACACACACAGACGCTTCTCTTTATTTATATAGATTATTATTGTTATTATACTTCTGAGTTGCGGATGATTCTACACATTATTTAAATATCTTAATTGTATGTATGATATGTACTTTATGAATATGATTTGCCATTATTACATTTATCTGTACAAAGTGTTTTTTTTTTTTTAAAATGTATAAAATATGATTTAGTTTCTATAAAATTAATTTATAAATATAACTAATTATTTTAAAATAATATATATGATTAATTTAGTTTATAAATATTATTATTTCTTACTCCGTGACATGAACACAGCCTTCCTTCTATAATGTTTTTCAATTGCAAAAAGTTCATTTAAAAAAGCTTTTTAACGAAAAAAAATGATTTTTAAGAAAGTCCTCGAGAAATGAATTTGATTATACAGGGTTTACTTAACAACATACATTTTTCACAAGAAGTATGTGATGCTTGTTATTTTAAAAATCCAATTTTGTATAAACTGTCGTTAAAATGAAAAAAGAATTAAGAGGACATTTAATTTCAAATGATTTATATATATATATATATATTTTTAATATGTTACATATATATATATATATATATATATATATATATATATATATTATCCCAATGAAATGTGAAATGCATTTTATTTAAAAAAAAATATTCATAAAACAATACATATTTTTAATTTAAGATGGAATTCAACTCCTACTGTATGTAAATTGTTTGAAAGAATAAATTTTGGACCTCATTTATGGCGTAGTGTTGTAATATAAGGCCAATTGACAGACAGCACTTGGGTTCTAGGCCTGAGGGATTGCCCTCCGTGGTGGTCTCCTTATTGGGTCCTAGCCAGTATTTATGCAAGTTTTGGAGAAAATCACGAAAAACTCCGATTGGCTAGGTTGGCGAACGCAACTTGGAATTAAACTTGGCATTTCCCATCGATCAACTTGTAAAGATAGGTTTGATTTTTGAAGTAAGGCTGATTGACTATTCTAGGGTCCTAGGCCTGAGGGGAAGTGTCCTACGTGGGGGTCTTTCTAAGGGGTCCTAGCCCGTATTTACGCAAGTTTCGGAGTGAACCCTGGGTAACTCCGAACGGCTACGCCGACGAACGCGTCTTGCGATCGAACTCGGCACCTCACGTCTACCAGCTTTGAGCGCAAAACCGGCCGCTGGTGCGCCCCAGCATGTCAAGAACACTAGATTAAAGAAAAACACTCTGTTTCCCATTTCTAACCAATTCATCATGATCAGAAAATCACTGAAAAAAAAAAAAAAACTATTGTATTTCTTTATTTAAAATTTCCACTTAAATTATGCACTCTATTTCAAAAATAAAAAATAATTTAAAATAAATAAATAAATATAATAACAAATAATGTAACAATAATACAAAAATAAATATATAAATAATATGCAACTTTATAATAATAAATTACTTAAGAAATCCTTTGCTCCTCTGAACCCATTGAAATTTTCGTATTTGTTTTACTTGTTCCCTAATAGCCGAGAAATTCTACTTTCGAAGCTCACAGATGGGAAGTATCTGGTTCGATCCCAGTTCGCATTCGGTGACGTAACCATTCAGAGTTTTTTACGGTTTTCTCAAAATTTCGATAGTATTTTTTATTTTATTATTATTTTTTTTTTTAAATATAATATATATAATAATAATTTTTGACAATATTTAACCACTTCGCTCTAAGTTCGTAATAAAAGCCCCCCCCCCCTCCCCCTTAGTGTCTGAGAAATTTTTCTTTCTAAGCTAATAGGCAGAAACTGAAGAATTCGATTCTAAGTCACATTCGTCGAGTTAATCCATGTTAGTGTTTCACAGTTTCCTTGTGAATATTGGTTAGATAGAAAACTGACGGGTCAGGTAGGTGGCCTTTTAATACAGGTCTTTCATAAAGTCATAATTAAGGCAAACCATTTCATACATTAGGTAATTTTAATTATTATATTTGTATTACTAATACTCATATATATATATATATATATATTTATATTTATTTCATAATTATTAATATTATTTTTTTTAAGCCTTTCAGCAATTTTGTTTCCTGTGGTTTTCTCTGAAACTCAGGTAAATATGCGCTGGGATCCCTTAGAAGTCCCCCGCTTTTCACTCCTTGGGTTATGTGTTGAGGACACATAACTCAGCTACAAGAGCCTCGTGTAGTTAATTGCCTTAATACTGTTGCGTACTTGGGGGTTCGTGAGTTGTCTGAGAATGAAAGGCCAAACGTACAAAAATTCAGTAATTTATTCACAGAAAGTTCCAGAAAAATACAGGTCAATAAACCAATTATCAGCTTCAATGCAAGCAGTAACCACAGCTTAAACAACAGTTGTCAATAGCAAATCCACAGTACAAACTGTATAAGCAATAACACTTGAAGCAAGTCTCTCTCAAAGAGGCTCAAGAGCAATGCAAGCACTAGCGAAGCTGACTGAGATCTGAACTGAACTGACTGCCCTTGGCGAGGAAGCGCTCCTTATATGCTGTTCCATGGAGCCCAGATTTTTCGAGAAAACTCTAGAAAGTGGTCAACCAATCAACTTACAGCTTCCATATTTGGTATATCCCATATAAGGATTTTCTCGCCAAGGTCGCCAAAAAAATCGCCAAGGTGGGAAAAAGTCGCCAAATTTGGCGCCAAATCCATTACTTGCATTACTGGGGCTTTTTAATGCGTTTTTAAGGGAAAATAAGGCTATTTCAACGCTAAAACGACTAGAAATGCACAAAATTAGCACTTTATCAACTTACTAAGCCTCTTTGAAAGAATTTATACAAAAATAAACACAATTATTTACAATTTCGTAACACTGCCCCCCTCCCAAGGACTGCACGTCCCGGGCAGTGCAACCCTTGGTCAAGAGGCGAAACTAAACAAATTTACACAATCTAAAACACAAAAACTAAGTTGCACATAAAGATAACATAGAAATATAAATTAAGTGGCTAATATTTACAAAATTCACAAATATGTACAAATATTTATATACAAATATTTACAGTGCGCATGCGCAACTTTTACAAGTATTTACATTTTAAATTTTAATTTTACCGTTACTTGTGGTACTTGGCTAGCCTATTATAGTGCACCACCTTCGGTTTTGATGAAGGTGTTTTAGTGATCCGCACCACTACATCATTCAGCCTTTTTAAGACTGTGTATGGTCCGTCCCAGTTGCACTGTAGCTTGGGAGAGAGTCCTTTGCGTCGAACAGGATTCCACAACCAGACCTTCTCTCCTTCCTGAAACTCATGTTGCGTAGCCTTTAGATCGTACCTTGTCTTCATTTTCTCCGATGCAATGTGAATTCGCTCCCGAGCAAAGTTGTGAACGTCCTCAAATCGTGCCTGGAGATCTTGGATGTACTCCTCGGGCGATGAAGGCGCATCGGGTGGACAACCAAACAGGAGATCACAAGGGAGACGAAGTTCACGTCCAAACAGCATCTGGGCTGGAGTATAGCCGGTGGTTTCATGGACAGCACTTCGATAAGCCAGCAGGAACAATGGCAACTTCAAGTCCCAATCTTGCTGGTTCCTTGATACTAGGAGGGAGAGGTTATTCAGGATGGTACGATTGAACCTCTCGACCATGCCGTCCGACTGGGGATGTAAGGGTGTTGTCCGGGTTTTGTCTATGCCGAGTAGTTCACACAGTCCTTTGAAAACATCAGAGGTAAAGTTCCTACCTTGGTCGGTATGAAGTTGTAGGGGCGTGCCGTACCTTGACACCCATTGCTGCACTAGGACTTCTGCGACTGTGCATGCCTCTTGATTGGGAATGGGATATGCCTCAGGCCACTTGGTGAAATAGTCCATCACGACGAGGATGTATTTATTTCCACTGGAGGTCCGTGGCAAAGGACCCAAGATGTCGATTGCAATCCGTTCAAATGGTGCTCCCACGTTATACCGTTGCAGTCTTCCTCGACTTCGCTTCTGCGGGCCTTTACGTGCCGCACAAGCATCACAGGATTTACACCATTTCTCCACATCCTCCTTTGCCTTGCACCAGTAGAAGCGTTCCCGAACTTTCTGCAGAGTCTTCATTACCCCAAAATGGCCTCCGGTAGAGCTACTATGCAGTTGTTCTAAAACAGCTGGAATTTCTGATCTTGGTAATAAAATCTGCCATCTGAAGCTTTTTCCATCATCAGATTCCCACTTTCTGTATAATACGCCGTTTCTGATATGAAGAGAGTCCCAAAGTGCCCAATAACTTTTCGTAATGGGACTAAATCTGGAAATATCCTGCCAGGTAGGTCTGTTGCTGGTCGTCTCCTTCAGCTGTAATATTGGCTTTATGTCAGGATCTTCCAACTGGGCTTGTCTAAGTTCTTCGTCACTCCAGGGATCGGGATCTTGATCTGATGGTGTTGAGACAGTAACTTGGCAGGCAACCGGATTTATCGGCAGGTATTTCTGTTCGGCTCTAGAGCAGTACTTGCAGCTTTCCGAGCAGGGCTTCCGTGACAAGGCATCTGCATTACCATGTAGAGTCCCTTTACGATGACGTATCTCAAAGTCATATTCCTGCAGGCGTTGTATCCACCTGGCAATCTGTCCTTCCGGGTTCTTGAACTGGAGCAACCACGTCAAAGATGCATGGTCAGTCCGGAGCAGGAATCTTCTGCCATAGAGGTAATGATGGAAATGTTCTATGGCTTTTACGATGGCGAGTAGCTCTTTCCTGGTGGTACAGTAATTTCGCTCCGGTTTAGACAGGCATTTACTCCAATAGGCAATGACATGTTCTTGACCATCAATTTCCTGCGACAGAACAGCACCGACACTCTCATGGCTGGCATCTGTATCAAGTATGAACTGTCTGTCGGGCTGTGGATATGCCAAGATAGGCGATGATGTTAAGGCCTCTTTAAGTCGCTTGAACGCATTTTCACATTCATCTGTCCACAGGAACTTCTGTTTGGCTTCCGTCAGCTTGTGGAGTGGTCTGGCAATATTTGAGAAACCCTTGACAAACTTCCTGTAGTAAGTGCATAACCCCAAGAAACTTCGTAGTTGGTGTACATTTTCAGGGCGACTCCAGTTCTCGACTGCAGAGATCTTCTCAGGATCAGTTCTCACGCCTTCGGCAGAGATGATATGGCCGAGGTAGCTCACTTCACGACGGAACAAGTTACACTTGCCTGGATTCAATTTGAGGTTAGCCATTCTGAGTTTCTCCAGCACCTTTCGGATATTTCGAAGATGGTCTTCAAAGGTGCGCCCCACAATGATAATATCATCCAAATACACCAGACAGGCTTCATAGGAAAGTCCTTTCAGCACTGTCTCCATCAGGCGTTCGAAGGTGGCAGGTGCATTGCATAATCCGAATGGCATAACTTTAAATTGCCACAGTCCTTGTCCCGTGGTGAATGCAGTCTTCTCACGATCATCAGGATGTAATTCTACTTGCCAGTAACCGCTCTTCAGATCCAAAGTCGAGAACCATTTATTGCCAGCAAGTGTGTCTAATGTGTCGTCAATTCTGGGAAGAGGGTAACTGTCCTTCTTCGTGATGTCATTCAAACGACGATAATCCACGCAAAATCTTGTTGAACCATCTTTTTTTCGCACCAGTACTATGGGAGAGGCCCAAGGACTCGTTGATGGCTCGATGACATCATTGTGCTGCATTTCACTTAGAAGTTCAGTGACCTCTTCCTGTTTAGCAAAGGGAAGTCTTCTTGGACGTTGTTTGATTGGAGGATGATTTCCTGTATCAATTCGGTGCTGGGTGATGTTCGTTCTCCCGACGTCATCAGGTGTTCGAGAAAAAAGGTCTTTAAATTCTTGGAGTAGCTTCTCCGCAGCACATCTCTGTTCCTTTCCTAACTCTGCATTCTTGAGTAATTCCGTTATTAATTGTTCAGAAGACTTGGATTCAGTTGATTGCGTGGGGCGGTTGATGCATGTTACAGGAGTGCAGGCTGCTAACACCTCATCCTTCTTCACTGTTCGGACCTTATCGCTGATGTTTGCGACTCTCACAGGAATAGTACTTTTTGAGAGATCAACTAGAGATGAAGCTACCAGAACTCCTCTTGGGCTATTGTCTGTATTCGGGTATTCAATCAGTCCATAGCGGAAGTATTGCTTTGTAGGTGGTGTTCCTGAAACTATTGTCTCTGTGTGTGGAGGGATGGAAATTTCAGACTTGGCTGTTATCTGGCAAATTGTCTGAATGTCTTGATTTTCAGTGTTGAACACAGCGATGTCTTCCGAACTCGAATGCAGTTCATTATTCTTGAAGTCCAATTGAAAGTTAAATTTTCTCAGGAAATCAATTCCAATGATTAAAGGATCTCTTATATCAGCCACATATGCCATATGATGGTAACTGGCATTCCCAAAAGTGATAGCCAAGTTCATTTTCCCATATATTTTGATTTCGTCTCCGGTCACAGTCTGGAGTTTAACACAGGGCGGCGTCCAGATGATCTTCTCTTTTAATTCTTGAGCCAAATCCGTTCTAATGATGGTCACGTTGGCTCCCGTGTCCAGAATCATCCGGCAGGTGGCGTTGTTGACTTGGCCATAGACGTGAAGTCCATTATCGCCGCCACTCGTCGATGAAACATGAAATACTGTAAATTGGGGCTCTTTAATTTTAGGCAACCTCCGCCCCGCGAGATGGCCTCCTCTTAGTTTCCCTGCTGTGATGGTGAAGCCGGGTGATTTCCTATAGTTGGTCGTACGGGGCAGTTCCTCTTCACGTGACCATCCCCTCCACAGCCCCAGCACTTTATCTTCCGGTCCCTTATTTCCTTGTTATTCTCCAGGCTGCGCAATCTCTTTAAGATCTCTTCGATACTTCTCTTCATTTCATTTTCACCAGCAGGCGTATCGTTTAAGGAGACTGCTCTTATGGTATGGCGGTCTTTCCGGGAGGCTTGTTGGGCTGCCTCTATCCTAAGTGCATAGCCTAAAGCTGATTCTACGTCTCTGATGTTGGAGAGTCTCAGCGCTTTTTGAATTTCTGGATCCCGAACAGCTGCGATAAAGTACTGAAGAGCTAAGTCGTTTCGAGTGTCAGCTTGACAGTCTGAGAATGCTAGGTGTGACAACCTCTGAATGTCCGCTGCCAGCTCTTGCAAACTTTCGCCCGTTTTCTGGTAACGGGATTTTAGCTGGAGGCGACTATAGTCCTTAGAACACTTCTCTCCGAAGCGTAGCTCCAGTGCTCTAGTCAGGGCCTCGAAGTCGTTCCTTTCTTCTTTAGAAACATTTCTCAGTATCTCGGCTGCATCTCCCCATAATGCTGCTGCTAAGTGGACTGACTTGGCGGTAGAGTCCCAGCCGTTAGCTTCAGCTACGATGGAAAACTGCGTCCTATATACATGCCAAGAGGAACTGCCGTCGTAGGTAGACAACTTAATAAATTCCTGATTCTGGATTCTTCTCTCTTTCTTTTCAGTTTCCTGGGGCAAGGAGATCAACTTCTCGTCTACTTTTCTCTCAAGATGTTCCTCTACTTTCTTCATGACTTTCTCCTCGAAATTATCTTCTATCTTCATAAATCTCTCTTCAAAATTCCTTTCTACTTTCATAACATTTTCCTCTATCTTCATAGCTTTCTCTTCAAAACTCTCTTCTATTTTCATAACTTTTTCTTCTATTCCATCTATTCTGTTTTCCACGTCTGATAACTTACACTCTATCACTTCTTTCACGTTTACTAAGTCGTCTCTCACTGATGATAGTTCTTTCTTCATCTCTTCTTGATTAGATTTAATTTCTTCACCCAAACTGTCTTTCATTTCCTTCATTTCTTCAGTCAAGCCGTCTTTCAATTCTCTTTGCGATGCTTCCATACTTTCTTTCATCTCTCTTTGTCCTTCCTTCATTCTTTCGATCAATCCGGTTTCCATCTTTTCCTGTCCTGTTTCCATTTTCTCTATCAATCCGGTTTCCATCTTTTCCTGTCCGGCTTTCATTTCATTCATCTCTTGACTCAGGCTAACTTTCATCTCATTCATCTGGGTAGCTAAGCTTTCTAGAATTTTTTTCATCTCTTGCTCCATAGCTCTCGTTATCACCATTCCGAGACAATCCCACTCCTGACACCAGAAATGTTGCGTACTTGGGGGTTCGTGAGTTGTCTGAGAATGAAAGGCCAAACGTACAAAAATTCAGTAATTTATTCACAGAAAGTTCCAGAAAAATACAGGTCAATAAACCAATTATCAGCTTCAATGCAAGCAGTAACCACAGCTTAAACAACAGTTGTCAATAGCAAATCCACAGTACAAACTGTATAAGCAATAACACTTGAAGCAAGTCTCTCTCAAAGAGGCTCAAGAGCAATGCAAGCACTAGCGAAGCTGACTGAGATCTGAACTGAACTGACTGCCCTTGGCGAGGAAGCGCTCCTTATATGCTGTTCCATGGAGCCCAGATTTTTCGAGAAAACTCTAGAAAGTGGTCAACCAATCAACTTACAGCTTCCATATTTGGTATATCCCATATAAGGATTTTCTCGCCAAGGTCGCCAAAAAAATCGCCAAGGTGGGAAAAACTCGCCAAATTTGGCGCCAAATCCATTACTTGCATTACTGGGGCTTTTTAATTCGTTTTTAAGGGAAAATAAGGCTATTTCAACGCTAAAACGACTAGAAATGCACAAAATTAGCACTTTATCAACTTACTAAGCCTCTTTGAAAGAATTTATACAAAAATAACACAATTATTTACAATTTCGTAACAATACCAACACATTGTTACCTCTAAACATATATTTTTAAAGTATTTTATTTTTTACCTGCCCCACGATTGGCCGAATGGCTATGTTCTCAAAGTTGTTTAACGGGAAGTGATTCCCTTTATCCTGTTTCTTAATAAGTAATTTTAATGAATATTTATATGTATTTTTAATTCACCTGCACCGACCAGAATTTATGTCTTTATTTATAATAAAGGTGCTGTTATGTAAATTTCTTTCTTTCTTTCTTTATTATTATTATTATTATTATTGTGGTGCATTTCCCATTTAATTAGGATAAAAAAAATTTTAAACATATAATAAAACTCAAAAATATATTTTACAAAATACATTATTTGTAAATTGAAATTGAAGAATATTAACTTTAAAAAAATTTCATATATCGAAACGTTTCTTTTCAGCGTACATTACTCTTTATTGTTGTATGTAACTTTCTTTTGGCATCTTTTTAAATCAAATATCCCTTTAATTCATTTTTCATTTTGACGATAGCTTACACAAAACTGGCTTTGTTGAAATAACATGCATCGCATACTTCTTGTGAAACATAAATGATGTTAAGAAAACTGTGCATAATAAAATTCATTTTTCGTGGACTTTCTCAAAAATCATTCTTTTCGTTAAAAACTTTTTTTTTTTTTAATTGACGTTTTTGCAAGTGAAAAGCATTACAGAACGAAGACAATAGATTTCCTATCGTAAACAGAGTGTTTTTCTCTAATATGGTATTCTTTTCAAGCTGATAGACGGGAAATGCCGAGTTTAATTCTAAGTCGCGTTCGTCCACCTAACCGATCGGAGTTTTCTCTGAAACTCAGGTAATATGTGCTGGGATCCCTTAGAAAGTCCCCCGCTGTTCACTCCTTGGGTTATGTGTTGAGGACACATAACTCAGCCACAAGAGCCTCGTCTAGTTAATTGCCTTATTGTTACCTCTAAACATATATTTTTAAAGAATTTTATTTCTTACCTGCCCCACGATTGGCCGAATGGCCAATGTTCCAAAAGTTGTTTGACGGGAAGTGATTCCCTATGGTTTTCTCCAAAACTTGTATACCGGCTAGGACCCCATAAGGAGACCACCACAGAGGGCATTCCACTCAGGCCTAGAACCCAGTTGCTGTCAATCGGCCAGATAATCCCAACACCACACCACAGTTTTGGTCCAAAATTTATTCTTTCAAACAGTTTACATACAGCAAAATTGCATTCCATCTTTTAAAAATATTCATTGTTTTTATGTAGATTTTTTTTAATAGAATGCATTCCGTATTTTATTGGGATTAATAATAATTAATATTATATAATGCAATAAAATTATAAAATATATTTTAAAAAAAAATAGTTATTGTTTATATAAATTATTTGAAATTAAATATCGCTTTGATTAATTTTCATTTTGACGACAGCTTATACAACCCTAGCTTTTTTTTAAATAACAAGTCTCGCATACTTCTTGTAAAAAAATATATGTTGTTAAGTAAACCCTGTATAATCAAATTCATTTTTCGTGGATTTCTCAAAAATCATTCTTTTCGTTAAAAAACTTTTTTATATGGCCATTTTTGCAAGTGAAAAGCATTATAGTACGAAGACAACAGGCCAACTTTTGCATACAACTCTGCCACAAATTAAAATTAAAAGAAAAAAAAAAAAAAAGCTTCATACAAGCATTATTCAATTCCATGTAGAATAAATGTGCAAAATTTCAATAAAATCGGGGCATTAGTTTTAAAGAAATCGTGGCCGCTGCTTTTCTGAAAGGTCTCCGGAAACTAGGACCCACCAGCTGAATTTTTCAAATTTTTTAATGTTTTTTTTTTTTTTTTTTTTTTTATAATGTTGTTTAAATGTTGCTCTATCATATGCTGAAAATTTTGAATAATATTTTTTAATTTATCATATTTAAAAAAAAAAAAAAAAAGAGAAAGTATATTAAAAAAAAAAAAAAAAAAAAAAAAAAAAAAGAGATTTCTACGAGTATCTTAACATCAATTACAATTTTGCTCATAATATTTAAACCAAAATGTTCAGAATAGTTCATATATCAACATATTGCACTTCGGCAAGAAAAGCGGCACAAACCAAAAAAGGGCAATTTTGAGTTTACGTAATTGAAAGATGTGCATGAAATGAACTGCCCCAATCTGTACTAAAAGCGTCACACCTCTATCTCGCAACTATCCATTTGAGAGAAAGTTGTGTCAGTTTTACTGTAGTCTAGTCAATCAGTTATTCTTTAAGTTTTTTTTTTTTTCTTTAAAGTAGGGTAGGTGCTCCAGTGATTGGCATGCTCAAGTAATTGACATCTATCCCGAAAAAATTAATAAGTAAGAAAAATAATAAAATCATATATTTTGCATATGAGAATTTTAACATTTTATGTCAAACACTGGAATATAGGGTGCTAATTGCTGATAAAATGAAAAACTGGCGGTGTCAATTACTGGAACATTGAGTGGATGTCAAATAAAAATTCTTAAAAAAAAAAAAAATAATAATAATTGTTATCAAATGTATATATTTTAACAAATATGTGGTTCTGAATGTCTTTCATACCATATGTACTAACTTAAGATTTCTAAAAATATTTTCTGATGACTAGAACATTAAAAACATCAGGTATTGCTCTAAAAGTGTCAATCACTGGTGCACTTATCCTACTACATTTTGAGTTGTGTCACTTTTCTTGCCCGAGTGCGGTACATTGCGTTTCTTTCTTTTTTCTTTTCTTTTCATTTTTTAAGGATAAAACCCCCCCAATACTCTTTAATTTTCTAATGACTTCAGTTACATGGTGTTTTCGTCCAGCTTTATAGTAAGTCTTTGCGTTTATAACCAGGGATTTCTATGTCTAATTATCCAATGCGTGCTCCGAATCATTCAGCTCTTAAGCCATGCCATTACTGCTGTCTTTAGCTGAGAAATAGCTTTTGATGACGAATTGGAGTTCCCGTAGTTTACACCCACGCTCGTAAAACGAATGAAATATCCAGTATAATTGGTGTTGTAAGTTGTAATAGACAGTTTTAGATCAAGGCTAAGCTAAAGTTCATTACTGAAGATCCCTGTGGCAGAAATTTATTATGCTTTCTGCGACAAGCTTCATCAACACCAAAACCTTTCTGCAGGAATAGTTTGTTAAGTTAACATTTATGAATTCAAAATAAATTATTTTTGAATAGTAAACAATATTCAGTATAACCAATGTATTTAAATTTTAACTAGGCACAAATGTATATATCTGCACTATTGCAAGAAAACACTTTTTTTTTTTTTTTTTTTTTTTTTTTTTTTTTTTTTAAGAAAGGTGAAAATAAATCTATTGATCTTAATTGCTTCAAATTTTTTGTTCACATTAATATACAATATTGTTTATAAAATATTCAATGAATTCAAACCATAAAATGCAGTAACACATCAAAAATAATCTGCAAAAATTTTTAAGGCATTTAAATCATGAAATGTCTAAATTAAACAAATGTTACAAATACTTTTAAAATTTCATTACTTTTTTTTATTTTAAACATATATATTTAAATACACAAATGCACTTATTTCATAAGGTGCAAACCAAACAACATAAAATATAATACAGAACACAAAATTAAAATACACAAATTAAAAGTAAAAATTAATATAGAATACTGAATATTATAATGAAATATAAATAATTTGAAA
Organism: Salticus scenicus; assembly: GCA_963930645.1. NCBI lineage: Eukaryota > Metazoa > Arthropoda > Arachnida > Araneae > Salticidae > Salticus > Salticus scenicus. Next base: position 153,719,018 of record OZ005656.1, read on the forward strand.
CATTTATAGTTTTTGAGATTATTAGAAAGATGCACGATAACATTCTAATACACAAGATTCATTTTTTGTATTATATACAAATAGCATAAAGATGCGTATTTGAACTCTAGAAAATGTGATTTGACATTAAAGAATTCAGAATGTATAATTATACCATCATTTAAATACATAATGTAAAACAGAATACTAGATCAAAGCAACACAATTATAGACAAAGCATACTCGAAATATTTTCATAAAGATTAAGGCAAGTGAAATATTTAATTTTTAAGGAAATGTTGAAATCTGAAATGTAACAGATTTCATGGATAAAATCTATAATAGAAAATAATTATTACAGATGAATGAAATAAATGGAAATCAATTAAAAGTAATATTTGATATTGATACGAATAAGTAAATAAAAATAAATAAATAAAAGCATTTGCTGTTTAATTAGTATTTATTTAAAACAACTACTATTAGGTAAAATTCCTTTAGCTTACAAAAAAAAAAAAAAAAAAAAAAAAAAATCAACAAAACCTTTGGTTTGATTTTTATTCAAAATAACTATTTAAAATAAACATTTTTTTAAAATTCAAATGTTTAGAAAATGAAATTAACAAGCTGTAGAAACTAATGATAAGAGTATTTTTGTAAAATAAATTTAAAAAATGTTTAACGACTTCATATGCTTAAACAACAAAATTTAAAGCTAAGAATTTTAATCACAATTAAAATAATTAATGATTAGTAAAGAAAAAAATTGAGAAGTTACCAATTTTATAACTTAAGATACCCATTAATATTTATTGCTAAGACCTTTTACGACATATGAAATGCTAAAAATCAATAAAGTATATTTAAGATTCATTTCTTAATTTTCTATTTTTTGAAGCAAGGTTTGAAGCTTCATTTTTTATTTTGCGTATAACTACAGACGTTACAAATTTCCCCATAGTCTTATTTCTGTATATATTTGTGAAATGTATTGCATAGTTTGAACCAAACATTAAAATTGATGCAGCTTTAAAAATGTACGTGTATTTACTACCACGCACGTATGCACGCTTCGCATACATTAAAGAAAAAAATCACTAGATACAACTAATTTGTCGTGCGTAAATCAAAAATGTATGTATGAAAATCAGTTCAGCACCAATCACGCACTTAAAAAAAAAATCACTTTAAAAAAAAATCACTGGATGCAGCTATTTTGTTTGTTATGCATGAATCTGAAAATGCATGAAAAATGAAATTCGGAAAATGGTCGCAAAGCCACATTCTTTCGAAAAAACATCTTTTTGCAATACAATAAATACACACGACACGAGCGGCAGGCGAGGGGCGAAAACAAAGTTTGGAGACGCGAAAATGAAGTTCCGATGTGAAGAGGTTACCAGTGAAAAGTATCGATATACCGAATTATATTACCGCATCTCGAATCGCTAATGCATGCCGGTATCAAAGCAAACCCAAGTGAGTTACATCCGCTTTATCTCCTCTCCTTATTCAGGATTGAGGCGATCGTATCTGCAGTAACGAAAATTTGTTCTGCAGAAAAGTTTATAAACCATTCTTTGAGTTTCTTTCTCTTTTTTTCTCTCTCTCTCTTTCTCTTTCTCTCTCTCTCTCTCAAAAAAAAAAAAAAAAAAAAAAAAAAAAATGGCAAACTTTTTTTTACTTAAGTAAAATCTTTCTGCAAGAACATTTCTGTTTCTGCGACATTGTCGCCGTGTCGCCGTGTTTCTGCCACGGGGCTGAAGATGTTTTCTCAAGAAGGTATTTTCCAGCGCAGTTAATGGAATTTATATTCCTGTAATTTATTTTACACCGTGGTGTAAATATAAAGTAGGAAGAAATTTTAAATTTTAGGGAAGACCCATTTTGTGGAATATTGAATCAAGTAATTTTTACAATGGGCAAATACTATTACGTGTTCCCAGATATATGATTCCAAACTTAGAATTTTGGAAAAAAAAAAAGCTGTACTTCGTTAAAATTAGATTTCCGTAATGGTGAAGACGTTTCATGATGACCAAATAGAAGATATATAGAAGCCTTAATGCACCCCTAGTGCTACGTAAAGCCCAACCAACCAACTAACCTTAATGTAGCTCTGTGCAACGTCTAAACTTTGCATGCTCACCATATGATATACTAAAAGAATCCTCACTATATTGAAAAATTACATTGTACATTTACATTGTATTTTTTCCCTTGTAATCTCATAATGAATCAGGGTTGGCAAGTTTCTTCCAAGGTGGAAAAAACCGCGGAAAAAACTATGGAAAAAACCGGCCGGAAGAAATAGGTTTCTTCCAAGTGGAAGAAATGGAAGAAACTGTTTTTCTTAAAAATTTATCCTATAAATTACAGATTTGTAAGATACAATGGATGCATTGATCATATAAACAACTTTAAATATACTTATACAAATTTAATAACATATTTAGTTAATAATTATGAGGTTCTTTTTATGAAAATGAGCTAATGAGCCTCGGTTTCTGATGATCACATTCCAAAATACTCAAAATCCAGTAAAAAAATCAATTTCAATTTAAACAGTATAAAGTTTTATAATTTAGACAACTTTATTTCTTTAACTGGTAATAAATAATAATTTGGATCACTTGCTTATACTTTCTGATAAAACAGCTCTTAACATAATCCAGTTAATTAAAAGAACCAGTATGCAATAATTACTTTTACTGTATTACAAAATGTCATCAAAAACTTTATTTTCCTTATAGTCACATACAGTACAGTCAACTCCCTCTAATCTGCAGATTTATAATCTGCAAATCCTTCTAATCCGTAATTGATTTTTTAATCTAAAAGAAATTTACATCTCATATTTCAAAAGAATTCACATTTTACTTTTTATTACCATGCTTTTATTAACTTCGATTCTTGTTTGTTTGTTCGGTACAAATCTTGCAATCTATTTTTAATTAATTTCCCTACTAGCTAGACATTTGAAACTTTCACATTAACTCATAACCCGGTGACAACACAATACTTTGAAGTCAGATTTTCGAATAGTTTTCTTTTAATTAATTAAAATATGAAAATAATAAGCTCTTAATAGCAATAAAATAGTCATTAAAATATTAGCTATAATTTAATTGTTGCCAAAAAAAAAAAAAAAAAAAAAAAAAAAAATTACGGGTTCATTTTCTTTCGACATAAAAATAAATACATTTAAATTTAATTCAACGTGAATGTGAAAAAAATTATAAAAAGTTAAATTATGCATTTCACAAAAGTTGACATCATTATCAATTTTAAAATTTTATACACATTCATAAGTACTAATGTACGATGCTAATATACATTGTTCTAAAAGGAGTAATATTTTATTTTTAAAACCAACTTTTTTTTTTCACTATTATTATTACTATTTCACTGAGCTGATTCCACGTGCTTAAATATTGCTTAAATATTATTTTTTAGCCTCACGTATTTTATTAATGACTCATCAGAAAATTTTAAAACATGGTATATATATATATATATATATTTTTTTAAGTCTTATAATTATTTTTTATGAAACTTTTAGCATAATCCTTACTTTGAAACACAAATGGGGTGGGGGTGGGAGGTAACATTCTTATATTTATTATCCTGCAATTCATACAGACTAGCGCTGAAAATAAACCACTATTACATGAATGTTTAACAAAATTAATCAGCGATGAATATTATTTCCAGACTTTCAAAAATATTTTGTTTCGTATTTTTTAAATATGTTTGTTTACATTTTATAGGTACCTATTATTTGAATATGCTTAAATTATTTACCATCATATATAAATGTGATAGATTAGTTTTATTAATATTGAAGAAATATTTATTCTAAAATTTATTAAAAATCCTCTTTACGTTTTGATGTCTATTTAATTAATAATAACTGACTTTGTATCTGCAAAAGAAAACTGTAAACAAAGGCAATGATCTCTAATTTGCAAATTCCTATTATCTGCGCAACCTCTGGACAAAACTTTTGAGAGTTAGAGGGAGTTGACTGTAAAACAAATTAAAAGTTTTTCCGTAGTTCAATACTGCACTTTATTTTTCAACTTAAAATAGATAAATACAAACTATGGATTTTTTTTTAAATCCTAGAGAGCTTGCAGGACAGAAAAGCAGGTATCTTACTTATTGATACAGTTCATTGGGTACCAGCTTCTAAAATGCAAATATTATGGCTAAAAATTCCACAATTATTATCACTTATACTGTGTGAACGTATAATAATATTATGAGATAGTATCTATGCAAAAAGTTCCAAAAATATTAGCATTGAAAAGTAAAAACCCATCATCTGTATATATTTAGTATTTGTTATCAAATAACTTATTTTTCTAAAGATATTTTTAATATTAATTGAATTATAGTTTAGATTTGGCATTATATTTATATTTTGAGTTTATATAGTTCATAAATTTTAATTTTGAACATCTGTTTTGTCTTTTGGTTGGTTTCTTCCATTTCTTCCGGTTTCTTCCATTTCTTCCAGTTTCTTCCGGTTTTTTCCAGTTTCTTCCACTGTCCTGGAAGAAACTAGTTTCTTCCGGAAGAAACCCAACCCTGTAATGAATCAAAACAACTTTGTGCATCCTTGTAAACTAATCGATTGCGCTAATCATACCTTATTATACAGGGAAAATGGTTTTATGTACTTTAAAAAATATATATATCAATTTCGTTATGTTATATGTGTACAAAAGTGCTAATTTCAGCTTTAACTAGTTGGCATAGGTGGACTCTGCTCAGTTCCCCATCATATTTCTGTTCTCAGAAATTTCTAGTGCGAGACATATTACTAGTGGATCTGCAGATCAGGAGCCTCAACGTCCTATTTGCATCAGACATTATTCAATAGGTCATTTTTATTTATTCCTTATTATATAATAGTATATATTGATTCGATCGACTTATTACCAAAATCAAATACATTCCTGAGGGGGGCGGCAGCCCCCCTCAACCCCCCGTTGTATCTCTCTTTGTATACCTATTTGTATATGATATAAAGTGTTACGAAATTGTAAATAATTGCATTTATTTTTGTATAAATTCTTTCAAAGAGGTTTAGTAAGTTGATAAAATGCTAATTTTGTGCCTTTATAGTCGTTTTAGCGTTAAAATAGCCAAATTTTCCTTTAAAAACGCATTAAAAAACTCCTATAAGGAAAGAAATAAATTTGGCGCCAAATTTGGCGACTATTTCCCTCCTTGGCGATTTTTTTGGCGATCTTGGCGAGAAAATCCTTATTAGGGATATACCAAATATGGAAGCTCCAATCTCATTGGCTGATGTGATACGAGAATTTTCCAGAACAGTCTGTTTTCGATAGAAAAGTATAAAAGGAGCATTATTTTCGCCAAGGCGGTCAGTCTCAGATCTATATCAGTTTCGTCAAATGCTTGCTCAATGGGCTCAGGAATATGTGTACCAAATTGCAAGTCAATAGCGTTATTTTGGGGACCGATATCGCGGTACATACAAATTCTTCCCATAGGCCGTAATGGTAAAAAAAACTTTGGCGTGTCCGTGTACACGAACTTACAAAGGGAATGCACACCGAAAACTATACAGCTAATTTCGTGGGCATCATAAACATGTGTACAAAATTTCAAGTCAATAGCGTGTTTTTTGCGGCCGCTATCGCATGACAGACAGACGGAATCCAAAATTCTTTGGAGTCCCAACAGAGGGTCTCCATTCACATTTCGGCAAAAATTGGAAGTCAATAGCTTGATTTTTGCGGTGGCTATCGCGGTACATACAGATTCTTCCCATAGGCCGTAATCATAAAAAATCTTTGGCGTGTCCCTGTACACGAACTACAAATGGAATACACACCTAAAACTATACAGCTGATTCCGTAGGGCTCATGAACACGTGTACCAAATTGCAAGTCAATAGCGTGATTTTTGTGGCCGCTATCGCGGTACATACAAATTCCTCCCATAGGCCATAATGATAAGAAAAACTTTGGCGTGTCCCTGTACACAAATTACAAATGGAATATACACCCAAAACTATACAGCAGATTTCGCGGGGCACATGAACACGTGTACCAAATTGCAAGTCAATAGCGTGATTTTTGTTGCCGCTATCGTGATGCATATAAATTTCTCCCATAGGCCGTAATGATAAGAAAAACTTTGGCGTGTCCCTGTATACGAACTACAAATGAAATACATACCAAAACCTATACAGCTGATTTCGTGGGGCTCGTGAACATGTGTACCAAATTTCAAGTAAATAGCGCTTTTTTGGCGGCCGCTATCGCGCGACAGATAGACAGACAGACAGACACAGCCTAAAACCGTTTTGAGTCTCAACAGACGGCCTCCACTGACGTTTCGGCAATAATGTTAAAAGAAATCAATTTGATCAAAGCTTCATACAGTGACAGAATGGAATCCCCGCTTAATAGGCTATCCACCGTTCACTTCGATATATTTATCTTATTCTAATCTATTAATTTATTTTCTCGGGGTCAATTCCGTTGTTTAGTTTTCATGCTACTATTTCCAATGCAATAATCCTCAAATTCATATTTATATGAAAAATTTACAATTTCGCTATGTTGATAAAATCGTAAATTACGAATAATTTACGAAATTTTCCTATTAGAATATTTGTATTCAATCATGTTCAAACAAATATCATAAACGTAATTTTGAAGTTGTCTAACGTATTTAGGATCCTCAAAATGGAAGTTTATGCTCAATTTTGCTTTATTCTGACATGTTAAATAAATCGTAAATTCCAAATAACTTACGAATTTTTTAAATTGGAAAAATCATAGTCTATGATATTCATGCCAGTATCCTAAATATTATTTCGAAAGTGGTTTGACATCTTTACGATGAAAATATCCCTCAAGATTGACGTTTATGTGAAATTTTGCTCTATTCAGCCATGTTAAGAAATTCGTAAATTTCCAATAACTCACGAAATCTTTATATTGGAAAAGTCATAGTCATTAATATTCATGCCAGTGTCCTAAATAATGTTTCAAAAGTAGTCTGACATCTTTACGATGAAAATATCTCTCAAAATTGAAGTTTATGTGAAATTTTCCCTTATACTGCCATGTTAAGAAATTCGTAAATTTCCAGTAACTTGCGAAATTTTCAAAGTAGCATATTTATAGTTACTGATGTTCATTCCGGCATCAAAACTGATATTTTAAAACTGGTCTGACATTTTTACAGTAAAAAGTTTTCATTTAATGCACGTTTAAGTGAATTTTTGTCCTATTCTCTCATGTTAAGAAAATCGTAAATTTCGAATAACTTACGAAGTTTTTTAAATCGAATGTTGCAAATGAATAGGGTTCTTGCCAGTGTCGAAAGTAATATTTTAAAACTGATCTGACCTCTCTGCGACAATTTGTTCTTGAGATATCGTGTACACAGACTAACAAACTAACGGACTGACCCACTAACACACTAACAGACTAACAGACTAACAGACACCCTACAGACAGACACCATAGAAATTTTGTCATTTTCGGATTCCTCACACCTGAAAACGTGTAGAAAAGTCAAAAAACCGAGGTCGAAAATTTTCACGATTACCTAAGTTCCCCATACCTATAGTATGATGGGGAACTAAAAATATCTCTCCCATAGATCGTAATGCATCGGAAAGTTTTAGTTCCCCATCATGCTATAGGTATGGGGAACTTAGGTAATCGTGAAAAATTTCGACCTCGGTTTTTTAACTTTTCTACACGTTTTCAGGTGTGAGGAATCCGAAAATGACAAAATTTCTATGGTGTCTGTCTGTAGGGTGTCTGTTAGTCTGTTAGTGTGTTAGTGGGTCAGTCCGTTAGTTTGTTAGTCTGTGTACACGATATCTCAAGAACAAATTGTCGCAGAGAGGTCAGATCAGTTTTAAAATATTACTTTCGACACTGGCAAGAACCCTATTCATTTGCAACATTCGATTTTAAAAATCTTCGTAAGTTATTCGAAATTTACGATTTTCTTAACATGGGAGAATAGGACAAAAAATCACTTAAACGTGCATTAAATGAAAACTTTTTACTGTAAAAATGTCAGACCAGTTTTAAAATATCAGTTTTGATGCCGGAATGAACATCAGTAACTATAAATATGCTACTTTGAAAATTTCGCAAGTTACTGGAAATTTACGAATTTCTTAACATGGCAATATAGGGGAAAATTTCACATAAACGTCAATTTTGAGAGATATTTTCATCGTAAAGATGTCAGACTACTTTTGAAACATTATTTAGGACACTGGCATGAATATTAATGACTATGAATTTCCCAATATAAAGATTTCGTAAGTTATTGGAAATTTACGAATTTCTTAACATGGCTGAATAGAGCAAAATTTCACATAAACGTCAATCTTGAGGGATATTTTCATCGTAAAGATGTCAAACCACTTTCGAAATAATATTTAGGATACTGGCATGAATATCATAGACTATGATTTTTCCAATTTAAAAAATTCGTAAGTTATTTGGAATTTACGATTTATTTAACATGTCAGAATAAAGCAAAATTGAGCATAAACTTCCATTTTGAGGATCCTAAATACGTTAGACAACTTCAAAATTACGTTTATGATATTTGTTTGAACATGATTGAATACAAATATTCTAATAGGAAAATTTCGTAAATTATTCGTAATTTACGATTTTATCAACATAGCGAAATTGTAAATTTTTCATATAAATATGAATTTGAGGATTATTGCATTGGAAATAGTAGCATGAAAACTAAACAACGAAATTGACCCCGATAAAATAAATTAATAGATTAGAATAAGATAACGTCAGTGGAGGCCCTCTGTTGAGACTCAAAACGGTTTTGGGCTGTGTCTGTCTGTCTGTCTGTCTGTCGCGCGACAGCGGCCGCCAAAAAAGCGCTATTTACTTGAAATTTGGTACACATGTTCATGAGCCCCACGAAATCAGCTGTATAGTTTTTGGTATGTATTCCATTTGTAGTTCGTATACAGGAACACGCCAAAGTTTTTCTTATCATTACGGCCTATGGGAGAAATTTATATGTATCACGATAGCGGCCACAAAAATCACGCTATTGACTTGCAATTTGGTACACGTGTTCATGAGCCCAACGGAATCAGCTGTATAGCTTTAGGTGTGTATTCCATTTGTAGTTCGTGTACAGGGACACGCCAAAGATTTTTTATGATTACGGCCTATGGGAAGAATCTGTATGTACCGCGATAGCCACCGCAAAAATCAAGCTATTGACTTCCAATTTTTGCCGATATGTGAATGGAGGCCCACTGTTGAGACTCAAAAGGATTTTGGATTCCGTCTGTCTGTCTGTCTGTCATACGATAGCGGCCGCAAAAAACACGCTATTGACTTGAAATTTTGTACACATGTTCATGATGCCCACGAAATTAGCTGTATGGTTTTCGGTGTGCATTCCATTTGTAAGTTCGTGTACAGGGACACGCCAAAGTTTTTTTTTACCATTACGGCCTATGGGAAGAATTTGTATGTACCGCGATAGCGGCCCCCAAAACAACGCTATTGACTTGTAATTTGGTACACATATTCATGAGCCCATTGAGCAAGCATTTGACGAAACTGATATAGATCTGAGACTGGCCGCCTTGGCGAAAATAATGCTCCTTTTATACTTTTCTATCGAAAACAGACTGTTCTGGAAAATTCTCGTATCACATCAGCCAATGAGATTAGAGCTTCCGTATTTGGTATATCCCTAATAAGGATTTTCTCGCCAAGATCGCCAAAAAAATCGCCAAGGAGGGAAATAGTGGCCAAATTTATTTCTTCCCTTATAGGAGCTTTTTAATGCGCTTTTAAAGGAAAATTTGCCTATTTTAACGCTAAAACGACTATAAAGGCACAAAATTAGCATTTTATCAACTTACTAAACCTCTTTGAAAGAATTTATACAAAAATAAATGCAATTATTTACAATTTCGTAACACTTTATATCATATACAAATAGGTATACAAAGAGAGATACAACGGGGGGTTGAGGGAGGCTGCCGCCCCCCTCAGGAATGTATTTGATTTTGGTAATAAGTCGATCGAATCAATATATACTATTATATAATAAGGAATAAATAAAAATGACCTATTGAATAATGTCTGATGCAAATATGACGTTGAGGCTCCTGATCTGCAGATCCACTAGTAATATGTCTCGCACTAGAAATTTCTGAGAACATAAATATGATGGGGAACTGAGCAGAGTCCACCTATGCCAACTAGTTTATAAATCTATGTAGTCAAACCAGTTGCGCTATTTATGCATTTTCACTTAGAGAACATACCACAGTGAACTCGAGAATTAATTAATTTCGACGTATTCAAATATAATTATTACTAAAAATTAAAGCGTGCACAGATGTTAGAAAGTGTTAAAATTCTTAACACACACACATAAATAAATAAATAAATAAATAAATAAAAATAAAAAATAAGAAGAAGAAAAGAAAGAGAAAAGAAAATGAAAAGAAACAAAGAAAAGCAAATTAACAATTCATTTCTGTGTGGCCCCATATTTCTTTATGCTAATCATACCATAATATATAGAAAGTGTTTTTTTTTTTTTTTTTTTTTTTTTGAAAGTCAAATAACTATTTCATTATAATTTAGGCAGGATATAGGTATTCAAATGTGATTTATAAAAATGCATTAGCACTCAAAGGTATCCCTGTACACAAAATCAGTCTGGATACTATGACATCGTCAAGGTCTGATGCTATGTGTGCGTTCCAGAGGTGCTCACTGGTCTACGAGTACAATGGACGGGTGCATTCTCAGAAGATATACATCAGGTCAATTCAAAAAGGCTGCGATTTTAAGCTTCACTTTTAATGAGGCTACTTCACCTGCAGACAAGAGGATGGACATGGACTATTCGGAGCCACACAGTTTACCCAATGAACTGTCTAACTAGATGTTGAACTAAGTTTTTCATGTGCCAGAGAACTTTCTAATTCGCAGTTGCCTTGTGGGGAAAAAAGTTTTTCCCCCCTTACATTCCTCCGGGAAATTGGAGGACCTGTGGGAGAAAAAAAAACGAACTCACAACATGAGACTTGGATTTTAAGACAATTTTTTATCTTTCTCTGAGATATTGATGTACATACTTGTAATCACGGGAGTGATGCATGTAACTTTAATATGTTCTGTATAGACAGGATATACATATTTTTGTTATTATTTTTTTTTATCATTAAAATTTGTATTGTTAGTTACCTAAACAGTTTAGTCTTCCTTCAATTAAGAGAATACTAAAATTAAATAACGTTTGGAATGCTGGTGATAATATCCATACTACTAGAATATATCACAGTACTTACACCATATTCAATAGGGAACTTGAATAACATGCATTTAGTTTGAAGAAATGCTTAAAATATTGACGACAGTTACAGAGCGGACAGATACACAGACCAACTGAAGTCATAAACAATTTTCACTTTTATTAGGAAGTGTTAAAAATTAATGAACCGATTTATGCGCTGTTTTTTGTAAAATGATCCACGTTGTCGGGAAGGTTTAAAGCAATTCAAATTCTCGATCAGACGAGCACAAAGAAAGTTACGGCATTAAATATTTTTGTAATACGAATTTTTTAAAGTAGCTATTTTGTTTCTTACATTTTTGTGCCTATTTTTCATCGTTCTAACCGTAACACTTCGAACGGTTCTTTTCCCCCTTTATGATAGTAATGACATCTTTTAAGCTGCAATTAAATTTATTTTATTTTCTGTGTATCTACCTTTCATTCTACTGAATAACTGAACCTAACTGCTGTGAGATTTTGTCCAAAGTTTACCATGTTTGTTTATCATAGTAACGTCTTCCTATAACCACGATTTTCTTTTAAAAACTTATCCGGGATAATGTAAAAGGAAAAAATGCTGCCGAAGGCAGTGAAATCTCCAATCAACACTCAATTGCGAGTTTTTTCCCCCTTCCCCTGCATCTGCGCAGAAAGCCCTGATAAGGGCTTAAGGCCACAGGCTTTGGGGACTTGGACCAACACCTCCTGTAATAATGCCTCCGAGCTGAAGCTGAGCTCTACGTCATGGAAGATCGGCCGATTTTATCCAATCAACACTTCATATGATACATGTTGGATCGTGGGGATTGGATGAAATCGGCCGATCTTCCGTGACGTAGAGCTCAGCTCGGAGGCATTATTACTAATATAGACTAAAGGTCTATCTTTCAATTAATTTTATTAAGCAGTTTCACATACAGTGGAAACGTTAATCTTTAAGTTTTAAGGGTTTCAATAAAAATAACCCGACCAGTGTTCAACTGTTATAACACATCAAATACACAAGTTTTAACAACAAAACAAATTTTATTCAATGAAACACAAAAAAAATATATATTAATAAATAAAGTATATTCAACAGATTTTCAAAGTATAACATATTTAAAGTTACCTCATTTCACAAGTGATGCACAAAATGTAGCAGACTAAACTTCACTATGACAAAAATCATGATACACCATCATCTTCTAAAGAACACATATATTTCACAGATGAAGGAAAAAATACGCCGCGGTCGCCTCGTTGACCAGCGGGAGACGAAGCATGATTATATCATTTAAAACCGAAGATCACTACCACACTGATTATTTTACTGAAGGTTGAAGATCACAATTTGCATATCATTAATTCCATAATCTGATAAAAATCACTTATAATTTAATTTAATTCACTATTGGATGCTAGCAACTTTATAACTTGATTAAATAGAAAAATTTCACAAACGTAACAAACGCGATTTAAAAAACCGCTAAACAATGTCAACATCGATCAAACTATCAAATTTAACATTCTCATTTCAAAAACATCGATTATCAATTTTAATTTTTTTAGTTTTCGCGAATAACGAAAAACTTCAAACTTTATCCCTTTTAACAGGGTACAAACTTAACAACAAACTTAAATATTTAACATTTGTAAAATAACAATAACAAAGGCAGCCATCATTTCTTTAAAAGCAATAGCAAAAAAAACATGACTAGCTCAGCTGTACCAATATCAGTACTTAGCCATCAACAGCTTAGAGCTGCTCAATTATTCACAGACAGTCACTTCATTTTTAATTGAAGACTAGCTGCCCATTACTGACAACTGCCGATAACTGCACCCTAACACTCGCATCGCGATCTTTTTATACTGACTGCCAAGTCAAAAATCTACATATAAACAATGCATTACCATTGCCACTCAACAGTCAAAGTCAAAAATACATTTTATCATAACTATTTTAATAGAAGTGGCGACAGCAAAAATTAAGAAAATTATGCAGAGCAAATTTGGCAACAGCAACAATGTAAACAGAAAGTCGCTAGTAATGGCGCGATGTAAATAGAAGATGGCTGACCGAGTTTAAATAGAGAAAACTTTTAAATTCAAATTAAAGGTAAGTTAACAACTATATATATAAAATATAAGCATTTATATTCATAAAATTAATAATTTTTTTTATGTGCGAGGACAATTGATAGATATCAATTGCCCCCCACCACAGCATATAAAAAAATTTAACAAAATACCATCATGAGATTCCCCATAGTCCATACGAAAAGTCACAAGTGATGTAATAAACTAATTACTAGATAACCATTGACAAAAAATTTCAAGTGATGAAAAACAACTCCCCACTCCGCAGATATACTAAAGAAAAGGTGATATGAAAAAAATACATTATATACAATATTAATTATATGATGCAATATTCAAACATGAAAGAGTAAATATGAGGTATATATACAAGAAATGAAAATATATACAATATATGAAAAATTATGAAAAATGAATATATATATATATACAATGAACAAATACGCAAGGCGCCTCACGATTTCACACACACATTCACACCATGATAACATAATATAAAAATTATGAAAAGCATCTACAGAGCGAAGAAATTTATTCAAACACGAAGATTTATATAAAGATCACTTTTATAAATTTTAACAAATCACTTTTTGTCAACGGCTTCGTAAACTGGTCGGCAAGATTTAATTTAGAGGAAATATATTCAATATGGAATTTGCCCTCATCAAACCAATCCCTTATAAAAAATAGTTTAATATTAACGTGACGTGTATGGAAACTCTCAATCCTGGACTTTGTAAAACGTATTGCAGCCTGATTATCAGCATATAAGGTAGGTATTTCAAAATTATTTTCTATCAGATTTAAATTAGAACATTCACATAAAATATTATAAAACCAGTCCTGCTCACGAACACAATCACACATAGAAACAAATTCTGACTCCATCGTTGATATGGTAATCCCTTTCTGTTTATTAGTACGCCAAGAAACAGCAGCACTATCCAAAAGAATCAACTGGCCACCCATAGAAACATAGTCGTCCCTATTAGCGGCGAAGTCAGCGTCAGAATAAGAAATTAATTTAACCTGTGTGCATTTAAGATGGAGCTTATATTGACTGGTGAATTTTATATATCCAAGAAGCTTAAGTAAACCCTGCCAGTGTTTTATACCTGGATTTTGTTGGAACTGTGAGAAAATGTTAGTGGCATATGCGATATCGGGTCTAGTACGGTTTGAAATGAAAGAGATACAACCTAAGAGATTTCTGTAAGGTAAATGAGAAGCTTCATCGATGTCTTCTTGAATAACCGGACAATCACTTTTTGAAAATTTGATACCTTTAACAATAGGTAAGGAGGAGATAGGTACACGGTGATTTTGAAACCTCTTACTGACTTCGTCAATATATTGATTTTGATGGATCAAAACTCCTGTATCTGTATACTCAAACTCCACACCTAATAACTTGCGTGTGATACCCAAAATTTTCAAATCAAACTTTGATTTTAACAAACCTAAAATGTCATTAGCTTGAGATTCAGTCCTGGCAAAAACAACGATGTCGTCAACATAAACCAATAAAACAGAAAAATCATAATATGAATAAGCACAGTTACAATTTTCAAATTTATTAAAACCAAGTTCCAACAATACTTTATTTAATTCATAAAACCATAACCTGCCTGACTGGTGTAATCCGTACAGTGCTCTATCCAGCTTACAGACCCAGTCTTCTTTACCTTTTTCAGTAAAGCCCACCGGTTGCCTCATGTAAATTTCATCCTTTAAGGGAGCATACAGATAGGCACACTTAACATCGCACTGTACATTAAACCAACCATAACATGAGACTAAAAGAGAGAAAAAAAACCTGACAACAGAAAAATTTATAACAGGCGAAAAGGTCTCATCATAGGATTCACCCTGGACCTGGTTGAAACCTTGCGCGACCAACCTGGCCTTGTATCTGACAATGTTGCCAGACTCGTCACGCTTTACTGTGTAAACCCAGCGGTTTCCCAACGCAGTCTTGTTCTCAGGGAGTCTTACAAGATGCCAGACACCTCTCGTGGCCATACATTCTAACTCTTCCAACATAGCCCCATGCCATTCATCAGATTGTGCAGATTTTAAAGCCTGTTTATACGTTCTCGGGACCACCACATCTAGTCAACTAGCCGTGCTGGACGCGGAAGGTATAACACCAGGATTAACAACACCAGTAAACTTATTAAACTTGGAAAAATCAAAATCAGCAGGGTTAAAAACAATATTATTTAAATTACAAAACTTTTTGACATCATTAGGTGACCTTTGACAACACCTTTTACCCTCTCCATCAGGATAATAGTAAATATCGACCTTTTCTCCCTGAGGTCGAGGCACAACCTTCCTGTACCACACGGGATTGGTCATCCAGTTAGGAGAAGCAGTCTGCGGAGTAACTTGAGGAGCAGGAGAAACAGGAGAGACGGCTGGGACGACAACTTCAGTCTCGCTGGGCAAGACCCCAGAGGTACCAGGCTCCGGACCAGGAAGAAGGTACCGGTCAACGGGCCGTGGTTGTTCCTCCGGGACAAGCACCAACTCAAAAGAAGAGTCGCCCATCACCGCTCCACTGCGTAGAACATCACCGCTTTCAACAAAAGAAACATTAATGGTTTCCACAACCTTCCTCTCGTCTTCTAACCAGACCCTGTAACCACGGGTACGCAAGGCATAGCCCACAAGGACACCACGTTTTGATTTGGAGTCTAACTTGTGCTTACGTCTAACCTTTGGAACACCCACATATGTCAACGTACCGAATGGTCTTAAATGTCTAACAGAAGGTTTATTTCCTGAATAGAGTTCAAATGGAGTTTTAGAGTTCCCACCGTGACAAATACGATTCCATGTATAATTAAAGTGTAAACATGCTTCAGGCCAAAAATCATCAGATAAACCACTGGACTTTAACATTGCCCGAACACAGTTCATAATTGTTTGGTTGAACCTCTCATAAACTCCATTTTCTTCTGGTGTGTAAAAGTTGGTCAGCTCATGATTTATTCCATTTTCTCTACAAAAAACCTTAAAAGAATCATTATCAAACTCTTTGCCATTGTCAGTTCTGATCGACTTCAACTTGGTTCCCAAAAACCTTTCGGCCCTCAAAACATGTCTCTTAAAGACATCAAAACACATGGATTTTTCCTGGAGGGGGTAAACGGATGATCTACCAGAAAAATCATCTATTATTGACAAGAAAAAACGTTCACCCTTTTTGCCAGGAATTTTAACAGGACCCCAAGTATCCATAAAAAGTCGATCTAAAGGTTTTTTGGAAGAAGAATGACTTAAGGGTTTGAAAGAAATACGATTTTGCTTACTCACATGACAGGGATCACAAAAAAAATTATCAACTGATTTTAAATTGGGCAGACCTTTTACAGCAGAATTACGGATAGTATTAAAAATTAAGTCAGGACTTAGATGATCAAAACGAAGGTGCCAGGTATCAAAGTCTTTTATATTAACAGGTTTTATTACAGGAAAAGCTGAAATTTCAGTATTATCATTTAAATTTTCCTTAGAATTCTGCCCCCCATTCAATTTAACACTGTGCTTATTTTTAATTACTTTTGGAAATGTATAATAAATCCCGTCATGAAGTTTAGCAGAGAAAAGGAAATCATCATACTTGTCGACCACGTTTATTTTGCCGGCCTCGCCAATAAATTTAGCACCACCCTGGTCGAATCTAGAACCACTCAAAAGATTTTTCCGCAAGTTCGGCGAATACAAGACGTTCCAAAGTTTAATAACAGTCCCATTAAAATTCAGTTCTACTTCACCCTTACCAGTAATGGGAAAAGTGACGCCATCAACAGCCACGTGTAGCTCATCACCGGAAATTTCAGAAAAATTACAAAAAAAAGATTTATCTTTACAGAAGTGATGAGAGGCCGCCGTATCATAAGCCCAGCTGCCCTCTCTATCAAAACTACTTAAATTTGCTTCAGCAATGAAATTTTGAGCTTTAGGAGTTTTATCACGTTTTGACTGTTGATTAGAGCCACCCCTCTTAGAAAAATTACTTCTGAGTGGTTTTTCCTTTTCTTTTGCAGCTAGATCATTATTTAACTTAACTTTACAATCTTTAATAACATGGCCTTTTTTTCCGCACCTCCAACAAGTAAAAACAGGCCTGCGTTTAAATTTTACATTTTGGGCCTCAATAGAACATTCCGTTCTACTTTTATCAAAATTTCTAAGTTGAAGGCGCGTTTCCTCGGCACATAACTCAACAATAATATTTTTAAAGTTAAAGTCCTTATCAGGCCAACGAAGAATTTGTTGAACAACCTGATCAAATTTATCAGGTAGGTATCTCAAAACCTGAAAACATAAGTATTCGTCAGCAATAGGTTTATTAATGGATTTTAACTGATCAGCAATTTTAGATATTCTAGCTGCAAAAACACCAATAGATTCGCCAGGTTCTAAAAAACATGTCATAACTTCAGAAAACAATTTCATATGATGACTTCTACTATCTGGCTGGAAGTTAATTTTTAAAATTTTCCACGCTTCTGAGGGGTCAGTACATTCACTTATTAAACTTTTAAACTCACTATCAATATTCAAATATAAAATTGACATGGCAGCATTCTGCCTTCTTTTAAAGTCTTGTACTGCCTCCTCAGACACGGTTTCACTAACTTTGGGCTTAGTTTCGTCACCAGTGACGATTTCATAAGCATTTTTCTCCATAAGTAAAAATTTAATATCACACTTCCAACCAGAGTAGTTAGTGGCATTTAACTTAGTGATTTGAGGTACAATATTATAAGCCATTTTTAAATAGTTATTTAATTATCAATTATACAAAAAAACAAGAAAAGAACAACTGGTCAAGTTTAAAAAAACCCTAAAAAAAAACCGCCCATAACCAAATAATATAGACTAAAGGTCTATCTTTCAATTAATTTTATTAAGCAGTTTCACATACAGTGGAAACGTTAATCTTTAAGTTTTAAGGGTTTCAATAAAAATAACCCGACCAGTGTTCAACTGTTATAACACATCAAATACACAAGTTTTAACAACAAAACAAATTTTATTCAATGAAACACAAAAAAAATATATATTAATAAATAAAGTATATTCAACAGATTTTCAAAGTATAACATATTTAAAGTTACCTCATTTCACAAGTGATGCACAAAATGTAGCAGACTAAACTTCACTATGACAAAAATCATGATACACCATCATCTTCTAAAGAACACATATATTTCACAGATGAAGGAAAAAATACGCCGCGGTCGCCTCGTTGACCAGCGGGAGACGAAGCATGATTATATCATTTAAAACCGAAGATCACTACCACACTGATTATTTTACTGAAGGTTGAAGATCACAATTTGCATATCATTAATTCCATAATCTGATAAAAATCACTTATAATTTAATTTAATTCACTATTGGATGCTAGCAACTTTATAACTTGATTAAATAGAAAAATTTCACAAACGTAACAAACGCGATTTAAAAAACCGCTAAACAATGTCAACATCGATCAAACTATCAAATTTAACATTCTCATTTCAAAAACATCGATTATCAATTTTATTTTTTTTAGTTTTCGCGAATAACGAAAAACTTCAAACTGTATCCCTTTTAACAGGGTACAAACTTAACAACAAACTTAAATATTTAACATTTGTAAAATAACAATAACAAAGGCAGCCATCATTTCTTTAAAAGCAATAGCAAAAAAAACATGACTAGCTCAGCTGTACCAATATCAGTACTTAGCCATCAACAGCTTAGAGCTGCTCAATTATTCACAGACAGTCACTTCATTTTTAATTGAAGACTAGCTGCCCATTACTGACAACTGCCGATAACTGCACCCTAACACTCGCATCGCGATCTTTTTATACTGACTGCCAAGTCAAAAATCTACATATAAACAATGCATTACCATTGCCACTCAACAGTCAAAGTCAAAAATACATTTTATCATAACTATTTTAATAGAAGTGGCGACAGCAAAAATTAAGAAAATTATGCAGAGCAAATTTGGCAACAGCAACAATGTAAACAGAAAGTCGCTAGTAATGGCGCGATGTAAATAGAAGATGGCTGACCGAGTTTAAATAGAGAAAACTTTTAAATTCAAATTAAAGGTAAGTTAACAACTATATATATAAAATATAAGCATTTATATTCATAAAATTAATAATTTTTTTATGTGCGAGGACAATTGATAGATATCAATTACAGGTGGTGTTGCTGGGACCCCGCATATAGAGTTCTGCGTGGATCGAGTAAAATTGACCCTCACCCGACCCGCAGAAAGACTTTCGACCCCAAAAAAGCATTATTCAATTTACATTATATAAAACGAGTTGGCATAGGTGGACTCTGCTCAGTTCCCCATCATATTTATGTTCTCAGAAATTTCTAGTGCGAGACATATTACTAGTGGATCTGCAGATCAGGAGCCTCAACGTCCTATTTGCATCAGACATTATTCAATAGGTCATTTTTATTTATTCCTTATTATATAATAGTATATATTGATTCGATCGACTTATTACCAAAATCAAATACATTCCTGAGGGGGGCGGCAGCCCCCCTCAACCCCCCGTTGTATCTCTCTTTGTATACCTATTTGTATATGATATAAAGTGTTACGAAATTGTAAATAATTGCATTTATTTTTGTATAAATTCTTTCAAAGAGGTTTAGTAAGTTGATAAAATGCTAATTTTGTGCCTTTATAGTCGTTTTAGCGTTAAAATAGCCAAATTTTCCTTTAAAAGCGCATTAAAAAGCTCCTATAAGGGAAGAAATAAATTTGGCGACTATTTCCCTCCTTGGCGATTTTTTTGGCGATCTTGGCGAGAAAATCCTTATTAGGGATATACCAAATACGGAAGCTCTAATCTCATTGGCTGATGTGATACGAGAATTTTCCAGAACAGTCTGTTTTCGATAGAAAAGTATAAAAGGAGCATTATTTTCGCCAAGGCGGCCAGTCTCAGATCTATATCAGTTTCGTCAAATGCTTGCTCAATGGGCTCATGAATATGTGTACCAAATTACAAGTCAATAGCGTTGTTTTGGGGGCCGCTATCGCGGTACATACAAATTCTTCCCATAGGCCGTAATGGTAAAAAAAACTTTGGCGTGTCCCTGTACACGAACTTACAAATGGAATGCACACCGAAAACTATACAGCTAATTTCGTGGGCATCATGAACATGTGTACAAAATTTCAAGTCAATAGCGTGTTTTTTGCGGCCGCTATCGCATGACAGACAGACAGACAGACGGAATCCAAAATCCTTTTGAGTCTCAACAGTGGGCCTCCATTCACATTTCGGCAAAAATTGGAAGTCAATAGCTTGATTTTTGCGGTGGCTATCGCGGTACATACAGATTCTTCCCATAGGCCGTAATCATAAAAAATCTTTGGCGTGTCCCTGTACACGAACTACAAATGGAATACACACCTAAAACTATACAGCTGATTCCGTTGGGCTCATGAACACGTGTACCAAATTGCAAGTCAATAGCGTGATTTTTGTGGCCGCTATCGCGGTACATACAAATTCCTCCCATAGGCCGTAATGATAAGAAAAACTTTGGCGTGTCCTGTACACAAATTACAAATGGAATACACACCCAAAACTATACAGCAGATTTCGCGGGGCACATGAACACGTGTACCAAATTGTAAGTCAATAGCGTGATTTTTGTGGCCGCTATCGTGATACATATAAATTTCTCCCATAGGCCGTAATGATAAGAAAAACTTTGGCGTGTTCCTGTATACGAACTACAAATGGAATACATACCAAAAACTATACAGCTGATTTCGTGGGGCTCATGAACATGTGTACCAAATTTCAAGTAAATAGCGCTTTTTTGGCGGCCGCTATCGCGCGACAGACAGACAGACACAGCCCAAAACCGTTTTGAGTCTCAACAGAGGGCCTCCACTGACGTTTCGGCAATAATGTTAAAAGAAATCAATTTGACCAAAGCTTCATACAGTGACAGAATGAAATCCCCGCCTAATAGGCTATCCACCGTTTATTTCGATATATTTATCTTATTCTAATCTATTAATTTATTTTATCGGGGTCAATTTCGTTGTTTAGTTTTCATGCTACTATTTCCAATGCAATAATCCTCAAATTCATATTTATATGAAAAATTTACAATTTCGCTATGTTGATAAAATCGTAAATTACGAATAATTTACGAAATTTTCCTATTAGAATATTTGTATTCAATCATGTTCAAACAAATATCATAAACGTAATTTTGAAGTTGTCTAACGTATTTAGGATCCTCAAAATGGAAGTTTATGCTCAATTTTGCTTTATTCTGACATGTTAAATAAATCGTAAATTCCAAATAACTTACGAATTTTTTAAATTGGAAAAATCATAGTCTATGATATTCATGCCAGTATCCTAAATATTATTTCGAAAGTGGTTTGACATCTTTACGATGAAAATATCCCTCAAGATTGACGTTTATGTGAAATTTTGCTCTATTCAGCCATGTTAAGAAATTCGTAAATTTCCAATAACTTACGAAATCTTTATATTGGGAAATTCATAGTCATTAATATTCATGCCAGTGTCCTAAATAATGTTTCAAAAGTAGTCTGACATCTTTACGATGAAAATATCTCTCAAAATTGACGTTTATGTGAAATTTTCCCCTATATTGCCATGTTAAGAAATTCGTAAATTTCCAGTAACTTGCGAAATTTTCAAAGTAGCATATTTATAGTTACTGATGTTCATTCCGGCATCAAAACTGATATTTTAAAACTGGTCTGACATTTTTACAGTAAAAAGTTTTCATTTAATGCACGTTTAAGTGATTTTTTGTCCTATTCTCCCATGTTAAGAAAATCGTAAGTTTCGAATAACTTACGAAGTTTTTAAAATCGAATGTTGCAAATGAATAGGGTTCTTGCCAGTGTCGAAAGTAATATTTTAAAACTGATCTGACCTCTCTGCGATAATTTGTTCTTGAGATATCGTGTACACAGACTAACAAACTAACGGACTGACCCACTAACACACTAACAGACTAACAGACTAACAGACACCCTACAGACAGACACCATAGAAATTTTGTCATTTTCGGATTCCTCACACCTGAAAACGTGTAGAAAAGTCAAAAAACCGAGGTCGAAATTTTTCACGACTACCTAAGTTCCCCATACCTATAGTATGATGGGGAACTAAAACTAAATTAAAATTCTATTTTACGAAATACAGTTATATTATTGAGTACATATTTCAGAGAATTAATTACTACATAAAAGTTACAAGTATATTAAAACTACTGAATAACTAAAATTATATTAAAAGTAACTAGTCTAATTATAAACAAAACTTCAGTGTATAATATAACAAAATTTCTTGTGTATTGCACTTACTTTTAAAAATAAAAATTCCACTGTTTTAAATATTCACAGTATATAAAAAAAGTAAAATTAAAATCTTAAAAAATATTTTAAATCAACGACTTTTTCTATTAGCTTGATTCGCACTAAAAAGTATGAAACGTTTAAAATGAAGTGTTGCCACCTAAATTTTATGCTTTAGTTAACTTTAAAAAATCTTATTGTTGTGTGGAAAAACTATTTGCACCCCTGGATTCAGAAAAATTGACCCTTTCATTTGGTACCGAATTTGTAACGAGCCACGTACTTTTTAAAATGACTGAAATGAATTAAAATGAAGTGTTTCCACCTAACTTTCATACTTTGGTTAATAATGATAAAAAACTAATTGTCGAGTCGAAAAACTGTTTTCACCCCTGGATTAAGAAAAATCGCCCCTTTTATTTGGTACCGAATTTGTAAAGATAGGAATGATATTTCTAATTTATTTTCCCCTTTTTCCGTTTTTAACCCGGATTTTTTAGAAGGTTTATGACAGAGAACGTAAGCAAAAAAAAAAAAAAAAAAAAAAAAAAAGTTTTTTATAATAATTAATAAGGAAGCATATAAACGTTGAAAAGCAAATAATTTTTTCATATAACGTTTTAAACGTCAAGCATTAATATTTATGCATTTCTTCTTCATGAATTAAATTTATGTTGTGAGGCTTTAAAAAAAAGAAAATGATTATGTGATTTTAATGCTTACATAAGAGTCGGTAGAAGTTTTATCTAAGTTAAATGGTCATTCTAATACAAAGAGAGATATTGTAGTCTAGTTGAACAACATGTAAATTGTGTAAATATGTTATCATTATGATATAGATAAACGAATTAGTATTTAAATTTATTATATCTAGTAATAAATCCTGCATATAGTCACCAATAATCGAAATTCCAATTTTGTTTTTTTTCTTTTTTTTTAAGTAAAGCATATTTTAAAAAATAAATAGATAATTAATTACTTAAAATAAATAAATAGTTTAAAAAAAATAAAAAAAAATTACTATCAGCATCTTCATTTATTAACGGGGCAGATCCCTTTGAACTTCTCTATTTATTTGCCTCTCAGTCCGAATCAAAGTTCTTCTGGGCATTTCAACAGCAAAGAACACTGTCTATATCGAAATAATACATGAAGAATTTGAATAAATAATATATACATATATATATACATATATATATAATAAAATATAAGGAAAATCGGGGGAAGACGCAAGTTTGCTCCTAGCACATCCATGTGTCAACAGATTCTAATGCTGACCAGCATGTATGAGAAGTCTTGTCCCAGTGTATGCGTGGATTGTGAACTTTTCTTAATTTATCACTTTTAATCGCAGTTATTTTTGATCTCGTGAGCATTTAACCTTGTGAGTAAAGCCCTTATAATATTCATATGCTCATATTTAAAGTTCATAAACAGATGCTTTACTTTAAATAAGATATTAGCAATATAAGCGAGTTCCACATTCTGTTACTCACACAAGGTAAGCAGAAGCAGTTTTAACATTGCAGCAATGAGAAAATAAGCGTGTGTGGCATATTCCCCCCCCCCCCCCGTACTTGGGGAAAGACGCAACATGGTTTAGAAACAAATTGAATGACTTTTAAATTTAATGTTTTATTTTATATACTGCATATTAGAGTGTAAAATATAAATGGAATTAATAATTATAATTATATTATTGTAATAATTATATAGTTTTTATAATATTACTTTAACAGACTTTCAAGTTTTCAGTAAAGATCTCTACTGAATATAGCTTGGAGCAAAGCAGCCACAGTAGGAAATAGAGCTTCTGGGTTTTCAGCTACTGGGATTTATCCTTATAACCCACAAGCAATCCCATATCATGCATGCGTTATTTCTGTTGGTTCGAGCAATGATACAGCTGTTGATTTCACCAACAGCGCATGTGACAATAGGCCTACACCAGCTGAGCAAGAGGCAGTCGACTGTCACCAGCAGTTGTCACCAGCGCAGAAAAGCCATTGTCTCCACCAGCCTTGCACATCGAGTGCAAGAAATGGTAGCACGAAGATTGCAATGGTGATTATTTGCACTAAATTAAATGTTGTGCAGGCTAACATTCAAACTTGTACCCTTATTAGTTTTAGCAAAGTAAATTTCCAAAAACTTATTTCAGTTTATAAATTTGTTTGTTTTTCCATATTTATTCTTATTTCAAAAGTAATTTTCCAATATTTGTCTTATATTTTTACTTATTGTGGCGTTGACCTTACCTCATAACTGGTGGGATCTTCCTCGTGTATATGGGGGAAGGTACCAGGGTACCACAATTACACGAGTTTCTTTAACATTAAATTTGTCAATTGTGTACACACACAAACTGGAAAAGGAATTAATAAGCATACATAATTAATTAAAAATCGAAGAACATGGTGTATTTTTTTCAGTATCATATCATTTCAATTTTTGACTATACTAAGCAAAACACACTGTTAAAAGTTTCTGTAAATTTAATGTAAATATTTATCCAGAGTCTCTGTAAACTTACAGTAATTCTCAGTTAAAAAGTGAATAATCGAGATTTTCAATCTTTATTCTGTATTTTTACCTAATTTTACTTTTTAATTTTTTAATTAAAATTAAAAATGACTGTTTCTACTTTAGAAAAAGCATTCTAAGTTCGAAATATATTCTCAACAATGATTAATTAAATTAATAAGCGTTATAACAAAAAAGAAATTTGGGAAATTTGGGAATACCTGAAAATTTTTGACTTCCGTTTTGCGACGAATTTATGCATTTTCTGATGTTCCGAACACAAATCAACCATTTTTAGAATATGTGTGTGCGTGTTGGCAAAATATTGCTGACGCTGGATCTACCGAACCAATGGGCAGAGTTTTACCAAAATTTAATGTTTCATAATACCTGTAACTAAAATTGGTGTTGATTAATTTTTGAGGTTATCGATCAACAGGGAGCGCTCTCATGTTGAGATTTCCTCCATTTAAAGAAAAGCTATATCTCAGCTGCTATTGTGTAAAAATGCACCAAAACTTGGTATGTGTGATATATAGTAAGTAAAAGTCTGCTGATTCAGTTTAGTTGCATATCAGCCGATAAGTGGTGCTGCTATGCTGAAAGTTAATCCCATTTACGGGAACGCTATATTCCTGATTCTATGTCATACAAATACATCAAACATGCTATGGGAGATACAAATTATAAAAAGTATATTGATTGAAATTGCGTATATATCGGCCAAAATGTGGCACTTTAATTACTTTTCTGACTAAGACCAATTTGTGTATGAAATTTAATGCAGTTTTTACTAAGATGTTCTCAGCTATTTGGAAACAAGTAATAGCAACACCATCTGTTATATAATAACAGGAGACTTGGCGTTGGATTATTAAAAACCGAATAAACTACTACGTCAGAAAAGCCAAAGAAAAACATTTCAGAATGTTTTTCTTTGGCGTTTCTGACGTAGTAGTTTATTCGGTTTTTTACATCTGTTATATCATATACACCAGATTTAATCAGCATAATTTTTCTGTCCATTGGTTAATGAGATATAAAATTTTGCTAACACATCATACACACACGCACAGACAAATAACCATTTTCTAAAAATAGGTAAATAATGTTTAGGAAATTTCAAAATAAGTAAATTCCTCGAAAACTGGAAGTTGAAAATGTTCTCAAATCCAATACTTTCTTCTACATCATTTCATATAACAGCGCCACCTACTAGTTAACATGAACACAAATTTAATCAATGTATTTTCTCATAATTATATTTTACACATGCAATTCGGTGTAATTTTTACCAATAGATGCTGAGATATAACCATCTGCAAAAACGCATAAAGTAATAACAGTGTCACTTTTCGGCCTATATACTTCAAAATTCAATAATAATAATTTTTGATAATATACATATCTCACATCACACATCAAGTTTGGTACATTTATATAGCATAAAAGTTGAGACATAGCTTTCCCGTAAACGAAAAATATTGCAAAATAGCAGCGTCAACTGTCGTCATATGTGATCTGAAGTGAATCAGCATAGGTTTATCTAATATCTAATTCACATGCCACGTTTTGTACATTTATACACTATAGAAGCTTAGATATTGTCTTTCGCAAAATAGGATTAAATTGCAACATAGCAGCATCACCTTTTGGCCTACATGCACTCTTGAATCAGTAGAGATTTACATAATATATATTTGGTACACTATAGATGCTGAGCATTCCGTGAAATGAAAGGAAATCTCAGCGTGGTAATGGCACTTGGGTGATAATAGTCGAAAACTAATCGAAAACATTTCAAGCCAAGGTTCAACCGAATATCAAGTTTGGTAAAATTAAGTCCATTGGTTTATGAAATATAGTAATCGCACAAAATAGATTTTTTCAGTAAAAAAAAAATATTACAGAGCAGAGGGCGTTTTTTCTTATTATCAATATTGATTTTATTCGCACAACTTTCTGAAGAAAAAATAATTTTTTTCAAAGTGTGGAAGTGGATCAAATGGTAGATCAAGGATATGTTTAAAATTGTACTTTTTTTCCTCTCTAGCCACAATAGACATCTTAGAATGTGCCATATTGCATCTGTTAAAAGTTTAAAAAAATATTTTTACTAAATGTGACTTTTCAAAAGATTGCCTGGAAACCACTGCAGGTGACAAGGCCATATTTTATTGTTATTCTTTTTCAGCTCAACGTGCTAGACTAAACAATGTGTCTATCCTGTCATTCAAAAATTTCAGCATAAAAATAAATTTAAATATTCGATATTTGTTTTGTGCAGACAAAACGAATGGTGTAAATAGGTAATTTTCAACTTATATAATTAAATAATCATATTTTATCTTATAAATGTATTTGTCTGTTCTTACCAGCACCATGAAAAATCTACAGTTGGATTTTAGCAGGGCTTTCATTGAAGAAAGCTACTTACTATGCAGGTTACTTTTTACTTTCTCGTACCCATATATCCAGGGTGATCAATTTAAAAGAGTACCCGTTGGTTTTTCTTATTGCACTTAAATATGACGGATGTGGCAACTATTCTAACACTGAAATGTAATTGTTTGAACCTTGTTTAAGTGTGGGAGACAATTTCCAACACTGTTGGACTGTTACAACTTTATTTGTGAGTTAAAACAGAAATGGAGACGCACATTTTTTTTTAATCCTGTAATAATTTTATTTATAAAAAACAAAATTTAATTAAAATTTTCTACAATTACATTTACATTACCATTACCATTTTTACATTATCATTTCATAGGCTTTTCCAGAGAAGTCCTGCAAACATCGATGAATTAAAACAGATCATAACTGAAGAAATCTCGTATATCTCTTCTATATTCAATAGAAGTATTGGGTTCATAAAAATTTTCATTTTCGATGGATTTGCATGAGACAAAAAAATTGTGGTAGCTCTAGCTAAAGCACAAATGTAAAGAATTTCACATAAATTTATATGTAGTTGCATCTTGATAAAAACTTGTACCTATCAGCTTTTTGTAAAAATCGCCCAACAGGTGCATTGTCACACCGTCTTTTCATATTTTTTATTGAGTACACTGCTCTGAAAAAAAAAAAGAGATCTGATACATTCTTGCTGATTCTTATGTAAAATGACCTCCTCAATCCAAATATGACTCTCATTTTGCCCAGTCACCCACAGTTTTCTAGATACACCACTCCTCCTTCAATTTCTTTCCCTGTTCGATAATTTTATGACCATGAATTTGATTTGAAGAATGAAAAGTAATTAATGTAACACCTAAAAACAAAAATATATAAAGTTTAAAAAATAACATTAATAACAGATTAAAAAAATATAAGATACGTAATGCATAATTTCAATGGCAAATTCCCCCCAAAATTTTTCCCTTGTCGCAAATGTCCATGTTGTAGAATTTTCCAACTCTGTAGCCTCTAAGAAAATACTTAACGGTTAAAATAATCCTTCCCACTCCTAAAACTCGAATTTATGGCCATAAAATCACCGAAAAATGATAAAAAATAGGGGGCCATTCATGAAAAACGGTGGGTGATAGGGCAAAATGGGCGTCACATTCGGATTCATGAAGTCATTTTACATAAGAATATACTGAAATGGTGTCAGAGGCAATTTTCATGCCGAGCAGTGGTATTAGTATTTTAGTATTGGGCTGAATTTCGTATTGTAAACAATGGGAATTATTTTTAGCGAATCATTGTGTCACAACAAAAAAAAGGTATTATTTATAATAGTAATAGCTAATAAAGAAAAAAAAAATACATGTAGAAACCTTGTTTTTCCCTCCAGGGAAGTAAGTTTTCATTATGAATATTTTTCAAAAGAACTTGTGAGTACCTTTAAAACGAATCGCTGTACCATAGATCGATGATAATTTAAAACAAAGTTATATATTTTTTTCTTCATTTTTAATAATAATAATAATAACAAATAATAATAAAAAAAAAAAACTAAAAAAAGAAGAAAGAAGAAGAAGCATTTCCTCAGATATGGTCTGTATGGCAAAATAAATGCTTTTCTATCGATATTTAGTGTTATACTTCTCTGAGATGAAAATCGCCTGCATTCACCGTGGAAAATAATTTTAATACATAATTTGCACTGCGGAAATTAGCATCGGAATATATAGAAGAAAGTATTGTGATAGCCACAAAATACTAGTGTGTGCGGGCGTCAATACCTGTGTACAAAATCTGGTGGATCTAGGTATCTTTTTCTGACACAGACAATTTTATTCTTAATAAAGATATTCAGGGGAAGTAATTGAAAGTTATTTTAAAAATGTTATCATTTAACCAATTGATTATTAAAAAATAACGTAGTAAACTGCATC
Source organism: Salticus scenicus (assembly GCA_963930645.1). NCBI lineage: Eukaryota > Metazoa > Arthropoda > Arachnida > Araneae > Salticidae > Salticus > Salticus scenicus. Next base: position 153,748,700 of record OZ005656.1, read on the forward strand.
ATAATTCCAGGAAATAATAACATTGTTTGTTATTAAGAAAACTTTTTAATGTTTTATGTGTATGACTAAATTTATTAATATAAATAATTCATTGTGCACAATATGAAAATTGTTGGCAAAAGCACACATCCGTTTCATGAACTATTTATTTTATTTTATTTCAATTGACAGAGTAGTCGAAAAAATGTCGCCATGCACAAATGAATTTATATTATTTTGCTATAATATCGTCGAAAAATGTATAATCTCTCTATATATGGCTAAGAGAGGTTTTTTTTTTTTCTGTAAGTCCGTGGCTGGAGGCAAGTTGGTTGGCTGAGAGATTTTCTTCTGTCTGTCTGTGTGTTGTTGTATCCAGCTTTTCATACTTTAGTTAATTAAAAAAAAATCTAATTGTCCGATCTATCATAGATATAGTAATTTATGTAGATCTATCATCCCATTGTTATCATGCAAAAATTTTTGATGCAGAAATTTTTTTTTGGCATCAGCCATATAGTGGTATTGAAACCATTGAAACTCGGCAATTGTAATAGAATAGAATAGAATGTTGATGAATTTTCAAAATGTCGAAATATTGTGTCTTTTAATTCTTCTAATAAATTTATGAAAAGAAATGGATAAGTTATCATAAAAGTAAATTATATTTGACTAAATTATGAAAAATATAATTTTTATAATCAGTTGCTTTGTTATTATTATGAAATGAAAACTGGTTTGATTTTTAATGGAATACGTTTTTTAAGGTTTGATATTTCTTAAGATTTTATATTAGTAAGTAATATAGAATTTCAGAATTCTTTTAAATATATTTAGTAGCGGCGTAGGTAAAGAACGTTCGTTTTAGTATATAAAAAGAGTTTAAATTTAAATATTAACTAAATTAATAAATATATAAAAGAAAAAAGAAAGAAGGAAAAATAAAAATGAATTTGAAATTGTATCTGCAGTTTTTCATTCACCTTTAGTACATAAATTACTCATAAATTTTATTTTCTAAATTATCTGTGTGTATCATAGAATAATAATTAGGAAGAAGGAGCATGCCAATACTCTTAATGCTTACAAACCCCTTCTAGTGAAATGCCAGCGAAAGCTACTTTTGCTACTCAAAACCTTAAAGAAGGGCCATAGAATAATAATAATATCGCTGTTTGTTGTGGCAACACAACAGCTTATTAGAAACACGTATGCTCCTTCTTCCTTTATTATTATTCTATGGTGTGTATTCACTCGGAAAAAGACGGCCATATTGTGGACTTTTTTCCGAGTAAAAAGGAATCATCCCCCCCCCCCCCCCAATGATCAATCTATGTATTATTACTATATCTATGATTTTAAGTGATGAATTTAATTTCGTGCTTTATGTAAGCTTTATATATTAAAGCTTTATATAAATTCAAGAACCCTAAACTTTCTGCGCCCACATTGAATGATCACAGTCTCATCCCAGTTGTTTTACCTTTTTACTCATCACTTTCTTTTAAAATTTCTAAAATTCTTTCACCATTTGGTTTTAAAGTCATTTACAAACTCCTCAACAAAATTAAATTATCTTCTCTTAAAGATTCTACTCCTACTGAAAACCGATCTGGCATTTATTTAATACCGTGTTCGTTGTTCATTTTAAGTTATATTGGTCAAACTAGGAGGCGCTTGAAAAATAGAATAAATGAACACCGTCGGAATGTTCGTAATGAAGAGATTTCCAAATCTTCTATTGCTTCCCACTGCTGGGCTCATGGTCCTCGTTTTGGCCCTCGTTCATCTCCAGTCTCTTCTTCCCATTTGGATATCCATGAGTCCATGAAGCTTTTTACATATTTAAAAATTTGAAAAATCTTGCTAATAATAATATTTCTTCCACTCCGTTGTTGTCTGATGCTGAGAAATTACTCACATATAACTTCGGTTTTCGTTTAATTTTGTTATTTTAAAGATTTTTAGATTTTGTCATATTTTTAATATTATTTATTTTCTTCATTTATTTGATAATTCCGGTCACACCAGTATTTATATTTACATTCGTCTTTATATATTTTTGCTATTCACCTAAAACGGATTTGTGTGTTGCCGCTTTAATTGTAGCATTCGTGCCTACTTTGTTTGCCTGACGAAGGGTCGCGTGTCTTTTCGACCCGAAAAAACTGTTACGAGTTTATTTATTGCTTTTTATGGTGTTTACTCAAAGTTTTGTACTTGTTACTTATTAACTTCGTAATGGACTACCTACAATAAATATCCTGATCTATTTAGATGATATTATCATATTATCCCCTACTTTTGAACAGCACCTCGAAGATTTGAAAATTGTTTTCGACAGACTTCGGAAGCTTAAATTATGTGCAAACAGAGAAAAATGCAAGTTTGCATGTGCCCGTGTAAAATACCAAATACCTCGGATTATGGATCACCTCAGATGGAATAGAGATTGATCAAGATAAAGTTGCAGCAATACAAAGCATGCCTTGTCCAAGAAATGTTAAGCAAGTTAAATCCTTTTTGCAAACCTGTTCGTGTTATAGAAAATTCATCCCGAATTTTTCAGATATTGCTAGACCACCTTAGCAATTGACAAAAAAGAATTGTGTTTGGAGATAGAATGCAATTGAACAAAAAGCCTTCCAGACTCTTAATCGATGTTTAGTAACCTCGCCAGTACTAAAACAAGTTGATCCTACAAAGCCTTTTATTATTTGAACAGATGCAAATGGTTATGCCCTAGGTGCAGTACTTCTGCAAATGAACATCCCATAGAGTATTCTAGTCAACTCTTAAGCTCCGCTGAAAAAAAATATTCCAAGACTGAACGAGAAGCCTTGGCCGTCGTATGGGCCTTAAACAAATTTAGAGGATACATTGAATTCAGAAATTAAAGTGGCATCTGACCACCAACCATTAAAATGGCTTATGAGTTTGAAGTCACCAACAGAAAGCTTAGCCAGATGGACACTATACAGATCCAATCTTACAACTTGAAGATTGATTACGTTCCAGGAAAATGCAATGTAGTGGCAGATTTGCTTTCCAGATCAGTGAGTAGTGAGTACTGATGAAGAAACTTCTTGTGAATTACAAACTATCGTTCTTGATGTCCCAACAAAAACTGCAAGTGAACTCAGAATGGAACAGTTGAAGGATCCAGAACCAGAACTGAAGAAAATTATAGATTGCTTTGAAAATGTCAGCCATGGGGTTGACTTTGCAAATTAGACTGAAAGAGGGTATGGCATGAACCAAGGCGTACTTTACCGTTATTCCCCACACTCTGAAGTGGAGAAGCTCAGTTAGTTGTTTCTTCTCATGAGAGAGAGAAGATATTCAAGTTTCCTCATGATGCTCCCACAACTGCACATTATGGAGCTGATGGAACATTTTCCCAAATATCGTCAAGATATTATTGGACTGGTATGAGAAAATACGTCCCTGATTACGTGAAGAGTTGTGCAGAATGCATTAGGTATGTAACCAGAAACCTGAAACCAGCTGGTCTTCTGCGAACACCTGTTCCAGCCCAACGTTTTGAAAGTATAGCAATAGATCTTTTTAGACCCTTACCGGAAACAAATGAAGGCATGAAATGAATCTTGATAGTTGAAGATTGTACTACAAAATGTGTAGAGTTATTCTCATTAAAACAAGCTAAAGCTACTGCTAAAGAATGTGCTGTTACCCTTCTAAATGAAATATTCTTAAGATATTGATTATCTCATCGTCTAATAAGTGACAATGGAAGTCAGTTTGTTAGTGCAGTCATGCAACAGTTATGCTATGTCTTAAACATCAATCAGAGTCTTATTTCTGTATACCATCCACAAGCAAATTCTATTGAAAGAAAAAAACAGAGATTTAAAACCCCGCTTAGCAATGATTGTAGGTAATAATCATACTTCATGGACTGAACAGTTACCAGCTATTCGATTTGCAATGAATACTGCAAAATGTGAAACAATAGGTTACACAGCATCGTAAGTAACTTTCGCTAGAGAACTAAGAACTTTAGATGATGTCACTACTAACCTTCGTTCTGTAAATTACAATGATAATTACGTACCCGAATTCACACCTTATTTGAAACGTTTCGAAAGGTTATATGGTTGAACGTAGATTTTGGTTTCGATTTGCTCCATCCCGCCCGACTTGGCTTTTTGCCAAATGAGAGGTGATTTTTTTCTTTTTTTGAGAATGTTACTTTTTTTTTAGTTTAGTTTTCGCGGCCTGTCTTTAACAGGAAGTATAATTTTTTCTCTTGAACATGAAAAGTTATTATGATCTTGGCTCCTTTATGGAGAAACAATATTACCACCCGAATAATTAATGAATAATTATAAATTGTGAATCAGTCTTTAATATTCTGCAAATAATTTCTCTTTTGTGTTTAATCGCTAAATAAAGTTAATAAGCTCTCCCAACTTGAGTAAATTCCATGACTGAAATTGAACACGTGAACTACAAATTTATAGATTAAGAAGTGTTTTGTGATTATATAATTCTGCATATTTTCATGGTACGAATTTTTTCATGGCGCAGTATATATATATATTTTTCATGGTGCTCGAAACGCGGGATAAGTGAAATCCCGATATTGAAATTACACTTGGATATTTAATTTATTTGGATTACGATTTGAAATCGAAACTGAAAAATAATAATGACTGGAATTCCGGATTCGTTATTGGATAGCTGCCTGGAAATTGAACCAGGTAAGCAAAATTTTACTACTATTTATAACATTGATTAAATGAAATTAGAAATTTTAATTATTTGAATTATTTTGTTTTCGCTTTTACTTGATTATTTGCTCGCTATGAATATTGAGAAATTAAAAGCTAAGCGTTCTACGGAACGCTCTAATGTAACAAAATTAATTAATAAATTAGAAAACTTATTAGCAGATGATATAGAAAATACAAAATCAGACGAAATTATAGAAATTCAGGAAATGATGGGTGAAAGAGAAATTGCATTAAAAAATTTAAATAATGAAATTGAAAATTTAATAGTAGATATTAAAGAGTATGAAAAAGATATCGCGACCAGCGATAAATACGGCGAGCAAATAATTTCTGCCAAATGCAAAATTAAATTAAGATTAAAAAGATGCAATAACAAAGATGAAAATAATTCAAATTGTTCTGTCAGTGAAACCCAAACAAAAACTTGTTCGGCAGTAAGATTGCCGAAAATGTCCTTACCAAAATTCGGTGGACAAATAGAAAAATGGAACGAATTTTTCGATTGTTTCGAAAATTCAATCCATTTAAATGAAAATCTTACAAAGATTGAAAAATTCACTTACTTGAAAACGCTTTTAACTGACAAAGCGTACAATGTTATTGAAGGGTTTTCACTTACGGAGCAAAATTATGATAATTGCATAGAGATGTTGAAGTCACGTTTTGGGCAAAAGGATATTATTATTAATGCTCACATGAATAAATTACTCAATTTAGAAGGCGTAAGGAGTTCATCAAATATAACTGCTTTGCGAAAGCTATATGACGCTTGTGAAGTAAATATTCGCAGTTTATCTAATTTAGGGGTGACAAAAGGCCAATATGGTCATTTACTGAATCCAATTTTATTAAAATTATTGCCAAACGATCTAGTAGTTGAATATTACAGGCAAAGTGATAAAAGGAAGGATGAGTCTGATGTGACAGACTTAATTAATTTTCTTAAAGTAGAACTTGAATCGCGTGAAAAATCACTTAGTATGATTAATTATAAAAATGCTTCGGTAATTGTAAATAAAAATAAAGCCGAAATTAATGACAGAAAATTTTCAAATAAAATGAATTCATTGAATGTAGGTGTAAAAAATATATGCATATTTTGCAAGAATTATGATCATCCTTCTCTTGAATGTACTAATTTAACTGATGTTGAGAAAAGGTTAAAATTAAAGAAGGATGGCAGGTGTTATAAATGCTTTCTAAAATCTCATCTGTCATCACAGTGCAGAGTGAAATCGCAGCCTTGCGAAAAATGTAAAGCAACAGATCATAACAAATTATTTTGTTTTTCAAAAAACTTGAAACCAGAAGTAGTAGAGAACACTATAGTATCGAATTCACATTTGAAAAATAGTAATCAGGCAGCGTTATTGCAAACATGTCGCGTTATAGCACAATCTGATGCTAGATCAAAAACTGTCAGACTCTTATTGGATTCCGGAAGTGAAAAAAGTTTTATTACTAAAGAATTGGCTCACGAATTAAAATTAAACAGTGTAAGAAAAGAAAAGCTAACCGTTTTTGCCTTTGGCATAAATAAAGGTAAAGAAGAGGAATTCGAAGTTTTTAATGTTCAACTGCGTAGCAAAATAAATCCTCGTCGGCTCATTCATGTTGAAGTATTAGCTACAGACTTAATAACCGCGACTCCCTTGAAAAGCCCAAAGGGCGAACCAGAAATTGAAAGTTATATTAAAAATAAAAACTGGAAATTGGCAGACAATTCATTAAATGATTCCAAAATTAATATTTTGCTAGGAGCTGATTATTTTTGGAAAATACAGAGAGGTATCATTGAAGAAATCGGTGATAATTTATATGTTGCTAATACTATTTTCGGATATACTGTAGTGGGGAAATTAAATAATAATCGTACAGAGGTTATCAATTCGCATTTTGTATCTGTCAATAAATTTGACAGTTTTGATTTGCAGCGTTTTTGGGATTTAGAATCACTTGGAATATGTGACAGTAAGAATGATTCTCTGTCACAGAGAGATACAGAAATTATTAATTCTTTCAATGAAAATCTAAATTTTGTTAAGGGAAGATATGAAATTCAATTTTTGTGGAAGGAAAATAAAAATGAATTAAAATCGAATATTGAAATAGCCAAAAATAGACTTTGGGGTCTGAGAACAAAACTGACTAAAAATGAATGGCTTAAACGAATACGAAAAAATTCTTGAGGAACAAAAGAAAATGGGTATAATAGAGGAGTGTGAATTAAACAAAAATGAAACTGGTGTATATTATATGCCCCACAGACCGGTGATAAGAACAGATAAGTCCACTACAAAGGTCAGAATAGTGTTTGATGCTTCTTTCAAAGAAAAGGAAGCAAAATCTTTAAATGAATGTTTATTTGCAGGCCCCAATTTAAATCCTAATATTTTGGATATTATTTTGAAATTCCGCCTTCATAAAATTGCCTTTGTTTGTGATATCGAAAAAGCTTTTCTGCAAATACAGGTTGCAGAAAATGATAGAAACTTTTTGAGATTTCTATGGTTTGAGGATATAAATAGTAAAAATCCTCTATTAAAGGTTTTCCGCATGACTCGTGTAACTTTTGGTGTTACAACATCACCCTTTTTGCTCTCAGCTACCATTAAACATCATATAAAAGGATATAAGAACTTGTTTGAGAAAGTCGTAAATATGCTTGATACTTCCTTATATGTTGATGATCTCTTTCATGGCGCTAATTCTGTAAATGAAGCATTTATTTTATCGTCTGGTGCTGTGAAAATACTTAAAGATGCCAATATGACATTAAGAAAATTTAAAAGTAACTCTTACGAATTAAGCAAATTGTGGGAAAAACATGGAATAAACGTTGATGAAGAAATAAATGAGGGAAATATCTCTAAAATATTGGGAATAATGTGGTCAACTAATAATGACACGTTAAGAATAGACTTTCAATCTCTGTTAGAAGGGTTTGATAATGAAATTATCACTAAGAGAATTGTTTTACAAACTGTAGCAAAGGTGTATGACCCTGTAGGGTTTATTTCCCCTTTTATAATAAGAGTTAAATTTCTAATGCAAGAATTATGGGAGCAGGGTGTTGATTGGGATTCTGCTTTACCTGATACTTTAACACAAAAATTTAAGAAATGGCATAGTGAAATACAGGATTTAGAAAATTTTGAAGTGCCTAGAAAATATTTTACGAATTTTGAAAAATTAACTCCTGAAGCTATTCAAATTTGTGTTTTCTGCGATGCCAGTTTGAAGGGATATGGTACAGTAGCTTATTTTCGTGATCCTTGTTCCCGTGAAACTTCATTTATTATGTCAAAGACAAGAGTAGCTCCTCTCAAAAAACTTACTTTGCCTCGACTTGAATTGATGGGAGCCTTAACAGCTGCTCGATTAGCTCATTATCTTGGGCAGCTATTCTCAATTCCCGTCAAAAACATACTATGCTTCTGTGATTCCCAAATTACCCTTTATTGGGTCAAAGGAAGTGCTAGTAACTGGAAGCCCTTTGTAGAGAACAGAGTGCGTGAAATTCAACGATTAGTAGCCCCATCTCAGTGGAGATTTTGTCCAGGGGTTAAAAATCCCGCTGATGTGCTATCTCGTGGTTGCACAGCAACTGAATTGTTGAAGAATGAAGAATGGTTAAAGGGACCAATCTGGTTGAAAGAAGAGCACTTACCGACACCACTACCGGAAAATGAAGTCAAAATACCTGAAGAAGAGATTTTGAGAGAACAACGGAAAACTACTGTTTGCTCTTTAACTCATGGCAATAATGAATTTGAATTATTATATAAGTTTTCATCTTGGTCTAAATTAAGACGTGTTACAGCCTGGTGTCTTAGATTTATAAAAAATACTAAATGTCGATCTGTGCGAAATACTGGCTTTTTAACTATACAAGAACTTGATGAGGCAACTAAAATTATTGTGAAGTTGGTTCAAAGACATGAATTTGGAGAGGAAATAAAGACTTTAAAATCTGGAAAAAACCTGAATGCTAGTAACAAACTCCTTTCTTTAAATCCTTTTCTAGACAAAAATGAAATTCTTCGTGTTGGTGGAAGATTAAGACACGCAAACCTACCTGAGAGTCAAAAACACCAAATGATACTTCCTAAAACGCATCACATTACAGATTTAATTATAAAGCACTTTCATGAAAAACATCTTCACAGTGGAACTCAGTTAACAATTTCAGTCCTGCGACAACAATATTGGATAATTAATGCCAGAGACGCTGTGAAAAGAAATCTGCGTAGCTGTATGAAGTGTTTTAGAACCACATCGAACTTAGCCTCTCAACTAATGGGTGATCTTCCAGCTGCTCGTGTAGTGCCATCGCGAGTGTTTTCGAAAGTCGGGGTTGATCTTGCAGGCCCCTTTCTCATCAAACCTCGTAAGGGCCGAGGTGTTAGATCTTATAAAAGTTATATTTGTTTATATATCTGTTTTTCCACAAAAGCAATTCATTTGGAAATACTCAGTGATCTCACCTCTGAAACATTCCTCGCATCTTTGAAGAGGTTTGTTGCTCGACGAGGAAAACCTGAAGAATTGTTTTCAGACAGAGGAACGAACTTTGTAGGTGCCGACAACGAAATGAAAAAAATGATGTCCTTGATCTCTTCTGACGAAAAGATTCACAGATATTTGTCCGAAGAAACAATCAAATGGAATTTCAATCCCCCATCGGCCCCCCATTTTGGAGGACTTTGGGAGGCTGGAATAAAACAGATGAAAGGTCATCTAAAAAGAACTATTGGCGAACAGATATTAACTTATGAACAGTTCCTTACTTTAATTACTCAAATTGAATCGTGCTTGAACTCAAGACCTCTTGTTGCGCTCTCGAATGATCCCAGTGACTTAAATGCTCTAACTCCAGGACATTTTATCATAGGCACTGCCTTGACTTCAATACCAGAACCTGACTATTCTTCAGTTAACCTAACCCCGCTAGAAAGATGGAAACTTCTACAAAAAAATTTTCAAAGTTTCTGGAAGAGATGGTCCTCAGACTACCTTTCAGATTTGCAAAGGCGATCAAAATGGCTAATAAATAAACCAAATTTCAAGAAAGACGATTTGGTTTTAATAAAAGATGATAATCAGCCCCCTTTGAAGTGGAAACTGGGTCGCATAATCAAATTATTTCCTGGAGCAGATGGCAAGATTCGTGTAGTTCTGTTGAAAACTATTTATGGAGAGTTGAAGCGTCCGATCGCCAAACTATCTCCTCTGCCATTTTAAACTTTGAACAGAACTTTGAACATTTAGCTCAATTTTATTTTTATTTTATTTTTTATTTATTTTTATTTTATTTTATTTTATTTTTTTATTTTTTTTTTCTTGTTCCTGTATTTATCCACTTATTAATCAGCTAGTTACAATGTTTCATTATGTATATTAATCTCTCTTTTTCTTATCTATTTGCAGTTTTGAAGATAGAACATGAAATACCTGTGACAACACTAATGTTGTTATTGTACTTTTTAGGATATTTTTATGAACCTTCGTTCATGGGGGCGGAGCATGGTTGAACGTAGATTTTGGTTTCGATTTGCTCCATCCCGCCCGACTTGGCTCTTTGCCAAATGAGAGGTGATTTTTTTCTTTTTTTGAGAATGTTACTTTTTTTTTAGTTTAGTTTTCGCGGCCTGTCTTTAACAGGAAGTATAATTTTTTCTCTTGAACATGAAAAGTTATTATGATCTTGGCTCCTTTATGGAGAAACAATATTACCACCCGAATAATTAATGAATAATTATAAATTGTGAATCAGTCTTTAATATTCTGCAAATAATTTCTCTTTTGTGTTTAATCGCTAAATAAAGTTAATAAGCTCTCCCAACTTGAGTAAATTCCATGACTGAAATTGAACACGTGAACTACAAATTTATAGATTAAGATAGGCTGACCATATGTCCTCGAATCTCGAGGACAGGCACGAATTTCGAGGACAAACTACCTTCGTCCCCAAAAAATTACAACACATTTGGGGACGCCGATTATAAAGTTATTAATGTTTTATTATAGTAATTTATTATATGTGTAATAAAAAAGCTGAAATAAGGTGCTTTATACATAAAAATTACTAAAATTTTACAATTTAAGGTGATTTAATTATTATTTTATTTTTTTGTCCTCGAAATTCGAGGACACCGCCATCTTTGTCCACAGGGCCGTGCTTAGGGGGGGGGGCGACCGGGGCGGTTGCCCAGGGCGGCTAACAGCTAGGGGCGGCTAAAAATGACAAAATTTCAGCTAAAAATTAGGTTTACTAAAATTGTTAGATTTTTTTTTAAAACAGGATTGGATTGGATTTGGGAATAAGGCCGATTGACTGCTGTAGGTCCTAGATATGAGGGGGAGTGCCCTCCATGTGGGTCTTTCTAAGGGGTCCTAGCTCGTATTTACGCAAGTTTCGGAGAAAACCATGGAAAACAACGATCGGCTAGGCCAACAAGCGCAACTTGGATTGAACCCGGCACCTCATGTCTACCAGCTTTGAGTGCATAACCACTCAGCCGCCGGAGGCTTATTTTTAAAACAGAGGGGGAAAAAAAAAACTTGATAACTTTTCATCTGTGGCAACCTGGCAGTTTTTGGCTTTAAAGGATAGTTTTCAGAAGCAGAAGGAGGGAAATAATTTTAGTGCCTAATATGGTGGCTAAAATCTTTTGCCTAGGAGGGCGGCTAAAATCTTTCGCCCAGGGCGGCTAAAAGTGTAGGCACGGCCCTGTTTGTCCACAAATTCAAGGAAAAAAATATGGTCACTCTAGATTAAGAAGTGTTTTGTGATTATATAATTCTGCATATTTTCATGGTACGAATTTTTTCATGGCGCAGTATACATATTTTTTTTCATTATACGTGTCACAGATTAAAGAAAACATTGAGAAAATCAAGATTGTAGAAAAGAATATGCTGACAAATCATGTAGAACAAGTCCAAAATACAAATCTGGTGATTTGGCATGGGTGAAACTTCATTCGTTAAGCAATGTCAACCAAGTTAAAACTGTGAAATTCATGCCTGGAAAGGATGGTTATGTGCTTATGTTATCCAGTCGCAAAATACCCCAACTACCTTCGAAATAGCGACCTCTGAAAAGCCTGATGAGCCTTTAGGGGACTACGACGCACCATTTCTCACTCCTTTTAAAAATGTCACAGATGCCCATTCTCCTATGATACCCTTAAAAAAGAGAGGTCGACCGAGGAAAACTTTGGGGTGTTGTAGCCGAGACGTAGTCTCGGATACAGAGGGGAGGAGGCAACACGCTAAATGAAGCTACCGGAAAATGAAGTCAAAATACCTGAAGAAGAGATTTTGAGAGAACAACGGAAAACTACTGTTTGCTCTTTAACTCATGGCAATAATGAATTTGAATTATTATATAAGTTTTCATCTTGGTCTAAATTAAGACGTGTTACAGCCTGGTGTCTTAGATTTATAAAAAATACTAAATGTCGATCTGTGCGAAATACTGGCTTTTTAACTATACAAGAACTTGATGAGGCAACTAAAATTATTGTGAAGTTGGTTCAAAGACATGAATTTGGAGAGGAAATAAAGACTTTAAAATCTGGAAAAAACCTGAATGCTAGTAACAAACTCCTTTCTTTAAATCCTTTTCTAGACAAAAATGAAATTCTTCGTGTTGGTGGAAGATTAAGACACGCAAACCTACCTGAGAGTCAAAAACACCAAATGATACTTCCTAAAACGCATCACATTACAGATTTAATTATAAAGCACTTTCATGAAAAACATCTTCACAGTGGAACTCAGTTAACAATTTCAGTCCTGCGACAACAATATTGGATAATTAATGCCAGAGACGCTGTGAAAAGAAATCTGCGTAGCTGTATGAAGTGTTTTAGAACCACATCGAACTTAGCCTCTCAACTAATGGGTGATCTTCCAGCTGCTCGTGTAGTGCCATCGCGAGTGTTTTCGAAAGTCGGGGTTGATCTTGCAGGCCCCTTTCTCATCAAACCTCGTAAGGGCCGAGGTGTTAGATCTTATAAAAGTTATATTTGTTTATATATCTGTTTTTCCACAAAAGCAATTCATTTGGAAATACTCAGTGATCTCACCTCTGAAACATTCCTCGCATCTTTGAAGAGGTTTGTTGCTCGACGAGGAAAACCTGAAGAATTGTTTTCAGACAGAGGAACGAACTTTGTAGGTGCCGACAACGAAATGAAAAAAATGATGTCCTTGATCTCTTCTGACGAAAAGATTCACAGATATTTGTCCGAAGAAACAATCAAATGGAATTTCAATCCCCCATCGGCCCCCCATTTTGGAGGACTTTGGGAGGCTGGAATAAAACAGATGAAAGGTCATCTAAAAAGAACTATTGGCGAACAGATATTAACTTATGAACAGTTCCTTACTTTAATTACTCAAATTGAATCGTGCTTGAACTCAAGACCTCTTGTTGCGCTCTCGAATGATCCCAGTGACTTAAATGCTCTAACTCCAGGACATTTTATCATAGGCACTGCCTTGACTTCAATACCAGAACCTGACTATTCTTCAGTTAACCTAACCCCGCTAGAAAGATGGAAACTTCTACAAAAAATTTTTCAAAGTTTCTGGAAGAGATGGTCCTCAGACTACCTTTCAGATTTGCAAAGGCGATCAAAATGGCTAATAAATAAACCAAATTTCAAGAAAGACGATTTGGTTTTAATAAAAGATGATAATCAGCCCCCTTTGAAGTGGAAACTGGGTCGCATAATCAAATTATTTCCTGGAGCAGATGGCAAGATTCGTGTAGTTCTGTTGAAAACTATTTATGGAGAGTTGAAGCGTCCGATCGCCAAACTATCTCCTCTGCCATTTTAAACTTTGAACAGAACTTTGAACATTTAGCTCAATTTTATTTTTATTTTATTTTTTATTTATTTTTAATTTATTTTATTTTTTTATTTTTTTTTCTTGTTCCTGTATTTATCCACTTATTAATCAGCTAGTTACAATGTTTCATTATGTATATTAATCTCTCTTTTTCTTATCTATTTGCAGTTTTGAAGATAGAACATGAAATACCTGTGACAACACTAATGTTGTTATTGTACTTTTTAGGATATTTTTATGAACCTTCGTTCATGGGGGCGGAGCATGGTTGAACGTAGATTTTGGTTTCGATTTGCTCCATCCCGCCCGACTTGGCTCTTTGCCAAATGAGAGGTGATTTTTTTCTTTTTTTGAGAATGTTACTTTTTTTTTAGTTAGTTTTCGCGGCCTGTCTTTAACAGGAAGTATAATTTTTTCTCTTGAACATGAAAAGTTATTATGATCTTGGCTCCTTTATGGAGAAACAATATTACCACCCGAATAATTAATGAATAATTATAAATTGTGAATCAGTCTTTAATATTCTGCAAATAATTTCTCTTTTGTGTTTAATCGCTAAATAAAGTTAATAAGCTCTCCCAACTTGAGTAAATTCCATGACTGAAATTGAACACGTGAACTACAAATTTATAGATTAAGATAGGCTGACCATATGTCCTCGAATCTCGAGGACAGGCACGAATTTCGAGGACAAACTACCTTCGTCCCCAAAAAATTACAACACATTTGGGGACGCCGATTATAAAGTTATTAATGTTTTATTATAGTAATTTATTATATGTGTAATAAAAAAGCTGAAATAAGGTGCTTTATACATAAAAATTACTAAAATTTTACAATTTAAGGTGATTTAATTATTATTTTATTTTTTTGTCCTCGAAATTCGAGGACACCGCCATCTTTGTCCACAGGGCCGTGCTTAGGGGGGGGGGGGCGACCGGGGCGGTTGCCCAGGGCGGCTAACAGCTAGGGGCGGCTAAAAATGACAAAATTTCAGCTAAAAATTAGGTTTACTAAAATTGTTAGATTTTTTTTTAAAACAGGATTGGATTGGATTTGGGAATAAGGCCGATTGACTGCTGTAGGTCCTAGATATGAGGGGGAGTGCCCTCCATGTGGGTCTTTCTAAGGGGTCCTAGCTCGTATTTACGCAAGTTTCGGAGAAAACCATGGAAAACAACGATCGGCTAGGCCAACAAGCGCAACTTGGATTGAACCCGGCACCTCATGTCTACCAGCTTTGAGTGCATAACCACTCAGCCGCCGGAGGCTTATTTTTAAAACAGAGGGGGAAAAAAAAAACTTGATAACTTTTCATCTGTGGCAACCTGGCAGTTTTTGGCTTTAAAGGATAGTTTTCAGAAGCAGAAGGAGGGAAATAATTTTAGTGCCTAATATGGTGGCTAAAATCTTTTGCCTAGGAGGGCGGCTAAAATCTTTCGCCCAGGGCGGCTAAAAGTGTAGGCACGGCCCTGTTTGTCCACAAATTCAAGGAAAAAAATATGGTCACTCTAGATTAAGAAGTGTTTTGTGATTATATAATTCTGCATATTTTCATGGTACGAATTTTTTCATGGCGCAGTATACATATTTTTTTTCATTATACGTGTCACAGATTAAAGAAAACATTGAGAAAATCAAGATTGTAGAAAAGAATATGCTGACAAATCATGTAGAACAAGTCCAAAATACAAATCTGGTGATTTGGCATGGGTGAAACTTCATTCGTTAAGCAATGTCAACCAAGTTAAAACTGTGAAATTCATGCCTGGAAAGGATGGTTATGTGCTTATGTTATCCAGTCGCAAAATACCCCAACTACCTTCGAAATAGCGACCTCTGAAAAGCCTGATGAGCCTTTAGGGGACTACGACGCACCATTTCTCACTCCTTTTAAAAATGTCACAGATGCCCATTCTCCTATGATACCCTTAAAAAAGAGAGGTCGACCGAGGAAAACTTTGGGGTGTTGTAGCCGAGACGTAGTCTCGGATACAGAGGGGAGGAGGCAACACGCTAAATGCAAACACCTATGCATATGTTAAATAGCTTATCATATTGAGTCATCTTCCCTATTTTTTTACTTTCCGAACACTATAGTGAGGAAAGTATTGTAATCATGTCAAAAATCCGAATTCGAGATTTTGATGTTTCTATACGTTTTGAGGTCCCCTGAGTCCGTTTTCACTATTTTTACGATGATGTATGTATGTGTGTGTGTATGTGTGTATGTGTGTATGTTTGTGAACACGCTAGCGTCTAAAGGCTTTGTTCGATTAACCTGAAAGTTGGTACGTATATTGTAAGTCACCATAGTACGAACCCTATAGATTTTGGTGAATCTAGCACTTATAGTTTTTTTACAGGGACACAAAGAAAAATTCTTTATCATTATGGCCTATGGGACCAAAATCTTAAAAGTGCGATAGCATCTAAACGCCTTATTCAATTGAGCAAAAATTTTATACCCATATTATAGGTCACAGATACTCAATCTGTATAGATTTTGGAGAATCTAGCACTTATAGTTTTTTTACAGGGACACAAAGAAAAATTCTTTATCATTAAGGCCAATGGGGCCAAATTTTTAAAAGTGTGCACTGTAAACGAAAACGTCTTAAATTCAGTTACAAAAGTGTCTTAAACGGATGGTCATTTTTTAAGTGAAAAAAAAGTGTCTTACTTTTTTAGACAACTTTTCGCATCTGAAATTAAGACACTGTAAATGTCTTAAAACACCGCCATCTTTTTATGTTCAAAAACACCGCCATGTTAGGCTTAAAAGATCTGCCATTTCAAGGCTTTTTAGTAAATAAATAAATAAATAAAGGTGATGTGGTGATTCTGATTTTCTGTTTAAAACATATTTTATAATATTCTAGAGCATAAATAAAATATAATAATAAAAAAAAAAAATCCAGCACCTGGAGTCGAACCTACTATCTTCGCTACCGTAGACTAGGGCGCTTGCCAATCGCGCCACGATTTCACACAAAGATCTATAGTAATAAAAAATGTAATATTCGCGGAAGGGATTGTAGTGTTATAATATAATCTGTATTTTTTACCTTAAAACTATCGAGATTAAATCTAAAGCTCAATATGTATTAATTCGATTAAATTTTAATTGTAGAAGTAAAAACTTTGTAAAACATAAATAAATGTATGAAAATCTAAGATTGTAATGTTTTAAAAATGATTTCTTTCTATAAACTGTTATAAAAAAAAAAAAAAAAAATGAATATGAAAACTAGAAAAGTTTTGTTTTACGTCTAGGTACAGGTAAAAAAGTTAAAGAAAAGAGTTTTATATCAAAAGAGATTAAAAAAAAAAAAAAAAAAAAAAAAAAAAGAAAGAAAGAAAGAAAGAAAGCAGCTATATACAAGTTGTGCGTAAGATTAGTTAGAAATTCGCTTTCTTAGCGATAGAATATTCTTCGCTGCAAGTTTGTCTTAATCTTTTTTGATTTAATTAAATGAGCGAGCGTTAAATAAAAAGTAACCATTTTAATAATAGAATTGAAAAAGTGTCAAACTAGGAGTAAAATAAGAGCGGTTAGCTTTACTCATTTGAAATGATTTTCAGAAAAATCTCATCAAGAAAAAAATTTACTGAAAAATTTTATTTATTTAATTTGTCTTAAGAGATTTAAATTCTTGATATTTGATTATAATTTCAATTTTAAAAAATCCCTTTTCGGCAAGCTTAAAGGCAAAGGTAGATTCCTTTACGTTAATGTTACAAATGTAAAGAAATTTTACATCTGCATTAATACTTAGCTAATGGCTTTGTTCTCACACATTGCATTATTTACGTCGCTATTCTGTTTTCAAGAAATTTAATTTTCAACTAGAAAAGGGTTTTATTCAATCAACCTAAAAAATTTAAGCTAGATTTATTGGTCTGTAAATGTTTCAATTTTTTAAAATTCAAGCTCATAATCATTCAACAAATAGAAGTCTTACAGATATACAATCCCAACAATAGTGAATCCCGGAGGGGGCTATTGGGCTACACCCCCCTCCCCACCAAGCTTAATCAAAATTATAAATTTTATTTAAAATCCATAACTGTTGTTCAATATCTTTCTTAAAAAAAAAAAAAATAATAATAATAATACAAACGTGAAAATGCACTTGTGACCTTACTATGGTCAAGCACTGATAAGCCTGGCGTTGCTATGGTCAAGTCAAATATAGTTAAGTGGTAGCGGTTTTTGTATAGTTATTTCACTGTAATTGTTTTTGAATTATTGAAAGTTTTGTATTGTGTTTTTGTGATTTTTATTGTCCGATGAGTAAAAATTGTAAAGTGAAACTGTTTTGGTTCACATAAGCTGGAACATTAACATTAACATTCGTTAACATTGGACCATTTGGCACCGCTGAATTTCAATGTTAATTGTTACGAATTTAATAAATTGTATGATTTGGCGAGATTTTGGTGACAAAACTTGCGACTTAGCAATGAAATTTGTGATTTGGCGGCAAAATTTGATAGTTGGCGACGAAATTTTTGACTTGGCGACAAAATTCGTTGTCTGACGACAAAATTTGGAGAGCTTGGCGATGGAGAAAGGCAGCTTTGGCGTCATTATATTTTCTTTCCACGCAAAAACCTCATACCTCTTCACAGATCAATTTAATTTTATATTTTTAAATGAGTAATTAAAGCGTTTAACATGGATTTTAATTAACACACTGTTGCGTAATTTGATGTGATGTGAAGATAATAATAAAGACACTCTTTCTTTCACTCACAAAACAAAACTATATTAAACATAAACACAGATTTAAATGCGTTGACAACATAAGGTGCGATAAATCATTGCGGTTTAGTAATAAACAATAATAATGCGTAAAGTAATAACTGCGAAAATAAGAATGCGAAAGATAGCATGCAAGCTACCGTGCGAATAAAAAAGAATAAACTGTTTCTTGCGGTTGAATATTTACGATAAACAATATAATGCGAAGATAATGCGTAAATAATAATACGAAGTAATATTTGCAAATAATGCGAAAGATAACATGCAAGCTATCGTGCGGATGTAAAAAGAATAAACTGTTCTTTTTTAGTTTCTGTTTGCGTGGAGTTGAGATGTTCGTACCTGTCGAACAGAAAAAAGTAAAGTTGAGATGAAAACAATTAAATCGAAAGTGCCATTGAGTGCGGAGTTCGATTTTGTTTGGAATCGAATATGACTGTATGGTGGAATCGAACACACACTTTTATTAACTTGATATAATGCAACTATTAATATATGTAACGGAATTTTGCAATTCAATTTTCGGCAACTTCTTGTCGTCCGAAGGACCTGAAATTTTGCACACGACTTCATAATCAATGACAATACTAGATATAAGTATTTGCAGGCACTTTTCCCATCAGGGGCAAACAAAAAGTCTACACCACGGAGTAATATTAATATTAAATATTACTCCGCGGTCTACACTTATACAAAACTATCGTATGTGACACAGTATTTGGATGTATTTGTATAATGTCGAGTGGCAACAATTATTATTTTTTTTTTTTATATAAAGATTTAAAAGTATGTAATAGTTTTCTAAAACCTTTATTAGTTCATTTTTCAATAAAAGAGTGTTCTTAATTTTTGTTTTTAAATGGCATAATTTTATTTATCAAAATAAGGGAATTCGAGTAATGAAATACTTTAATTTAAATTTAAGTTTTTATGAAAATAAACTTCAACGTCAAATTCATTAAAATCGTCCCCAGTGCATTTGTCAAAGGGATTGGATAATACCTAAATGTCCCCAAATTTATTACTTTTTCTACCATGACAGTTTAATTCGTTTAGCATCGATTTACACAATTTTTTTTTTTTTTTTTTTTTTTTTTTTAACGATGACATTTATTTTTTACATTATAGCATCTATGTCATAATAAAAAGCTAAGTCTAAATCTGCTTAGCCCTAAGATATATTGATTTTATTTACATATTTATTTATTTATTTATTAACTTTTATTTTATTTGTTTAAAATCACGGATAAAATTTTATTTATCTTTTCTCACTACGAGTACATTGTTGTAATTGTGACGTCATATTTTCCGTTAAATTAAACTTTTTTTTTTTTTAATCATGTTATTATATTGTTTAAACACATGATTAAAATTTTATTATATTTTCAGTTATCTTTTTTATTATCGTTTGCACGTGACATAAGCATCAGATTATAAATTTTTTGCAATGAAAGCTATCCGCGATTGTAATGATCGATAGATGGCGCTTTCTCAACACTGCAGTTGTTAGTAAACATTGCCACGTGTGTTCCATTAGTGTTCTTTATGTTATTCTACTTAATATTCGTACTATAATTTCTCCGCCATTACATTATGGAAAATTGATTGCTTTTGGAAAAAATACTTCAGTGTATTCAAAGTTCGATCGGAAGTAGATTTTTAACTGAAGTTGAACAAATATTAGTTTCAAATCATCGGATTCATTCTTTACTTTCATTAGCCGAAGCAACTGAAATTTTAAATTTGTCATTTGGAAATAAATGGAAGCTCAATTCTGGATTTCCTGATCCTTTGGAGTTAGATTGTAGCACACAACAGTATGTGTTATCTTTTTTACCGTATTTATTCATTTTTATTCAATAAATATATGTGAAACTAAATATCGGCAAGCAATGGCGGCTGTATGGAATTCCAATTAAACCATGTTTATTGTAATTGAACCTTAGCCCACCAGAGGGCGAGCATTTCATTACAATCGCGGATAGAAAATGTCGGCTTCAACACACGAAAAATCACTTTTTAGCTTGTAACTTCTAAGCGATTGAAGCTATCGAAAAAGTTTAAATACAAAAATTGATCTTTAGAGTAAGGCGGTAATTCGACTGATTTGAAATTTCCCCCTATTTTCAATATTAAAGAAATTATGGGCAAAGGAAAATTTCCACCCCCCACCATTTCCACCCCCTTTGAGCTGGATACCCTATCTACGAACTTGACCGAGATTTTTACTGTCCTGACAACATATCCTGAGCTGGTTAAATTTAAATAAAAATTACTCCAGTTATCGTGTTCACAACTTAACATGGGAAAAAGCGTTATACATATATATATATATATATATATATACCTATATATATATATATATATATATATAAACTTTTGAACGGAGGGTGGTTTTGGGTTCTAGGGGTCATGATCGGTGAAGATATGAAGAAATTTTCCAGAAGTCGTGTCATGAGAACCATTGCAATAGGTAGATCTCCTATAAGGAATCTACCTAAAAATACTTTTTTTCCGCTGCTAAGTTAGAAAATTCTTAAAAGAAATTTTCATTTTATTAAACTAAACCTGCATCTTGCTATGAAGAAAACGAGACAATGAAGACGATTTTGATTTCCATTCAAAGATGGCGCCACTACTAATAGTCAACGATGAAATGTGAAATGAATTTAAGACATTTTTAAATGTCTTATTTTAAGACATCAGGCTTTTTTAAGATACTTTATATTAGTTCTTTTCATTACCAGTTTATTAAGACACAAAAGTGTCTTAAATTAAGATATCTATTATGTCTGAGCATCATTTTAAGATATTTGCGTGTCTGAAATCCATTTTAAGACGTTTTTTTGTCTTACTTTAAGACGCCTTTATTTGCAGTGTGATAGCGTCTAAACGCCTTATTAATCTGAGCAAAAAAATTGTACACATGTTATAGGTCGCATTTGCACCAACTGTATAGATTTTGGTGAATCTAGCACTACAGTTTTTTTACAGGGACACAAAGAAAAATTCTTTATCATTATGGCCTATGAGACCAAATTTTTAAAAGTGCGATAGCATCTAAACGCCTTATTCAATTGAGCTGAAAATTTGTATGAATATTATAAATCACTGTTGCACTAACTATAAGCATTTTGGTGAATCTAGCATCTATAGATTTTTACAGGGACAAAACGAAAAATTCTTTATCCTTATGATCTAAGGGCTCAAAGTTCAGTAGCGTTAAATAAAACCTCGTGTGATATATGGAGAAAAAAACACTCTATTATGGTTTTCTCTCTTTTGTTTGTTTAGCAATTCCTCTTTCTTTATTTTATCTACAAAACTGTTAGTTACTCAATGTTCGGAAAGTCGAGTGGAGTCACTCCAGATTTTTTTAAATGATATAGGGGCGCTGACGCCATTCTTGGCTAAAAGTCATTAGATATTTTGCAAATTCATAAAGCGAAATGAAATGCATTTAGAAGTGCGTAGAATATTCGATTTTAAATCTATTACAGTTGGCAGCAAAATTATTGAAGCACACATCCACACTTTTCATATTTCATATAAATATTTTTTTACTTTCCGAACACTATAGTGAGGAAAGTATTGTAATCATGTCAAAAATCCGAATTCGAGATTTTGATGTTTCTATACGTTTTCAGGTCCCCTGAGTCCGTTTTCACTATTTTTACGATGATATATGTATGTGTGTGTGTATGTGTGTATGTGTGTATGTTTGTGAACACGCTAGCGTCTAAAGGCTTTGTTCGATTAACCTGAAAGTTGGTACGTATATTGTAAGTCACCATAGTACGAACCCTATAGATTTTGGTGAATCTAGCACTTATAGTTTTTTTACAGGGATACAAAGAAAAATTCTTTATCATTATGGCCTATGGGACCAAAATCTTAAAAGTGCAATAGCATCTAAACGCCTTATTCAATTGAGCAAAAATTTTATACCCATATTATAGGTCACAGATACTCAATCTGTATAGATTTTGGAGAATCTAGCACTTATAGTTTTTTTACAGGGACACAAAGAAAAATTCTTTATCATTAAGGCCAATGGGGCCAAATTTTTAAAAGTGTGATAGCGTCTAAACGCCTTATTAATCTGAGCAAAAAAATTGTACACATGTTATAGGTCGCATTTGCACCAACTGTATAGATTTTGGTGAATCTAGCACTACAGTTTTTTTACAGGGACACAAAGAAAAATTCTTTATCATTATGGCCTATGAGACCAAATTTTTAAAAGTGCGATAGCATCTAAACGCCTTATTCAATTGAGCTGAAAATTTGTATGAATATTATAAATCACTGTTGCACTAACTATAAGCATTTTGGTGAATCTAGCATCTATAGATTTTTACAGGGACAAAACGAAAAATTCTTTATCATTATGATCTAAGGGCTCAAAGTTCAGTAGCGTTAAATAAAACCTCGTGTGATATATGGAGAAAAAAACACTCTATTATGGTTTTCTCTCTTTTGTTTGTTTAGCAATTCCTCTTTCTTTATTTTATCTACAAAACTGTTAGTTACTCAATGTTCGGAAAGTCGAGTGGAGTCACTCCAGATTTTTTTTAGTTTGATCGCTAATGGACGACTAGAACGAGGCGGAGTTTCCCTTTGTTTGTGCGGAAAAGCTGCGCTATGATTGGCTATAGTCCTTTATTTGTGGTCTAAATAAAGACTTCTATAGGTTAAATTTCATCATGACGTCGAATGACGACAGAAAGTCAAGTCGTCAATTTTATCAACAACTTACTTTTTTACTTTCCGAACACTATAGTGAGGAAAGTATTGTAATCATGTCAAAAATCCGAATTCGAGATTTTGATGTTTCTATACGTTTCGAGGTCTCCTGAGTCCGTTTTCACTCTTTTTACGATGATGTATGTATGTGTGTATGTATGTGTGTGTGTATGTATGTGTGTGTGTGTGTGTATGTCTGTGAGTGAACACGCTAGCGTCTAAACGCTTTGTTCGAATAAGCTGAAAGTTGGTGCGTATATTTTAAGTCACCATAGTACGAACCCTATAGATTTTGGTGAATCTAGCACTTGTAGTTTTTTTACAGGGACACAAAGAAAAATTCTTTATCATTATGGTCTATGGGACCAAAATCTTAAAAGTGCGATAGCATCTAAACGCCTTATTCCACTGAGCAAAAAATTTATATACATATTATAGGTCACAGTTGCACGAACTGTATAGATTTTGGTGAATTTAGCACTTGCAGTTTTTTACAGGGACATAGAGAAAAATTCTTTAACATTATGGCCTGTGGGACCAAAGTTTTACTTTCTTCTATATTCAATAGAAGAAAGTATTGGATTCGTAAAAATTTTCGACCTCGGGTTTTTCATGGATTTACACGTTTTGAGAGCTGTAGAACACGATTTGACCATTTTTAGAAAATGTCTGTCTGTTTGTCTGTTTGTTTGTGCAACAAGAGAATTATTTATTAATAATCATTATGAAATTTACCAGAATTATTTATAATAGAGATAGACAACTGGGAAATTTTTTTTGTATGTGTACGAGCCTCGCCATCTCCCCCTCCCAAGGGGGGGGGGGGGAATTCCCCCTTCGAGGGGAGTAAATTTTCATGATGGGTGTCTTTCAAAAGAGCTCGCCAGTACCTTTAAAACGAATATTTGAACCATAGATCTGCGATAATTTGAAATGAAGTTATCGATTTTTTTTTCATTTTTAACAAATATATATATATATTTAATGTAATCTATATTAATAAAATCAGAGTTTTGTCTGTAAATTTGTCGGAATCAAAAAATTTTGCTATATCTTCACGTTTCACACCACATGAAAGCAGAAAATGACTTCAGAAAATTTTGCCTGTGTGTGTGTGTGTGTGTGTCATCGTGTCCGAATGTCGCTTTTTTTGTCCGGGCATCACTTGAAATTGGCTGGACGGAATTCAACGGCGCTTGGCAGGAATTTAGGTCTTCACCCAACTTAAAATTATATCTATCAACTTTTCAGAAATTCCTCCCTGTTCCCCCCTGGGGGGTAAAAGACTAAAACACGTTTGTCCGGGCATCACTCGAGAATGGCTGGACGGAATTCAACGGCGCTTGGCAGAAACTTAGGTCTTCACCCAACTTGAAATTATATCTATAGAAATTTTCAAAATTATGATTAGTGTTTAAATTGTGTGCAAAAAACGCCTGCGCATGCGCCATAAATATTTTTTCACTAAAACGCTTTGAATGGAAAAA
The DNA here is from genome assembly GCA_963930645.1 of Salticus scenicus. Taxonomy (NCBI): domain Eukaryota; kingdom Metazoa; phylum Arthropoda; class Arachnida; order Araneae; family Salticidae; genus Salticus; species Salticus scenicus. Next base: position 153,773,302 of record OZ005656.1, read on the forward strand.
TAAAATATAAAAATAAATTTTTAAGTCAAAGACCTTTTTATTCACGTGATTCGCACTACAAATTATGAAAAGATTGAAATGAAGTGTTGCCATCTAAGTTTCATACTTTAGTTAATTTTAAAAAATCTAATTGTCGTATCGAAAAACTGTTTACACCCTAAGATTCAGAAAAATCACCACTTTCATTTGGTACTGAATTTGTAACGATAGGTCTGATACATCTAATTTATTTTTCCCTTTTTACGTTTTTCCGTTGCCACTTAAATTTCATACTTTAGTTATTTTTTTTAAATCTAATTGTCGCATCGAAAAACTGTTAGCACCCCTGGATTCAGAAAAATCGCCCCTTTCATTTGGTATCAAATTTATAAATATAGGTCTGATATTTCTAATTTATTTTACCCTTTTTCCGTTTTTAACCCATATTCGGTAAAAGGTTTTATATTTATATATAGGCATTTATATATTTTTTTTATTTTCCAGAAATAAAATGAAATATTTTTAATTTCACGTGAATAATAAAAATTAGAGAGAAAAATGCCTACAAAAGTTGGTGATTTTTTTTTTTAAATGAGGAATTTGCACGTGGATAAATATTTTCATGGAGATATTTGGCATTAGTTTAATATTTTTATTTAATTAAGCAGTACTTTTCTTTCCTGCAGTAAAACAAAATTTTTTGTTGTTATTATGTACCTTATGGGGTTTTTTTTATGTTCTCCTCTTAATTGTAAATGATTATAATTTGGATTTTATCAAGATTTTTTATTTTTATTTTGTAAATATCAGAGAAGAGTTTTTATTTTATTTTATTATTTTACTTTATTTTATTTATTTATTTATTTTGTGTATGGAACAGCTTTATTATTGGATCCCTTTGGCACAATTTGAAATTCGGAACCAAAGTAGCTTGGACGTTTCTCGCCAAGATCGTTAATTGCACAATTGAGATAGCCAATATTGCCACAATTGAGATAGCCTGTGCGTTTTGTATTTATTTATTTATAATATTTTCTATTAAAGACTTCTGTGGTCACGAAATTTGGTGCGTAAATTGTTTGTTTGCATCCGGCACTTATTGTAACTGGATTTCACGAAATTCGAAATTCCCCCCCCCCTTCTCGGAGTCGGAGGGCAATAAACGGTATAACTTCAGTATAACCCCACAGCTGAATTTGGCGATTTTTCTTTGGCGCAGTTTTGAAGGATAACGATGTTGTTCTGGACTGTTTGCGATATAATATGGCAGCCTAATATGTTGTTTATTTTTGATTTATGATTTTATGATTTATGATTTCTGATTTAGATTATGATTTTATCATTTATCATATATGATTTATGATTTTTAGATTTATGATCTAGCCATAATCGCCAACAAAAAAAATCGCCAAATATCGTTGTGGGGTTATACTGAAGTTGTTCCCAATAAACATGTGTAAAAACATGTCTTTCCGTTTCAATTCGCTTTGAATTATCTTAGAATGGCGAATTTTGGTGTGCGGATATTGATTAAGGGTACGCATTATGTACATTAGTGTGATTTTGCAAAACTTCGAACTCACCCGCTGAGGAAGGGGAAGTAAGAAGTGGGTAAGTTGTGCCGACGACAGTGGAGATCCAGACTCCTCACTTTGCGAGCGAGAAAACCTGTACCAATCACAGCGAGAACTTAGGTTATTAACAAAGATATGGGATTTTGACAACTCATTTAAGTTTAATGTCCAGCGAAGCGGGCAAAGCCTGCTAGTTTTGACAATAAAATTGACATTTTTTGGATATTTAGTGTTGTACTACTTCTCTAATATGGAAATCATCTGCATTATCATGGAAGATAATTTTTTTAAATAATAATTTTAATAAATTATTTTTACTGAGTGAATTTGTGTAGGAAAATATAGAAGAAAGTCATGTGGTGGCCACAACATACTAGTTAAAAGTGCGATAGCATCTAAACGCCTTATTCAATTGAGCTAAAAATTTATATGAATACTAGCAGGCTACGCCCGCTTCGCTGGTCACTATTTTTTAAATGAATCATTATAATTAATGAATTCTCAAAATTGCGTTAATTTTTATCATGTGAAAAAAAAAAAAAAAAAAAATGAAAAAAAAACTCTGATCAGGAAAAATGTCGCACCGGGTCCCCACTGCCTTCGGCAGCGTAGACCCGTGCGCGATGCGCACGCGCGAATGCATATATATGAGCGCCCTAATAATTTTACAAATTCGAATATATCCGCAATCGATTTGTAAGTATCGAAAACCTCTATATACCAATTTTGAACGATCTGACACTATTTTAATTTTTTTGCCCCCCCCCCTCCCCTCCCCCCCTACTCGCCCATCCTAATAACTTTACACAATCGAAAATATCCCCATTCGACTTGCAGACTTCTTAAACCTATCTGTACCAATTTTGAACGGCCTAACTGTATTTCTATTTGTTTTTGCCCCATAGCCCCCCTTACCGCCCCACCCCCCTACCCGCCCCTCCTAATAATTTTACAAATTCAAAATCATCCGCAATCGATTTGTAAGTATCGGAAACCTCTATGTACCAATTTTCAACAATCTGACACTATTTTTATTTTTTTTGCCCCCCCCCCTCCCCTCCCCCCTTCTCGCCCCTCCTAATAACTTTACACAATCGAAAATATCCCCATTTGACTTGCAGGCCTCTTAAACCTATCTGTACCAATTTTGAACGGCCTAACAGTATTTCTATTTGTTTTTGCCCCATTGCCCCCCCTTACTGCCCCACCCCCTTACACGCCCCTCTTAATAATTTTACAAATTCAAAAATATCCGCAATCGATTTGTAAGTATCGAAAACCTCTATGTACCAATTTTGAACGATCTGACACTATTTTTATTTTTTTGCCCCCCCCCTCTCCTCCCCCCTACTCGCCCCTCCTAATAACTTTACACAATCGAAAATATCCCCATTCGACTTGCAGGCCTCTTAAACATATCTCTACCAATTTTAAACGGCCTAACTGTATTTCTATTTGTTTTTGCCCCATAGCCCCCCCTTACCGCCCCACCCCCCTACCCGCCCCTCCTAATAATTTTACAAATTCAAAATCATCCGCAATCGATTTGTAAGTATCGGAAACCTCTATGTACCAATTTTCAACGATCTGACACTATTTTTATTTTTTTGCCCCCCCCCTCACCTCCCCCCTTCTCGCCCCTCCTAATAACTTTACACAATCGAAAATATCCCCATTTGACTTGCAGGCCTCTTAAACCTATCTGTACCAATTTTGAACGGCCTAACTGTATTTCTATTTGTTTTTGCCCCATAGCCCCCCCTTACGCATGTGAAATCACGTTTTGCCCCCCCCCCCCCCGCCCCCCTTGGGGACCGAATTTCAAAAATTTCAGAAACCGATTTTTAGACATTTGTATTAGCTATATTTTAAAGCAAAAATTTTACGGATATCTGTTTTTTTGTTTGAGATAGGAAGGATTTTGTGAAATTACGTTTTGCCCCCCCTCCCCCCCTTGGGGGGCGAATTTTGTAAAATCGCTTGCGGCGTTGTCTTTCTCGGGTCGTAAACATTAACCGTGCCAAATTTGGTCCCGCTCGGTGAAACGGCCTAGGATTCTATAGCGGACACACAGACACACAGACTCTGCTCTTTTATATATATAGATTATAAATCACTGTTGCTCTAACTATAAGCATTTTGGTGAATCTAGCATTTAGAGGTTTTTCACAGGGACACAACGAAAATTCTTTATCATTATGATCTATGAGCTCAAAGTTCAGTAGCGTTAAATAAAACATCGTGTAATATATGGAGAAAAATACTCAAACAATTTATTATGGTTTTATCTCTTTTGTTTGTTTAACAACTCCTCTTTCTTTACTTTATCTACAAAACTGTTAATTACTCAATGTTCGGAAAGTCGAGTGGAGTCACTACAGATTTTTTTTTTTTTTTTTTTTTTCAATACGCGGTTAAAGAAGTTATAATACAGGTTGTTATGATTTATTTTGAAAAATGTCTTCGTTAAAGCTCAATATTTATTCTTTTCTTTTTGCTTTCCGAACACTATAGTGAGGAAAGTATTGTAATCCTGTCAAAAATCCGAATTCGAGATTTTTGTGTTTCTATACTTTTTGAGGTCCCATGAGTCTGTATTCACTATTTTTACGATGATATATGTATATGTGTGTATGTATGTGTGTGTGCGTGTGTATGTGTGTGTGAACACGCTAGCGTCTAAACGCTTTGTTCGAATGAGCTGTAAGTTGGCACGCATTTTGCAAATCACTATAGCACGAACCCTATTGATTTTGGTGAATCTGGCACTTATAGTTTTTTTTACAGGGACACAAAGAAAAATTCTTTATCATTTTGGTCTACGGGACCAAAATCTTAAAAGTGCGATAGCATCTAAATGCCTCATTCAATTGAGCAAAAAATTTTTACACATATTATAGATCATAGTTACTCAATCTGTATAGATTTTGGAGAATCTGGCACTAATAGCTTTTACAGGGACACAAAGAAAAATTCTTTATCATTATGGTCTACGGGACCAAAATCTTAAAAGTGCGATAGCATCTAAATGCCTCATTCAATTGAGCAAAAAATTTTTACACATATTATAGATCATAGTTACTCAATCTGTATAGATTTTGGAGAATCTGGCACTAATAGCTTTTACAGGGACACAAAGAAAAATTCTTTATCATTATGGTCTATGGGACCAAATTTTAAAAAGTGCAATAGCGTCGAAACGCCTTATTAAACTGAGAAAATAATTTATGCACATATTATAGGTAATAGTTGCATGAACTTCATAGAGTTTGGTGAATCTAGCACTTATAGTTTCTTTACAGGGACACAAAGAAAAATTCTTTATCATTACGGCCTATGGGACCAAATTTTAAAAAGTGCGATAGCGTCTAAACGCTTTATTAAACAACCTTTATGAAATTGAACAAAAAAATTATACACATATTATAGGTCACAGTTCACGATCTATATAGGTTTTGGTGAATAATTCTGTATCATTACGGCCTATGGGGTGAAATTATTTAAAGCACGATAGCATCTAAACGCCTTATTCAACATAGCTGAAAATTTATATGAATATTATAAGTCACTGTTGCACTATGAGCATTTTAATGAATCTAGTGTTTATAGGTTTTTACAGGGACACAACGAAAAATTCTTTATCATTATAATCTATGGGCTCAAAGTTAAATTAAACATCGTGTGCTGTATGGAGAAAAATTCTCAAACACCCTATTATAATTTTCTCTCTTTTGTTTATTTAACAACTCCTCTTACTTTATCTAAAAAAACATTAATTATTCAATGTTCGGAAAGTCGAGTGGAGTCACTCCAGATTTTTATAAACAGTATAAGACTAAGATCATGACTCGACAAATATTTACTTAACAAAATAGTATTAGGTGCCCACCTTTTAAGTAAGAATTACTGCTAGAGCTTCAATAATTTTGCTGCCGACTGTAATTAGCAGCGTATTTCTCACATTAAAATGAGATTTATATAAATTAGCAATATATAAATGTGCTGAAAATTTTAAATAAATAAATAAAATACAATAAATAAGTTAATGTTACTTTTGTTTCAGCAATAACAACATAAACAATAATATTTTTAGATGGTGGGTGGGGGGTATCGTACTAGATCAAGAAGCATAAACTTTTTCAGATATCTTTGTGCAAAATTGAATATCATGTTTTGGAGTTTCTATGATTCTTCATTCAGATCAAGATGCAAATTTCAGCTCGGTACTTTTTTTTCTAAACTTATTAGATATATTAACACACAGAAGACTTAGACATCTTTGCATTCTGAGGTTGATAGCATAGTCGAAGGATTTAACCGAACTCTTCTGAATCATTTCTCTCTGTTTGTTTTTAAAAATAAAAGTGATTGCGACTTGCACCTTCGAATGTTTCTACTTCCCTATACCCTATAGAACCCCATTGTATAAAACTACTAGAAACTACCTCCAAACAACATTTCGGATAGACGACACCATCTGAAATGTTGTTTGGACGAACACTTCATTTGTCTTGTGATATCTTGTTTGAGAGACCATGTGATATGCCTTCTTCCCCTAATGATTACGTACAAAATTTGGAGGCACGATTGGAAAGCATGCATCAGCAATGTGCATAAATATACTTTAAAAGCAACTGAAAATACTTTTAGAAGCAGTTTTAACAGATATATCCCTACAAACATGAGTCGTTGGCCCATCAGCAGATAATGGTTCACACAGTTGGCATTCGGTTAGTTGGGATAGTTGCAGTTGGCCTAACGTCTTTTTTTTTTTTTTTTTTTGTCCTCTCCATCGGCATTTCATTTGTTGGACGTTTGACCCACCATAATGAACAATGTTACGAATCCAACAATAACTAATGCGTTAAATTTGCACAAAACGGCTCATTTCTAACCATTGCGTAGCTTCAAAGAAAATATATAATTTTATTACACCCATTAAAATATCATTGAGGATGTTAATTATTCACAAGAAAGTATAAAAATAGTAAATGATAAATACTAAAATATATTGCCAAAGTAAAATACAGCATATGGGCCAAAGGTTTGCCAATGATTGGGCCATCCATTTAGCCAACGGCGATTTATAACTGTTGGCGAACAAAAACCCATCGTTGTTTTAATGTTGGCCCATACAAATTTTGTTTTTGGGGATATTTTTGAATGATAGAGACGGTGTAACTCCCTTCACACCAGTGGCGGATCCAGAACTTGACTTTTGGGGGGGGGGGCTAAGATTTTTCAAAGTGTTATTCTAGACCAATAAAAATTTTACAATTGCAAAATTATGAATGACAGTGTTTTGGGGGGGGGCTTCAGCCCCCTAGCCCCCCCCCCCCCTTGAATCCGCCAATGCTTCACACAGAATCAATTTTCCGATTGAGCATAATACGTAACATATATTCATAAAAACTTATAGCTATTATTAAATTAAAATATATATATATTCCAAATTATTCAGACAAATTTTACCCCGTATGACTCCTGCAGCAACTCCATATGATCTTCAGAATACCCAATTTCAATTTCTTTCTATTATTTGTTTTTTAATTATGCTGATATCAGGCATATCCACAGATAAACTGCTAAAAACTTGTTATATATTTTTTTTTATTAATGGGACTTCAAAAAGTGTAATTCTAGCAAAAATCAACATTGAAATTTAAATTCCAAACTAGTATGTTGTTAACATACAATATGAGAAAGTAATTATCATTCCGCAGCAGTTTTCCTGAACTTAATAAATTAGAGTAAAGCGCTTCCATTAATTACATTTGACAGAGAAAGCGTATTCACTCAATTTTGTCTTGCCCTGTATATTGTCTATGAATAATATAATCACCTCTTAATATACTTAAATTTAGCACATGAAAAACACATAACACTACTTGAAATGCAATTTCAAAGTATAGTCCTAATATATTCAAATTCTTTTGTGTGGCTATAAACGAGTGGTAAATAATTTTCATATATTCTATGCATTAGTATACATATTAAAACTAGTATGTTGTGGCCACCACAAGACTTTCTTCTATATTTTCCTATATACATATTCAATCAGTAACAATATTAAAAAAAAAAAAAAAAAAAAAAAAAAAATACGATTTTTTTCTTTTCTTTTTTTTTTGTTAAAAGTAATACATATTCAACCAGTAACAAGATTTAAAAAAAAAAAAATACGATTTTTTTCTTTTTCTTTTTTTTTTTTTTTTTTTTTGTTAAAAGTAATACATATTGAACCAGTAACAATATTTAAAAAAAAAAAAAAAAAAAAAAAAAAATACGATTTTTTTTCTAATTTTTTTTTTTTTTTTTTTTGTTAAAAGTAAAAAAAATCGATAACTTTGTTTTAAATTATCACAGATTTATAGTTCAACCATTCGTTTTAAAGGTATTGACGAGATCTTTCGAAAGATACCCATCTTGAAAATTTACCCTCCCCGGGGGTACTTGCCCCCAGGGGGGGGAACCGGTGCCCCCACATGCACAAAATTTTTTTCGTAGTTAACTACTACTATTATCAATAATTCATATTAATTTTACAATCACAAGTTTAAAATAACGCTCATTATGTACATTTATACGAAATTTTGTCCTATATTGCCATGTTAAAAATTTAGAAAAAATGCTATCATAGCGCCACCTGTTGAGCTATTGATCCCTAAATGTAATCAGCACCAAATTATGTCGGGGACCAACTAAATACCAAGTTTGGTTAAGTTTCGTTAAAAAAAAAAAAAAAAAAATACGATTTTTTTTTCTTTTTTTTTTGTTAAAAGTAATACATATTCAACCAGTAACAAGATTAAAAAAAAAAAAAATACGATTTTTTTCTTTTTCTTTTTTTGTTAAAAGTAATACATATTGAACCAGTAACAATATTAAAAAAAAAAAAAAAAAAAAAAAAAAAAAATACGATTTTTTTTGTTAAAAGTAAAAAAAATCGATAACTTTGTTTTAAATTATCACAGATTTATAGTTCAACCATTCGTTTTAAAGGTATTGACGAGATCTTTCGAAAGATACCCATCTTGAAAATTTACCCTCCCCGGGGGTACTTCCCCCCAGGGGGGGAACCGGTGCCCCCACATGCACAAAATTTTTTTCGTAGTTAACTACTACTATTATCAATAATTCATATTAATTTTACAATCACAAGTTTAAAATAACGCTCATTATGTACATTTATACGAAATTTTGTCCTATATTGCCATGTTAAAAATTTAGAAAAAATGCTATCATAGCGCCACCTGTTGAGCTATTGATCCCTAAATGTAATCAGCACCAAATTATGTCGGGGACCAACTAAATACCAAGTTTGGTTAAGTTTCGTTAAAAAAAAAAAAAAAAAAAAAATACGATTTTTTTTTTCTTTTTTTTTTTGTTAAAAGTAATACATATTCAACCAGTAACAAGATTAAAAAAAAAAAAAAATACGATTTTTTTCTTTTTCTTTTTTTGTTAAAAGTAATACATATTGAACCAGTAACAATATTAAAAAAAAAAAAAAAAAAAAAAAAAAAAATACGATTTTTTTTGTTAAAAGTAAAAAAAATCGATAACTTTGTTTTAAATTATCACAGATTTATAGTTCAACCATTCGTTTTAAAGGTATTGACGAGATCTTTCGAAAGATACCCATCTTGAAAATTTACCCTCCCCGGGGGTACTTCCCCCCAGGGGGGGAACCGGTGCCCCCACATGCACAAAATTTTTTTCGTAGTTAACTACTACTATTATCAATAATTCATATTAATTTTACAATCACAAGTTTAAAATAACGCTCATTATGTACATTTATACGAAATTTTGTCCTATATTGCCATGTTAAAAATTTAGAAAAAATGCTATCACAGCGCCACCTGTTGAGCTATTGATCACTAAATGTAATCAGCACCAAATTATGTCGGGGACCAACTAAATACCAAGTTTGGTTAAGTTTCGTTAAAAAAAAAAAAAAAAAAAATACGATTTTTTTCTTTTCTTTTTTTTTTTTTTGTTAAAAGTAATACATATTCAACCAGTAACAAGATTAAAAAAAAAAAAAAATACGATTTTTTTCTATTTCTTTTTTTGTTAAAAGTAATACATATTGAACCAGTAACAATATTAAAAAAAAAAAAAAAAAAAAATACGATTTTTTTTCTGTTTTTTTTTTTTTTGTTAAAAGTAAAAAAAATCGATAACTTTGTTTTAAATTATCACAGATTTATAGTTCAACCATTCGTTTTAAAGGTATTGACGAGATCTTTCGAAAGATACCCATCTTGAAAATTTACCCTCCCCGGGGGTACTTCCCCCCAGGGGGGGAACCGGTGCCCCCACATGCACAAAATTTTTTTCGTAGTTAACTACTACTATTATCAATAATTCATATTAATTTTACAATTACAAGTTTAAAATAACGCTCATTATGTACATTTATACGAAATTTTGTCCTATATTGCCATGTTAAAAATTTAGAAAAAATGCTATCACAGCGCCACCTGTTGAGCTATTGATCTCTAAATGTAATCAGCACCAAATTATGTCGGGGACCAACTAAATACCAAGTTTGGTTAAGTTTCGTTAAAAAAAAAAAAAAAAAAAAAAAAAAAAGTAAAAAAAATCGATAACTTTGTTTTAAATTATCACAGATTTATAGTTCAACCATTCGTTTTAAAGGTATTGATGAGACCTTTCGAAAGATACCCATCTTGAAAATTTACTCCCCTCGAGGGGGGACTTCCCCCCCAGGGGGGGTGGCGAGGCTCCTACACGTACAAAAAATCTTTCCCAGTTGACTATCTCTATTATAAATAATTACTGTAAAATTCATAATGATTACTAAAAAATAATTCTCTTTAAGCACATTTATACAAAATTTTGTCCTATATCACCATGTTAAAAATTTAGAAAAAGCGGGATGGCAACGCAACCTGTAAGACAATTTTTACCAAAAGTTGATAGGCACTAATTTATGTCAAGGTGCAACTACATACCAATTTGTATGAAATTCTGTGCAGTAGTTCCTGAGATACAGTTGCCACAAAATTTTGTCACACACACACACACAGACAGACAGACAGACAGACAGACAGACATTTTCTAAAAATAGTCAAATCGTATTCTACATCTCTCAAAACGTATAAATCCATCAAAAACCCGAGGTCGAAAATTTTTACGAATCCAATACTTTCTCTATATTACATATAGAAGAAAGTAAAAATATATTTTAATTTCATTTTGCTTAGTGCAGTCTGAAGGTCCTATAATTGTTAGGCTGTAAGGTCCTGTAAAAATTGTACCTACCAGAAATTCACCGACAGACGTAATGCATTTGAATTATCTTGAATGGATGTCCCTGTACACAAATCATTTGCTTGATCTCAATGATAAGTTCAGTGTAGCATATAATATAGATTTAGAATACTGAGTTTGGACTTCTTGGTACTATTTGTTCTTGAGGAATTATGATAACAGACACACAGATCAACTTCTAAAACCCTGATTTTTCAGATTCAGGGGACTTCCAAAACATGCAAATTTAGTAAAAACTTAATTTAAAAAATTTAACCACAAAACAATACATTTTCTGTCTACCATTATAAGGGTAAGAGGAAGTAAAAAAAAAAAAAAATATCACAAAAAGAGAAAATATTAAATATATTGTAAAATACTAAAAACTTCACTTCAGTACGTTCTTTACTTCGTATATCGAAAATCTTTTGTCAGAAATACATGAGCAAATTAGTAAGTTATGAGCATCACAAAACATTCTTCTATATTTTCCAATAAAAATTCACGCAATAAATTATTTATGAAAATTTTTAATGCAGGCGATTTTCATCTCTGAGAAGTTTAAATGTCAAAAGTCAATTTGTAACATCTGGAAAAATGTATTTTTTCAGATTTTTCTTTTAGATTAAAAATTAAAATAATCGACAACTTTGTTTCAAATTATTAATTAGAGATGGCTCAACCAATCATTTTAAAGATACTGACAAGTTCTTTTAAAAAATACACATAAAAAAAATTTACACATACCCACTGGTGGATATGGAAACAATGCCCAACAAATAAAAAAAAAAAAATTGTATCTTTATAAATTTTTATTTTTTAATTTCACAGTGATTCTTTAAAAATGATTCTTATTGTGTAATTTTATTGATAATTTTTCTATACTGCCATATTAAAAATTATGATAAAATGGAATGATGATGACAGCATTGTTTAGTGAATAAGATGTCCCAAAATATTGTCAGGACCAATTTCAGTCAAGTTCCAACTAAATAATAACTTTGGTTAAATTCCGTACATTGGTTTGTGAGATACAGTCACACCATTCCACACATGTCCTGGTAACATATATTCAGAGACGGACATTTTCTAAAAAGGGTCAAATTGTGTTCAGGATATCTGAAAACATGTAAATCTGCAAAAAATTTTATAAATCCAATATGTTCTTATGTCTACAGAAGAAAGTAGAAAAACTCATGATATACATTATTTCACTTCATCTTTTATGGTTTATTATCCATGATGCTTATTGGCTTTCTGATATATCTCTTCCATGCATTGCATATTAACCTTTTAACATGCAGTATTTTCGCCATGAGGACCCAGTTACTAATTCCCAACAGCAAAGGTTCTTCCCAAATTTTTCCTTTTAAAACTTAACGTAAAAATGACATTTAATTTTATTTGTGAATTGTGGTGGCTCTTGATATGAAATATGTTCAATTGCTTTGTTCTTCGCTATATACATTTGTATATCATCATCAATTTCAGCCTTTATCAATCCACTGCAGGATGAAAGCCTCTCCTAGGTGATTCCAAACTGCCCTGTTTTCTGCAATTATTCTCCATTCTGCTCTTCCAAATTTTGTAATTTCATCTCTCCAATGACACAGTGGTCTCTTCCTCGGTCTTTTCTTATCTCTTGCTATCCATAATAGGACTTTGGTGGTCCATCTATCATCATTTCTTTTCGCAAGGTGCCCAGCCCAGTTCCATTTTAACTTTTTGACTCCAGAAATAACATCAGTAACTCTGGTTTGCTTCCTAATCCAAGTGTTTCGCTTTCTGTCTCTTCGGGGGAATCCAAACATGCATCTCTCCATACTTCTCTGGGTTGCTTGAAGTTTTTGCATAGCTTTACATGTTAATGCCTTAGTTTCTGAAGCAACAAGCAAAACGAACTGACCAAAAACTTTTTTTTTCAAATAAATTGGAAGGTTGCTTTTGAATATACTGCTATTTCATCCAAATGTACTCCATGCAAGTATAACTCAACAGTTTATTTCTTTTATGATGTTCCCGTTCATCGTAAGCACTTGTTCCAAATAAGTATAACTGCATACCATTTCTAAATCATCTATATCAACAGTGACCTTCAGTGGAGAAACAAAGAAATTTGACATAACTTTTGTCTTGCTGAGGTTCATTTTCAATTCAACAAGCTTTCTTTCTTTGTTTAATTTCTGAAGCATTTTTCACAAATCCTAAAAAATGAGGAGGCAAGTAGTATATCTGTATATATATTTCCTCGTAAAACATAACCTTGTGTTAATTCCTTGTATCTCATAAATATTTGTATCAAATTTCATTCCGAATGATTGAACAACATATTGGAATTATTTTGTGTAGCCTTGTAGATTAATTACCAATTCCATGCCTAAAATTTCCCTCAGAAATCATGCTTTTAAACATTAAAATTAAAATATTAAAATGCACTTACAAAAATCCCGTCTATAGACCCTAATGGAACAATTTTTTTGTGCTTTCTTGAACCTGAACCATAGCAATTATGTACACCAGTAGAAAATATACAAATAATTCATTTTAACTCATTAATATTTGGACCAAAATTGACTTTATTTCGATGATTACAGAGTGTCATCAGAATTCTTTTGTGTGGTCCTGTAAAAATGAATTATTACATATTTTTTTCTAGAAAAAATATGCTTTTAAGCATCTTAATAATGTATGTTAATTCTGTTATCTTGAATGCAGCATAAACACATTAAAAGATGCTTAAATAAAAATTTGTCCATAGGCTCTAATGTTAAGAAATTCTTTTCTGTGTCCCTGTAAATGAGCGATAGACATTTTATACATTAGTAAAACCTATTTAAATTATTCTATGTATCTCCTGAATAATTGTTCAAAATTTCACATAATTTGGACGTTTACGTAACATTGCTGGAATACTTTTCAAGGTCCTGTACATTAACTATTAAGTCTAAGCACACATTTTTCTATTGAAAACATATTTTTAAGCATCTCAGTAATGTATGTTAATTTCATTTTGTTGAATGCAGTGTAAGCATGTTAAAATGCCTTTAAACGGAATTCTACCCATATGCAATAATGATAAGAAATAATTTGGTGTGTCCTTGTACATGAATCATAAACAATATAGATACCAAAAATTAGAGATCTATTTCTGTATGGAACCTGATTACGTGTACCAATTTGCAAGCTATTACGGTGCTTTTTGCAGCTGCCATTTTGGTATATATAAATTTTGTCCATAAGTTAAATGATAAGGCAAGTTTGGCATGTCCCTGTACACAAATTAGATACAGAATAAACAACCAAAACTATACTACTAATTTTGTGTAGTTCATGAATATGTGTACCAATTTGCAAGTGAATAGGGTGACTTTGCAGCCTCTATCGCAAGACTACAGGCAGAACATGAAAACTTTTTGAATCTCCACATGGAGGCCTCAATTGACGTTTCGGCAATAAAAATTACTTTTGATGTGACTGTGTATAAATATTTGAATTTAAATATCGTGGATAAACGATTTAATATTCTCTTTCAAGTGATTGTGAAACATCATCATAATAAGAGTAGTACATACAATCTGTCAATAAGTGCTAATCAGATAGATTAATTATCCCTATTTATGCATCCACGAACAAACAATTCAAATACAGTAGAACCTCGATCCATCATTTTTCATGGGGTGCGAGGAAAAAAATTATGAAAGCGGAAAAATGCTGAATGCGGGTTAAAGTCAAAACACGAAGAAAGTAATGTTAATGAATTACAACACATAATGTATGCAGTATACTACTAATAAAAACTAATTTGTTACTTTCCAAACTGTCAAAGAAAGTTTTAGAACATTCAGTGATATTTATTTTTAAAAATCAGTAATTTTATGTTGGGTTTTGTGTTCATTTTACAACTTATACAGGAAGTTTTCCATATTAATATAAATTTCATTTGCACAAATAAAAGTTCGTGCATTTTCAAACGCCGTAATTATGCTAAATGCACTTGGCACTAGCATAAGCTCAACCTCATCGGCATGAATGGTATTACCCTATTTTTCTTCACCATACTTTTCATATTTTGAAATTGCATATTTTTTTCTATGCTTTAGTCGTATGTCACAGTGTCCTGAATGCAAATATTATCATTAAAGGTCGCACCAGATGCATCATCTGCTACACACAACTACTTTTCATGTGCATTATCAGCTTCATTATCATTTTCTTGCCCTTCTGTTTGGTATTTCGTCATTTTTTTTTCATATGTAACTGCATTTTCTAGATTACTGATGTTACTTCTTGTCATGCTGAAATTACAAAATGAATAACCTGTAGATGGTCTGGAGGCATGGCATCACAATTTTGATCCTCCATGGAAATTTGAAAAAGAGTTATTTTACGATGAAAGATTAATTCCAGTTTGTATGCCATACGGAACTGCTTGACCTTCATGTGAAAAATTTTACAAGGTCAGAATTTTTTTTTTCAACAATGAATGCGAGAAAACGACTTTTTGAAGAACGATACATGCAGGTTTGTTAATATTATTTAAATGCAATTTGTGCAGGGACCATAGAAATAAAACTATCAATGGAGGAAAACGATGGATGCGGGAACGATAGATCGGGGTTTCATTATATTTAGTATTTTGAATTAAAAAATGGTAATATAGTGTATATTGATTCAAAATAAAAATTTGGATACAACCCCTCTTATCACAGTGAGTGGTCTTTACTGTAGTAAGCTTTTTTCCAAAAACTGCATTGCATTGAGTTTAATATTAAGCATATAATAAGAAAAGGTTATTTTTTTGCCCAGTTATTTTAAAGAAATCTTTATGTTTCCATAAAATATATGTACTATTTTCATATAAACTAATATAGATAATTAAAAGCAGCAGCAGCCTAATCTCATTTTTCAGCTACAACACATTTCAAGCATTATGTTTTACAGGATGATCAAACTATTTTTTCTTTAATGTGTTATTTTCCTTTGTGACAAATCAGGGGTTAATACAGGTCGATTTTACTACCATTTATGGGTACTTTCACAAAATTCACTTGTCAAAAAAGGTACCTTCACAAAAATCAACCTGGCAAAAAAGGTATCTTCACAAAAATCAACCTGGCAAAAAAGGTACCTTCACAAAAAATCTTACAGCTAAAATCGGTACTTGCACAAAAATCTTAGTCATCCCAGGAAAAATCTGACATTTTAAATGAGCAAAGAAAAGTAACTTATTTGTGCATTTCTGTTGATGCGATTCACGAAGCAAGAATCATGCAGAATGTTGGTTTTAACCACTTGACTATGGCTACGTACAATGCGTATGTAGTAAAACTACGTACGTACCCATCGTACGTAGATGTAGTCAAGTGGTTAATCTACACACAAGCGTTTGCTATGGGCGAGAAATGGTGTAGCATAAGGTAAACAAAATGATCCTCACGTGTATTGATACAGACAGCTCTAGAGTTGTGGCCATAGTGTACTGCTTCCTGATTCGTCAGGTGGTTTGATTTTTGATGACTTGAGTATGGTGATGTCTGTCCTCGCTTGTATAATTATTCATGTATAGTGCAATGATAGTAGCACAAATAAAAACGTCTTCTTACACTCTGTCTACTGAACTGTTTATTTTATAGAGAAGCGAGTGTTGGTTCCTGATCTGCTATAAGCCTCACACTAACTGCTGAGCATTATTTTTATTATTTTATTTAGTTTGAACCCCCCCCCCCCCCCCTCACACACACAGAAAAAGTGCTGCAATTTTTCACAAAAATAAAATATAGTTAAGATTTTTCACAAAAATAGGCATTAAGTTTGAAGTCCTGGATTGGCCCCTGCAAATTGTTGGCTAAAATATAGAAGATATAACAGGTTCTTTACACTCTTGAAGATTAAGGATTTCTTTAGATATTCAGCACGTCTCAATTCGAAAATGTGCAATTACAATTTAGTAATTTCAAGAAAAATCAGAGTGTAAGGTTGATTTTTTATGCTAAGTATGTGGAAAGCCATTACCGGGAATCTAACCTGGGCCCTCCACTTAACGTGCAGATGCTCTACTACTGAGCCACCCTAGCTGATAATAAGCTAGGCATTTCTCACATATTTGTTGGCAAGGTCACCACGTCTCCAAATGCAGATATAACAGATAAGAACATTAATCGTGGCACAACTCCAATGGACTCTTCCCACCTGACGTCAGAGGTCACATGATAGAGGAAAAACAAATAGCAGACTAAGTCTTGTTTATCTAGAGCGATTGCTGAAATAACATGTTTTCTATTCTTATTTTTGATCAATCGTATTTAATCTGTTTTATTTTTTACACATCATCATTTTTAATCAATTTTATATCATTATTCATCATCTTTTGTTTGCTGTATACATTTAAAATCATCACTTAGTTTATACCTGTTATTGATGTTCATGAAGACTTGTTTAAATACTCTGATTTTTGGTACTTAAATCAGTGATAGTACAATATCGTACTACGTAAATCCATTTAGACCAGTAACTAAGTTAATTAACTTGTTGTAATACCTTTATGCAATTAAATTAAATAAAAACATTTTAAATTTCAATTTATAATCCGTAAACATTCCACAAGAAGCTATTATTTATTGCTAGATCAGTTAATGTTACAGTTACACTACAATATACAAAAAATCGATTCTTATAGGTAAAAATAAATAAACACATAAAATGTTTTTTAAAAATTATTAAATTTACAAATACAAATATTCTACTGTTTACAAATGCACAATATTACTTTTATTTTATTTTATATTAAAATTTTTGTTCTTAAGAACAATATTTAATGGAATTCGATTCTCAGAATTTGATTATTCGTTTTCCTCTATCACGTGATTGAGCTGACGACGCTGGGAAGAGCTCATAGACCACAAAATTTCTATTTAAAAATTTCCTTTATTAATTTATCAAACATGTAAATTTATTTTAGAAAGATTACAGTGTAAGGTTGATTTTTTATACAAACTATGTGAAAAATGTCATTGCGAGGAATCGAACTTGGACTCTCCACTTAACGTGAAGATGCTCTACCACTGAGCTATCCTGTCTGATAACCAGCTCAGCATTTCTCACACATTTGTTGACAAGGTCACCATGTCTGCAAACGCAGATATAACAGGCGAGAACATTAATCGTGACAACTCCAAAAAAATCAAACTTATATTTTAATCCTTATAAAATGAAGTGTTCGAATACTTTTGTTCATGCAGTGTATATGATTTGTGATAATATACAAAAATATATTTTCACTTATATAATGCTTACTAACTTGAGTTGCACTCAGGGTAAGAAAAAAAAATGTGTGCTGTGTTTTTGAATTTTAACCATATAGTCCATTTGTTGCTAATCACATCAGGAATACCCCCACAGAACCACAGTTGCATACTTGCCAACCAATTTTAATAAAAAAAAAGGGAAGATTTTTGTTGAAAAACCAGAAGAATTCATAAAAAAAGGGAAGATTTTTTTTTTCTTTGACATATTAAACAATACAGTTTTACAATTTTAATATTTTGAAGCAATCTATAAAAATGTTTTACTATAGATTGATTATACTCAGGGGTGGCGCCAGCTAGGGGGCCGGGGGACCAAATTTTCCTACCTGAAAAAATTATTCTTTATTTTCTTCCCCATGTTTACATATTTGGTATAAATATGACAAACAAATATTTAATTTAATTGAGGAAAAATAAACAGATTCATTAAATTCAGCAATAAAGGTCTAAAAATAATTACATACATCAGAAATATTGAGCACTTCCATTGCTTTATTGTTTCTAGAATTGATCACAATCCGGGGGAAAGGGGGGGGGGATACAAAAATAATTAGAGTAAGAAACTACTTCTAGAATCTAATGAAAGAAGTTTAAAATTAATATTTATTATCATTTATGTTGCAGATAGATAAAGATTAGGAAACAAAAGACTTCTGCAGAACATTTGATTGCTGATCACTAGTTGGAGATAAATAAAGGGGGAGGGGGGCAAAAAATAATTACATCAGCAAGAAATATTTAACAATTCTATTTCTTTACATGTTCTAGAATCTCATAAAGCAAGTTTGAAATGAATATTGACTTTCATGTTATGGATGGAGAAAGATTGGGAATCCGGAGTTTTCGTAGAACATTTGGGGTTTCTTTTTAAAACGAACGATATCTGCGACTTTTTTAAAAATGGAAGATTTCATCATCTGTCCGGAAGACACGCTAAAAAACCGGAAGTCTTCTGGGAAAACCGGAAAAGTTGGCAAGTATGCAGTTGTCCTCTGGACATTTGGAAATGATCCGGATGATCCAGAACCCATCCTGTCCTAGGCTGGATCTCTGTAGACGTTCTTCAACACAAACCAGAATGGCAATCCACTGATTCTTTCTTCCATTAATCCAGCAGTGCAAGCCATTGGACAGATGGGAAAAATATACCTCTATTAAGTTCACATGCATGTGCATTAGGGTGCAAGTACCTTGGTGCTCTATCAACTTTTGCTCAGATCCTTCTTCTCTTGTCTTGCCGGCCACGTGTATGCTTGCAATCTCTAGCTTTTTCTTTTAAGATTAATATTTAATTTCCTTTTCATTGCTATTATATGTCATTCATTGAAGTAGTCAACGTATTTTTAAATTATATGATAATAATGAAACTGTAATTATTTTTTATTTTAGAATGAATGAATTAATTTTTGGTTGATGAATTAATAAATAAAGTTTCCACTAATTTTTTTGTTAGTGAATCTTATTATAGGGAAAATTTGTCACATGTTTGTATTTTATTTTATGATACAATAAAATTAATGTATTTATATCAATAAATAAATGTAGATATTAATAAAATCGTCTTGCAGTTGTCTGGAAGTATGCTTTAAGATAAGCCTTAAATCATCCCTCACCTTAAACCAGAGGGCAACGTCTTAAAACTATTCTATAACTGTCTAGAGGAAAATTATAAGACAACTACAAGTCTGGTAAAGGTTGTAGAAATTTATTATGGTACTCCGACTTTTCCAAAAGAGTTTGTAAAAGATGTCGTCTGGATTGACGTAGGAAGTGCTATTTGGATATCCTCTGGATAACCCATGGATGTCAGACAGATCTTTTTGGCTGTCCACAGAATATCATTACATTACATCCTGAAAAAGACATTCTCTGGATGTCTATAGATGTCTCATCTCCGTGCTGTCTGGGTACGTAATCTGCAGCATTTGCTGCCGTGCTGCAATACTGTTTTTTCAAACTATTTTAAGGATGCTTGATCAATCTTGGAAATGAGAATCTACTTTTGGTGATCAGAAAAAATAATTTTTGAAATTTTACTGTAAAGCCAGGAAAGGGAAGAACTGTCAATCAATGAAACTTAATATTTTTCTAATCGGTGTAATAATTCATTTGGGTTAATATATTATTTAGAATTATAGGTGAGTAGACTATTGGATATTTTTTTTAAGTGGAATTAACAGCAAATAGCTAAAAATATAGATATGTATATACTGAATACATGCATACAATTCATAATAAGTAAATGCACTGATAATTAAACTGTAATTAAGATACAAGTTTCGGATTTACAATATACAAATCAGAATTTTGGCAAAGCAATATGTGTTTCAGTATTTACATGAAAACAAATTATCAAAATTTAGATGGTGAATATTTTTTTTTTTTTTTTAAATAATTTAGGATAAATAACACAGCAAAATTAATTGTTTTTAATTTAACAATAAAGATTGTTTCCTGTATCATGAGAAAAAGAAGCAAACAAATACAACTAAGTAACATTTTATTCATTTTACAAAAGCCATTTTTTATTATACATAACAGGACATTTTATTCTTTTCATATAAAAAAGTAAGTACAATTTTTAATTTTACCACCCACAATTAATTTTTTAATATAAAAAATTCATTATGGCTAGAACGAAAATAGTTTGACAACCCCCATTTTTTAATAAAGCTATTTCATTTTGGTGAAGTTTTTCAAACATTTTATTAATGGAATATATAGACAGTGCATTAAAACCTTCCTATTAGATATTAAAAATGAGCAAGAGTATATTGCCAACACCATAACAGCAGATAAAATATATATAAATAAAATTACTTATTCTGCTTAAAAAAATATTTATAGGATTATTGTAATAATTGAAATTGCAATGTTGAACTAAAGTGTAACAGAAAATGTTCTCTTTAGTTTGCCAGTTATGATGTTGTCAATATAAAGCACAAGCACCAGTGAAAATGAGAGCACATACTGTTTGAGCAAAAAATTTATAAAAATAGTCAATATCTAGCAAAATAATGAGCACAGAAGATAGAGAGTAAATTTTTTTGTAAGTGCATTAAATTTAACACAACAAAGACTGCAAACTCTTGATTTTAGCATTTTCAACATTTATGCATCATTTGTCAGCATGGTGGCACAATCAGTAGGGAGCTGCCCTATCTGGAGTCCCAGGTCCGAATTCTGGTTCAGGTATGAATATTTCAGGTGTCCTTTATGTGTGAAGTATAAGAAATGAAATATATAAGCATTGCTATTGTGAAATTATGTAATATGGATCATTCAGGACAAAAGTCATGATAACTATAGGTTTTAAAGTTGTCAAATAAATGTCAATTGTATAATTTCTAATGATATGTCTGCAAGAACAGTTTGTTTTGATATAAAAACAAAGGTTTTTGCCAAAACTCATGTGAATAAAAACTACGACCTCTTTCCTACAGAAAGCAGTCAACCTAGGTTCCTATATAAAAAATAAACCTTAACTTGTGCATTTATACATAACATTCTACCACTTTAAAGATTTTAACTACACAAAAAAAAAGAAAAAAAAAAAATCCTTTTCTTTATTTTTTTCCCCTCAAAAATTTTAAAATTTAGCTTTTATAGACTATCAAATTTGATGAAGAATTCTTTAAATAAGAAGTACCAAATTTGGATTATGGAATATTTCTTATTGATTATGAATAGTTAAATAAAGAAAAGAGTTATGATGTTCATTTATGAAGATACTGCAATTTTAATTTAGAATTATATGCCATAAAATTAAAATCCTCATTCAACATATTAATAAAAGATAAAATGACTTGGGAAAAAAAAAAAAAAAAAAAAAAAAAAATCTCTTTAAAAAGATTCAGATGTAGAATGGATAAGTGCAAAAATTATCTTATTTAAGCAAGGAGCTCAATGAGTTTTGTTAAAGTTTATTGTGTTTGTGTAGGAATTAAGGCCAAATGTCTACATAGATATACTTCATCAGGTTCTTTGCCTGTATTCACACGAATTTCAGATAAAACTATAGAAAACTCCAAACTGTTAGGCTTAAGAATACAACCTGGCTTCGAACCCGGCACCTCCTATCTCAACTTTCAGAGCAGAACCTCACGACTACAGGTGAAGCAGATATAGTTGTGCAAAGCATCCTAATATTACAAAATTCTATAATTTTTTTGTATTTAGGTACTTATTGGTATAATAATAAACTTTATCATATAAGAAATTAACAAAAATCAGCAACATCTTAACTTATTACATGCATTATGATTATCCATATTTATATCTGACAATGAATATTTAGTTCAAAATACAGTCACATTTTCCAGTTTAATAATTCTTCTATACTAGTGTGCCCAAAATTTATTCACCATGTAACAAGCTTTAATTAAAAAGTAATTATTTTACAAAGCAAGAGAAAACAATATGAATTTAATCTTTAGATTGAGAAATTTCATTTATTCTAAATTTTATAAATGGCAACATGGAATTTGTCTACAGACAAAATGGTGTTACGCAGTGAAAAAGCAATGTACATTTTCTGATTATGTTAAACCAGAGATGGATCGATTTCATGATCATTCAGTTTTCTGAATGGCACATTACAGGGTTCCCACTCAATTTCAAAAATAAAATTCTCCGACTTTTCAAGTTTATTTTTTAAAAACTCCACAAAATTTTGTTTGTAACATAAAAAATAGATCACAGCATAAAACATAACATACAAGACTAACACAGTAACGAGACATGCGACATATATTTCATGCTCAAAAAGCATTTTCCAGGTTTTTGGGTCATATTCGCAATTTTCCCTGACTTTTTTCACTAATTTCAAATTCCCTGACTTTTGTAGGTGTTCCCTGACCCATGGGAACCCTGATTACTCTTACAATCAAATCTCAACAGAAAGATCTAATGACTCAGCAAAATGCTTAATAATCTCGAG
The DNA here is from genome assembly GCA_963930645.1 of Salticus scenicus. Lineage (NCBI taxonomy): Eukaryota > Metazoa > Arthropoda > Arachnida > Araneae > Salticidae > Salticus > Salticus scenicus. Next base: position 153,796,377 of record OZ005656.1, read on the forward strand.
AAATCGAGAACAGATTTTATATTCTCCGAGTAACTAGTAATGCTTATGTTGAACCATATTAAAATTTTTTGAAGTGAGAAATAAAATTCAATGTCTTTTTTCTCGGCCTTTTCTATATTATTTAAAACATGTCTTTCTTTATCTGGTGAATAAATTATGAACACCATGTATATGTAATATTGTTTTATTCGTGCAATAAATATCATCATGGTAGCATTTTGTCTAATCTTTATTTATTTCTAAATTTTATTTAGAATAATTTTTAAAGAACAATTTGATACATCACAAACATTTATTAAATTTTCAAAATAAGAATACTTTGATAATTCTTTTTGTAGTCATGAGAATTTAGGATACCCCAAAACATGTATGTGAAAATATACATATTGATATCTTATAGTGTGGTTTTTTTCATGATTACATAATATAAATTTCAAAGGGGGGGGGGGAGGGGAAATTAAAAATAGAGTTTTTTCCCCCCCCAATAAAAACGTGTGATCAAAATGAAACAAATTTTAATCTGTCCTACATTAATTTCTTATATCCTAAAACACTTTGAATATAAATTTTATACCAATTAAAAAGATCTTTTTCATGCCATTATTCACCGAAACATCACCAGGGATGTACCTTTTTTTTTTTTTAAATAAAAAAAAAGTAATAAAAATAAAATAAAATTATTAATCACTTAATTCTGAGTTCCTAATATACTATGCAATATTTAAACAGTTTTTCATAACAAATTGATTAAAAATGTCACTTTTCCATGTACTGAGTTAATGAAATTTACATTTTTAACTTTTTCTTCTATTCAATCAGGCCAATTGACAAACTATATACAAGGTTAGCAAGTGTTCATATATTTTTATGAGCATTTTATTTTTCACCACTATTTCAGAAGAGTAAATTTTTAAAATAGTGTTATAACATTCACCTTCAAGAAAAATTTCTTTTTTCTATTATTTCAGAACAGTAATACATTAAATAATGTTATAGCATTAAAACCTTCAAAGGACCTTCTGTGGCCAAGTGGTTATGTCACCACACTGCTAATCACCTTTGAGTGTAGGAGTGGGGGTTCAATATTTGTGTTGGCACTGGGTATTTTTTCCCATTCTTCATATTGTAAAGCTGTTTTCTAAAATACACGATTACTACATTACAAAACATTAAATTTTTCTTTATTGTGGCAGATTGTCTATTTATGCAATGTACTTCTAGTCGATTGCAAAAATGCAAAATTGTTTGTTGCTGATTAACAAACATTTAATCACAACTACTTGCTTGAATGTCTATCTTATCACCAATTGAGGAAAGACTATTTTGGTGATAATTGATTCAATTTAAGGCCAAATCAGGATTTTTTTAATGGATTTTTCCCCCTCTTCTTTTTCAGTATGTGTGTGATTCGAATTTGTTTTACTTCTTCTGAAAGGTTAATTTTAAAATTGTAATTTTTTGAAAAGTTCTATTTCTGGTTTCAAATTTGTTCTTTCATACTGATTATGTCATTTTGAATTGTTTTTCCAGTATTTTTTCAAGTAGGTACATTCTAATTATTTTTATCTTAAAATAATCTGTATACATAGGGTTTCCAGATTATTTTCCTCCATTTTGACAAAAAAAAAAAAAATTGTCTGGAATTTCCTAACTTGATGATATTTATATGATTGATATTTTTTCTACTTTTAATCTAACTTTTAGAGATTTTGAACAAATATTCTAACTTTTCCCCAAATTCCACTTTACTAACCACCCTGACAGAGTATTTGATAATCAATTTGGTGACTTTTTCAGGCCTTGACAGCAATGATTCCATGGACATGCTGTAGCCCATAAAATATGCAAAAACGAAATAGGTTGCAAAAACACAGGACCCTACAGGATTACATTATCTCTCAGGAATTAAAGATGAGTGGTTCTGAAGAACCATGTACTGTGACTTCTGTTGTACAATCCCTTAAAAAAAAGACTGCAGCAAAAGCAAAGATGTTCTAGGGACTATAAAGAAGCAAATTATCAGAAAAGTTTCTGGAGATTTTTCCTAATGGAGAGAGACACACGTCAGATACAGTGCAGCCACATATCCTAAAACTAGCAGTGAGGACACATCCAAAATGTTGGAGGGATGCCAGCTTGGCTGACAGTTTGAAATTTGGAAAACATCCAGTAATTCCGCACTCTGTGTTATTGCTCATTTTCTCTGAGTCAGATAACTGTCACCCCTATTTTAGCATTAGACTCGTTGAGTTAGGACTTGCACAGATGCTTCCATGTTTTCATGAAATGTGGTAGAAGAATAATAATGTCTAAAAGCAATTTTACTTGCTTAATGAACAGATCTTAGTTACTTTCAATTTAATTATTTTGGGGGGATTTTAGTAGCAGTAGATACACTGGCATACATATGAGCTAATGCCGAGCAAAGTTAAGTTTTAAAATGCTTGTTTTCGAAAAAGTAGGTCAATTTCAATTTTCTTAAATAAAAAAATACTCTCTTGAAATCAGTCAAAAATTCACATATTTTTAGAAGGACTTATTTAATTACAGTAATCATGCAAGTGAAGTGCACCTAGAAAGATGTTGCTAAAAGGCATTAAATTTATGAACTGAGATTAATTCGCAAATTTACAATTACAATGTTAAACTGATTTTTTAATGTGATTATAGTGATTGTGCGCATGGGGTGCATTCAGGAAAGACTATGCCAAAGGAAGTGGGGACCAGGACTAAAATAAATTAGAACAGCATTTTCCATACTATAAGTAAGGTTGCAACCTACCAGTAAGTCCACGTCAATCTCCGGTGGATAAAAACAAAATTTGAAGTGTAAATGCACCTTTCCATAATTTACACATGTGATGCTGGCTTTAAATCTCCATCAAGCAACATGATAGAAGTACAAGCAGCTCAAGACGCTTGTTTTAAAAGACAATGAAATAAAATATCTTTGGCGTGCAGATACTATATGTAAAGAAATCTTTGTTTTTTTTTTGCACACAATATATTTGTATTCTGTATACAATTTTATAGGATTCTCAGCAAAAATTGTCTGATAATTTACCAGACCAAATAGAATACATAAAATCAGCTTGGATATACACAGTCAAACCTCGCTATAGTGACCTTTCGGTTAGAATGAACATTTTCAGCAGTCTTAAGTAAACACCTATTTAACTAATGTTAATTCAAATGTAAATTCATGAGTAAAGGAAAGTGTTTTCAAAAATGGCTCAATTCAGAAGATTAAAAAAAATATATGGCTAAAGAACAAATAAAAACATTTTTGCATTTAATAAGTGGATCTTTTGAATTAGTAGTAGTACTTGAAAGGGATTCAATTAGCTTCGATAATTTTTTTTTTTCTAGCATTATCAAAAATATCGACTGCTCTTCCCAGACACTGTATATTTTCCACCCATCTAGTTCTACAAAATTTCAGGGGAAATACAGTTGAACCTCGGAACTGATGAATCCAGAATCGGCGGGACCACAGCTATTCCAGGTTTTCAAATTTTCGAGATTTATTAACCCTTTCAGTCTCAGTGTTCCCGCTGATGGAACACCTAATTTTAATTCTCAAGTGCAAAAACTCATCCTGGAAATTTTTTAGCAAAAATTTACATTTATAACATAGCAGAAAAGGCCCCTTTTTTAACGTGAAAATTTAAAATTTCTTCTATTTTAATTATGCTCGTAAATTCCGGTGGCAGTATAATTTAAATGATCCGAATTACCTTGCGCCGCAAAGGGTTAAAATACTACGAAATAAATTGAAATGTTGGGATCTATGCAACTTTTACGAGTTTTTGTTGTCGATAATGTTTACTTATAAAGTTATTTATTTATTAAATTAAATATTATTTGAATTTAATAAGGTTTACTTACAGATGTTTCAAACCGAAAATTTCTCGAAAAGGAACAATGCTATTTTTTTATTTTTTAAATATTTATGATCAGCTATGTGTCTAAAAGCCATTTTTAAAATTAGTTTAGTAATTTTTAAAATAAATTAAGTAGTGAACATTAAAAAGGGTTAAAAACTAATTTTTTACGGTATTATAGTAACATACAAAATGCAATTTTTATGCAAGTGAAAATAAACGACAATCAAATCACCAAATTAAATTAAAAAATAGAAATATAATAGATTTAATTTAGGATTAAAATAATTAATTTTGAATTAAAATATAAACACATTAAACAAAAATTAAACTAAATAACTGCTATTCATAAATTATTTATTAAAAAGTACTCAAATAAAACTATAGAAACAAAGTAATTTTTATGTTGATTTTTTATAAACATTTCAGCAACAATTTAAAGCTCTTTTACTCTAATTTTTTAAATTAACAATCAAGTAGTATAAAGATATGTAAGATTATGACTATATTTAGTGTTCAATTAAAAGGATTTTAAACTGCATTCCACAAGAAGTGTGTAGAAATAAGGCACAGTAAAATTTTATTTTAAAAGTAAAACTAAAACCGTAAAAATGTCCAGATTTTAGATTTTCGGGGTTCAACTGTAGTTTATTGCCTGTGAGACTAGTATACTGCACATGGCGAGGAGAGTCTTTGAATAGAAAATATGTCTGGGACAATATATTATTTAAATACCATTTTAGTGCTTTTACACCCTCTTTCACGGATCCAAGGACTACATGTAGCCCACAAGTACTAAAATCAAGTAGTTTGTTACAATCAGAATTAGACATCTTCAAATATAAATAGTAATTTATGCAGAAAGCAGTCACATTTGGACCATCCATTCATCGATATTTGAAGCAAGTTTAATAAGGGGTAATGTAGATAAACCTACAGCAAATTTTAATCCCAAAATCTATCACTTTATAGATAGTTTCTAAATTATTTTCTTTAAGGCTTTTCCATGACTTAGAAAACATTTGTTTTGTTGTTGTTGCTCATCCCCAGAAACTACCAGGGCTGAATCCGGTCCATGAAATTGTGCACCCTAAAGATATCAAGAACCAATAGGGGATTGTCAGTAAGATCCTGCTTAGAAAGCTCCAGGGACAAGAGATTATGATCAAGGAAAGCCTGCTCAATAGAACACTTGGCAAAGACTTTAAAACCCTCGGAACCACCTAAAAATGTCAAACATTTAAGATGGCCACTCAGGAAGTGAGTGAGGATGGTTTGATCTTGTCTGTTACAATCAAGTACCAGAAAGCAACCGGCCAGTTACTCAGATACCAATGGTGCACTGGAGGAAATATTTGTAAATTTTCCTGATTTTCCAGGTAGCTGAGAACCATGTCTTAATGCACCTGTATTATGGAGAAGGGTATATGAAGATGACATTGACTGCAATCAAAAGTGAATCTTTTAATTTCAAATTTAAGGAAACCTAATCTAAGAAAATTTGAGAAAGTATGATTTTAACTCATTGTGGTTTTTATAGAATGAAGATAATCTTAAACTCAAATGCAATGAAGCACTTGCAAAAGAAAAATGCTTTTAGTAAATCACAGCACACTGCATTACATGAGACACAGTATCTTTCATAAAAATTAGCTTCTGAAGTTTTTGAAAAGAAAAGTTGGATATTTTGAAAATTACGAAAGCAAAACTAAATGCGTCGAGGACAATGTGGGTTGTAATAGGCTTAATTTTGAACAAGTGGGCTGTAGCGTTTAAAAGTTTATGGAGGACTTTTTTATATTATGAATTTGGACGTGAAATAATTGACTGATTTCAATGACATTTTTCACAGTTTATATCTTTTTAGAATGGTTTATTTAATACAATGACAAGAGTAAAATGATTTTTTATTTAGGGACCAATTATGCAGTGGGGACACAAATTGAAGTTATAAATTTATTTGAGAACTAACTGATCACTTTCAATGAATTCCTTTTTTTTTTTTTTTGGTTAAAAGTTCAGTAAAGGTACTTTCTACTTAATACTTACATATGTTATTCATCTTAATTTATTTTCATATGTTGTAAATCAATTCATTTTTCTATTGATTGTCCATCCCTTTTCATGAAACATAATTAGAATGTATTTGTCTAAGAAATTGTAATTAAAAGTAAATAAATAAAATAAGAGACTGATAACAGAACAAAGTGTTCCAGCATATAAGCCTAAGATTTATTGAAGTGTTTTGGTGCAAATTCACAGGGCAATTTATTTCAAACAAATAAAAATTTGCTATACAACAACACTGAAAATAAAAAATTTGAATAGACACTGAAAGATTTGGAACTTATAAGGCAAATAACTTAAAAGCTACGGTCTATCTCATTATAATTCATTATACTTGCTATGTTTTAGTGCAATATACCAAACATGATAAAATTTATTGAACTTTCTAAGTTAAAAATACGGAAATTTACACATGTATTTAAACATTTTCAACATCAAAAATGTTATTTATAAGATTACATACAAGAAGAAAATTTCTTTCGACAAAATATGATTCAAGTTTCAATGTCAAGTGACATATGTAATAAATTTTTAATTGTAGCGATATATGATCACATTAAAATAACAAAATTGATAAATATGGCTAAGCACATAAAATTGGTAGCATGAAAGAATAAAGAATATGTTAAATATTTATATAATGAATTAATCAATTTCTTTGCTATATATGAAATAGGAAGGTTTTTTTTTCACTGCACATTTCTCTTTTAAAATATAGAGTAGAATATGACTTCATATAAAAATTTTCAATAAAGATTTAGATTTTAAAATATTATAAAACAAACTAATACAACAACATTTACTTTAAATAACAAAAAATAGCCAAATCATTGCACAAAATTAAAGTTATTTAATTTTTTTTGTGGTTATAACTAGTAACACTTTAGACATACTAAATATCACAAGGAGGCATACATATATTTCACTCAAATGGATTTAGGAAATTTTTGGGTCATCAGTAGATAGAATCTTTCTTAATATGAATGTGGTGGTAAAACCTACTAAATTGTTTGTGGCATGACCAAGAGATGTCAATTAGGTCTGTCAGTGTAAAATATTTTTCATAATATATTCACTAAAAATGATTATGCTAATTCGTATGTAAATAAAAACACATTATACATCAGAAAATATAACAGCAATTTTCAGTGATTATGAACATGCATGATCAGTACTAAGAAATGATAAAAACAAAGCTGGTCACAGATTCTGCAGTTGATGAAGTTTAGATAAATATGTTATTGGTTAGGTTAAGAAAACTGATCCATAGCTCACCCGTCAAACCATCTCTGAACAAGAATTGCTGGAACATTTCGCGCTCTACAAATCTACAACAAAAAATTTAGCAGATTTTACACCATATTCATATTAAAAAATGCTGTATTGATTGATAATCTAAGAATTTCCTAAATACGTTTTAGTAAAATATACATTTCCTTGTCAATATCAGATTTTCGACAAAAATTTATAAAATCTGCTATTAAAATCTTTGTATATAATAAATCTTTTCCCTAGATTTTTTTTTCTTTTTTATAATTTTTATTTCAACAAATATTGCAAAAACACACAAATAACAAAAAAAAAATACACAGAGTTCGGATGATAAATGTACAAGAAGGATGTCAAGGACATAATATAAAACATGATTCCCCTCATATTTACAGTCGCAAGCACATCTTGACAGGTGGCAACATTATCACGTGAGAAGAAATTATAAATATCTCTTTCATTTACCTTAATGATTTCGAGGTACAAAAATACCGCATAATGTAAAATATTTCACAATTTTTTTTTAGCCAGTGTTTTGTACAATGGAATAAATCTTACAGTTTTTGATGTTCCATGCTAAAAAAAAAGATCTATCATGAGAAGTGAAGGAATATAATTACATTCTTACATTATGTTCAAAATAATGCATATACAGAGTGAATACACACCTGAATAAAAATAATCTGTTTTGTTGAATAAAATCAGCACATGGTTTTGGCAGCTGCTTCATTCAGTTATTAAAATCAAAAGTGGTAACATCTGGTCCACTAATGCTTCCTTGTGCTTAGTACAGCATGACAAACAGTTCAAGAAAACATTCATTCCAATGGGATATACAATGAATTACAAATGAATAATGAACAAGTTATGAGAGAATTGAATTCAATGACATGGAAGATAATGTAACCTGAACGTTATTTTTAAATAAAATGGTGTCAAAGGAAACATAAGGGCACATTATAGATGTCATGACTATGATTGTAATAACAATGAAATTCCCCACAGTTTCCTTTAACAAGTCATTCTTTACTTGCACAGCAGTTAGAATTTAACACAGCTTAAGGTTTCTCAAAAGAATGATTCCTTTCAAGTTTTTTCAAGCACTTTGTACCGGTTAAAGGGTGTGTAAGGTGGTTTTGAAGGATTGTCCACTCTGATACAACTAGTCGGTATATTATCTTCTATGCGACCTAATAACCAGTTTTTGCAAGCTTTTTCTTGTTCTTCATCAACATGTTCTTTTAACCAACGTTTATGAAATGCTTGGAATTTCTTTTTTAAATGCAGAGACACTTTTGGATGATTCTGAAAAATTAGGAAAGTAATCAGTTAGATACAGAATACATTTATACATTTTTAAAACATGGTGTCCACAGAAATTAATATTTATTTTTTCCATTTAAAATTTTTAATTTTTAATATACTATTAATGTAATAGTGGATATATACCTATCGTTTTAATACTCATAACAGATAGTATATAAGTAGCAGTTAACAACATTAATATTTTATGTTATTAAAAAACTTAGCTATATAAAATCAATATAAGTTCAATGTTACCAAACACAAGAAAAAGTTACAAAATAAAATATTTCTTCTTTGTATTCTCTGATTAGCAATCGTTTGCATAACTTTTGTTTGTAAACTTTGATTAGCAGCATTAAGTCGAATATTAATGATATTTAAACAAAATATTCATGCACAGTCGTATTGATTATTATATGCACCTGTGTAAATCAGGGTTGACAAACTCGGTGGGCTCACCAACAAAAACCCACTGGATTTTTACAAATAAGCGGGTTTTTGTTAAAAATTATTTATAATTTACAAATCCCATCTATAAAGTATAGAAAATACCTTACCTTTTAAGAAAAAACTCTTATTTTTATTTCCCAGAAAATAGAATTAAACATAAAAAGTAACTACAGTTATAAATATATAATAAAAGCAAGGTTATCTTCTATGAATGGTTCAATTTTCCTTTTCCTGTAAAACCAAACAATATTTTTGTTTAACAGCAGGCATAAATGTTGTCCAGGATCAATATTTAACTAATTAAATTGTTTAGTTTTAAAACTTTATTAATAATTTTAGTAGCAACAATTATAAATCTAATATAAAATTTTCTTCTATGACCGTTTTCAACTATTAAAAAAAAGGATAAAGCAGTGGAACTTATTTTTATAATTAAAACTAGTTGGCATAGGTGGACTCTGCTCAGTTCCCCATCATATATATTTTCATAAATTTCTAGTAAAGGACATTCTCTTAACATGATTATCATGTTAAGAGAAATAAATTTGACCAAACGCTTGACACAGTGACAGAATGAAATGCCCGCCTGATAGGCTATCATCCACCGTTAACTTTGATATATTTATCTTATTCTAATCTATTAATTTATTTTATTATGATCAATTTTGTAGTTTCGTTTTCATGCTACTATTTCCAATGCAACAATCCTCAAAATGCATATTTATATGGGATATCGCCCCATTTTGCTGTGTTGATAAAATCTTAAATTACGAAATTTTCCCATTAGAATATTTGTAGTCAATCATGTTCAAACAAGTAACATAAATGTTATTTAGAAGTTGTCTGATACATTTATGATCCTCAAAATGGACGTTTATGCTCAATTTTACCCTATTCTGCCATTTTAAGTAAATCATAAATTTCAAATAATTTAAGAATTTTTTAAATTGGAAAATTCATAGTCTATGATATTCATGCCAGTATCCTAAATAACATTTCAAAAGTGGTCTGACATTTTTACGATGAAAATATATCTCAAAATTGACGTTTATGTGAAATTTTGTCCTATTCTGCCATGTTAAGAAATTCATAGATTTCCAATAACTTGCGTAATTTTCAAAGTAGCATGTTTCTAGTTACTGATGTTCATTCCGACATCAAAACTCACATTTTAAAACTGGTCTCACATTTTTTCAGTAAAAATTTTCCATTTAATACATGTTTAAGTGAAATTTTGCCCTATTCTCCTATGTTAAGAAAATTATAAATTTTTAATAACTTACAAAGTTTTTTAATTCGAATGTTGCAAATGAATCGGGTTCTTGCCAGTGTTGAAAGTAATATTTTAAAACTGATTTGACTTCTCTGCGACAATTTGTTCTTGAGATATCATGTGCACAGACTAACATAGGGGAGAAGGGGGTACATTGGGACACGGGGCACATTGGGACAAAGGCTTTTATCCCTTTATAATTGCAAAATAAAATTTGTAAAAAATTACACTAGACGGCACTTAGTAGTACATCTTCATATTTGTGATTTCAACTCAATCATTCAAGTCTGCTGCTTGTGAACAAGGTTAGTTTATTTTATCATATGAAAAGTAATTTTTTTCAAGTAAATTAATGTTGATTTTTTAGGTAATACGAAATAAATATTTTAATTTTTAAAAGTACTATGTGTTTTTATAAACATTAAGCTTTCATTTTTACTATAGATCATTAGCCCACGTGCTCTAGAAAATTAGGCCTAAACATTTGTTTTGAAAATGACCTGATGGGGTACATTGGGACACCAATGCATGGGGCACATTGGGACTGCTCCAATGGCCCATTCATTTCTAACACCAATATATTTTTATTTATTTATTTATTTTTTGCACATATAAGCTAATTGTATTCATTTTTTTCTAGGTATTCTTTAAATAAATAGAAAATGATTAGAAATTATAAGCCAAAAACTGAAAAAACTAAAATTTCAGAAGAAAATATAGAAAAGGCAATAAATGAAATAATCAAAGATAAACTTTCTGTGAGGGAAGTTGCAATTAAATGTTATATACCAAAATCTACTTTATTTAATAGATTGAAAAAAAATAAGAGAAAATAAGATTGAGTGTGTACTACAAATATAAATTATAAGTTTCAATCCAAATATACTTCTCAACAAATATTCACAGCTGAACAAGAACTCTTGTTGAAAGATTATTTAATATCATGTTCTGAAATTAACTATGCCATCAACACGATCCTACATAACATTAAAGTTTTGTGTAGACTTGCAGGGTTTTGATGTGCGTTAAGATATGAATATGCAGTAATGCTTCATAACAGTTTCATTTTTTTCATAATTACCTACTTTATTATTATTTGTTATTGTATCAAATTCATTGTTTTGAAAGCCTTTCATTTACTTTAGCAAAATATTTTGCAATATTGTAATTAGATAAATAAAAAGATGGTTGTCCCAAAGTGCCCCATCATTAAATCAGTGTTGTCCCAATCTGCCCCTGCACGGGGAACATTGGGACACTTTTGCGTAAGTTATGTTTTAATTATTTCTGTTTGCAAAACACATTAAACAATGCTCATTACACATTTAAAAGGTGACCAATAACACAAGTATTTAAATAAAAATGCACAAAAGCATTAAAACTTTTATAAATTGGAAAATAATATGCTTTTATAAAAAGTGTCCCAATGTCCCCCCTCTTCCCCTACTAACAGACACCCTACAGACAGACACCATACAAATTTTGTCATTTTCGGATTCCTCACACATGAAAACGTGTAAAAAAGTAAAAAAAAAAAAAAAACTAGGTCAAAAATTTTCACGATTACCTAAGTTCCCCACCATGGAGAACTAAAAAATTTAAATATGTATTGTACTTAAGAATTAAAATTCTTTTATTTTATCAGTTATTGTCATTAAGAATATTGGAAGATTCAAACATTACTGAAATACGGAAAGGAAATGTGGCACTGATTTAAAGCAAAGAGAAAAAGAGTGAGACTTTCCGAGTGTAGGGTCAGATAAGAAATCATGCGATTACACTGATTACAGCTGGACAGAGCAACCACAGTTCTCAGAAACTGAGGAAAGGATGTGTACTGCATCACTGTAAGGACGACTGCTACCGATAATGAAATCCTTTGCTATGTCTCCTCTCCACAATAGAAGTGGAGACCGGTGCAAACTGTTGACCTCAAGTGTCACTGTCAATCAATACTGCTTACCTCCCACAGTGTAATAACACAGAGTGAAAGAGATTAACCCTTTTATTATTGCATCATTTCATGCTTTAAAAAAAAAAAGGGGGAGGGGGGAAAGGAGAGACTGACTTTTTAATTTTTTTTTTTTTAAGAAAGTACGTTTTGAGGGGGAAAAATGTCCATCTTAACAAATGAATTGTACATATAAAATGTTTATTACATGCAATTACTATAGGCATTAGCCGGTAATTCTGTTTTTGTTGATAATAACGGGCAATCCATATTAAACAGAGCCGTCTTAATGAGAAGAGAGTTCACTGTATGTTATATAATGAACACCTATATCTGTAGCCTGGCAAACCATTTTGCTTTAAAGATTTATTCTGCTGTGAAAAAAGGTTGCCCACTCATGATGTAAATACAACATGATATAATGCCAAAGCTGCCAACATTATAAATTTTTTAAATCAAATTTACCCACAAGTATCTTGGGGGGGGGGGGGGGGGAGAAGGATCTGTCACATACAATTTTGATGAATAACTACAATTAAATAAACTGAAAACATTTATGAAAACTTTCTAGTATGAAGTCTCTGTTGAAAATAACAGAGCAGTAATTAATAACAGTTTTCTTTTGCTGAATTCAATGGTGTAAATAAATAAATAAAAAATACTTTAAAGTTAATTTTATAAAATTAGTAGACCAGGACTTCACAGATTCTTAAAAGAAGGATAAAAGTGAGAAAAAGTTTTAAAAGCTGCAACAAGCTTTTAATTTTGAAATGCTAATGCAATGAACAGGGCTCCCAACATATTTTAGCTACCGAAAAGGGTAAAAGAGGACCATTTACAGTTCAAAAGAGGACCATTTACAGTTCAAAAGAGGACTTAGGAGGACCATTTATAATATAAAAAAAAAGAGGACTTCAGAGGGATTTTTTTTATCCAAAAATTATAACAAATGTAAACATTTTACACTATCATTGTTTTAAACACCTCGTTAAACAATCATTTAATCATAAAACATATTAAATATAACATAACAATAGCTAATATCAACGAGGAAAAAATTAGCACTGGGCGTCACATCGATGATCCGATTTAAAGATAACATCTACTACGAAATTTCGGAATGACGATGTTAGACGATGCAAGGCAACATCGATTTAATGACTGGAACTGGAAAAATCCGATGTTAGCTAGGCATCAAGTTTCCTTGCCAAGCTTACGAAAATGCATCAAGGGAAGTTTTATCAATTTAGTGAAAACGATTTAACAGTAAGTGCAAAAGCCGTCTTACGATTTAGTGTAATATGAATTGTGCTACGTGCCAGCTTTTCATTTTAAAGGAGATACCAGAGAGACGATACGCTTAAATCGCCTGTCGTGTGCTCCGTTTATTCTAAAGGAGAGACGAAGTTACTGCGCTTGCGCTATGCTAAATCGGGGAGAAAAGAAAATACGATTTTATATGAATCATAACTGTTCTAAACTTTTAACTTCTTGCGGTTTTACGGAGATTCCAATTTGTTTGCTAAGTAATGATTTCTTTCTTTTTGTAATAAGTAATTATTTTCGGCAATTACAGTATGCATTGTTGTAATAAATATTAACATAAATATATAGATTTTTGTAATTAAATTAAATAGAAAATAAATTTATTTTTTACAATTATTTAAGAATACAGTAAATCACAATAAAAGTAGTTTAATAATACAATACAATATATCTGTTTGTCATTATTATTATTTATTCAATAATTTGGTTTTGTCAGACACGTCTGTTATTAGTATTTTGTAAGAGGGCAGGGGGGATTTTTAAAGAATGTACACAAGAACTTTTAATGGTGCTCCTTATTACGCTCTTCATAATGACATTAATAAGCTTCTAATATTACTTTACTGAGTTAATAAAATCTATGAGTTTAAATGTTTTTTTCAATTAAATTTATTTTTCAAACTCTGCTACCTATTTCATTTAACAAACAAATTGGCCTTGAAATTTTTTTTTTTTTTTTCAGAATGATGTGTGGTTTATTTGTAGGCAGATTGAATATTGACCGCCAGAATATAACATATTTCGGCAATATGACACAAAAAAGCAGAAAATTTGTTAAATTTTAGTAAAATGATAAAAAATTTGGGAATCAGCTTTTAAAAACTTTTTTCTAAATTATTACTTAACTGGGCAGTTGGTTCAAAAATATTGCCTAGAATTTTATCAATCGACTTGAAAAAAATTTTATTTATTTTTTAAAGAAAGTGGAAATTTAATTTACCGACTGTGTTAAAAGACAAATTTTATAAATCAAAATACAAAGTTCAGTATTGCATCATATATCAGGAACACAAATAAAAAGTGCTCAACAGTTTAGAAAAAAGAAAAAAAATCTTATAAAAACTAACAATAACAAAAGTGCATCAAAGGACTAGGGTTGAAAAGTAATTCATCAACAACTTTAAATAAACACAATAAAATGTAAAAAATTAGCAACAATTGTTTCGTGTCAAAATAAAATATGACTTAAAAAGGTCAAGTGAACAAAGTAGGCACAAGTGCTGCAAACAATCGGCAACGCACACGGCAAAAACTGTTCAGCCAAAGGCCATCAAGAACTCTTTTTAATATCAATATTTATAACAACGCAACCTAATGTTAATCATTCAGAAATGTTTAATTAACATAACTTTTCTTGATAAAAATTTTACAGTTTGAACTGCATAATTTAAAATTTTAATTTTAAATTATGCAGTTTGGCGTAATTTTAAGCCATAGATGCTGAGTTATAGCAATATGGGAAATTGCAGAAAATGAGTAATAGAAGCGTTGCTTTTCGGTCATATACTATTGATTAAAAGACATATGTAGGAGGGGTAGGAAGGAGGTATTTTCTAAATCAGTGTTAAATCGATTTAACTCTATATCGCGATGTTAGATGGAAGATAAATCGATTTATAGAATCGCTACATCGCCCAGTCCTAGAAAAAATATCCAATAATTTTTATTTACCATTTATAAAGGCATCTATACTGCTGCATTGGAAACTTCTTAAATTTATGGGGAAAAACAACAACAACAACAACAAAAAAAAAAACATAGTAGTAGTAGTTATTTGAAGAAAAAGTAAGACAGTTTAATTCCTGAGTAAGTTTTCTATTATTAATTATTAAAGATTTATTCTTATAATTCTACAATGATACACTGGGAGAAAAAACAAAAAACAAAAATTACGCAGCAGATTGTGAGATTATTTGGAAATTACACAGATTATGAAATAACACATTTGATTTTCTAAATGATATAATGAAATTCCAAAAAGAAAAAATATATATATATAAGATTATTTGGAAGTTACACAGATTATGAAATAACACTTTTACTAAATGATATAAATAAATAAGATGGAAGATTGTGAGATTATTTGGAAATAATTTAAAATATTTGTAGTCCCTGAAAAAAATCTTTTCTTATAGGTTCTGGGGTTATAATAAACTAAATTTAAAAGTAGCATTTACATTGTGGGTGGAGAAAAATTATTCTACACTCATCATCAAAATTAACTTATCAGAGTTCCTAGGAACGGCGTTCCTTCACCTATAATAGTAGTAGTATGTAGAATAAATAATACAGTAGAATATATGGCCAGGTAAGTCTTACTAGATTCAGGCATGAGAGTGCAGAAAATTAAAAAAAGAGGAAACACGCGTGTTCATAAATTTAATTTTAAAAGAAAAAAGTAACGCTCACAGGGAAAACTATACAAATGTACGTTCCTAAAATTTATTTCAAATGAAAAATAATGCTCACAGGAAAAACTATACAAAATATTTTAAAGGTTACAAATTAAACGAAAAGAATAATGCACATCAACACAATAAATTATGTGTTAAAAAAAAAAAAAAAAAACGTAAGCTAGCAATCAACATTTAATCATTGGCTGGTGGTGGAAAGAAGGGGGGGGGGGGGGGGGTAAAAAGTAGTTCATGAGAGAAATATTAAACACAATTCTACTTCTTTATAGGTTCTAAAATATCATAAAGTAAGTTTAAAATTAATATTGTGGATGGATAAATATTCAAAAATAAAAGGCTTCCCACAGAATGTTTGATCGGCAATGTTTAGAGATGGAAAAAGGGGGGGGGAGAACAAAAAAAAAATTACATGAGTGAGAAATATTGAATAATTCTGTTCTTTTATATGTTATAGAATCTGATAAAGCATGTTTAAAATGAATATTGACATTTATATTTTGGATGGAAAAAGATTGAGAATCTAAAGTTTTTCATGGAGCGTTTGAACACTGATCGTTATTGGAGTTAAGCATTTTTAAAAACTTATTTTTAAGTCATTCAAAAGAGGACTAAACGGACCAAAACATTAAAAAGAGGACAAATACGGACCTCACTATGAAAAACGGACTTTGAAGGGAAAAGAGGACCATTTGGGAGCCCTGAATGAATAGATTGCTTATAGCAAGTGCAAATTTTTATTGACTAAAAGATAGAATCTTTTTCTGAAAGTAACTATGTATAATTATAAGTTATTATATAAAGGTTTTAACTCAGATTAATCAATCAACGGTAAGAAACTAAAAAACAATATAAATTTTCGCAATTAAAGATCATAGTCACTACATCAAAACAGGTAAAATAACAACAGCTCTAACTAAAACTTATAACGAAGATGAAATTAGGATTGAATTTGAAAATGTAACAAAACAAGCAAACTTATAACAATCATAATTATACTGCATACATATCACAAAACCAGTGAAATCACTGATCGTGTAAACTCCTGTAATGACAATGATGTGGCAGGTATCCATAAAATGTGGTGCCACCTGTTGAAGAGAACAGCCAAGTGAGAAGAAGATCAGTCACAGTAAGTAAAGACTTCTATGCCGTGTCAAATCATGGTTAACATAACACCTGTCTGGTGATTTGCCACCCTGGAGAGCCATTCTTGCATCGTATCCTGACTGTGGATGAAAAATGGGTGTTGTATGACAATCGCAAGTGCAAAGCACAATGGTTGCATAAAAGCGAACCTGCGAAACAGATCACCAAACCAAACCCCCATCCACAGAAAATTCTTATCTACGTTTGGTTGACCACCAAGACCATGGTCCATTATGAATTCCTCCCGAGAGGCCAGACCATTAATACGGACATGCACTGTCGTCAGTTGGATGAATGCCACAGGAAACTTCGCATCAAACAACCAGCACTGGTCAAAAGGTCAGGTCCCATACTCTTGCAGGATGGAGCTCGAATCTCAGTTGGTAGCTGGCAAAATATCCAGGAGTTGGGGTATGAGCTTCTGCCGCACCCATCTTATTCTCCACACCTGGCTCAGACTAATTATCACATGTTTCACTATTTGGACAGGTTTGTGAGGGCCAAACAATCCCCAAACCAGGATGCTTTGATTCAGGGGGGTTTGTGATTTTTTTACCAATGTGTGATGCCGACTTCTGCCACCGTGGCATTTTTTCATTAAAACTCGTTGGACGAAGTGTATTTCTGCTCATGATGGCTACTTCGCTGAATAAAATCCATTTTTTTTCTTTGTGATTCACGTCCCCCCCCCCCCTCTTGTGCTCATTTTCAGCCAATAATTATGGAGTGATCCATGACAAAACAGTCAAAATCTTTTTTGGGATTAATAAAAAAAAACAGCTTTTTGGTCATAGGAGGAACAGCTTTTTGGTCATCAGGTGGATAACATGGCATCTCTTTAAAATATACAGGGTCATTTCATGGGTATTTTTAGTTATATTATTTTAATATATTTATGTTAAGCGAAATGCACCCAACTAATCACTCAGCATGGTCTAGATTAGGGTTGGTCAACACATGACCTGCCATTTAATAAATATATATATATTATTTATGAAATACAGTTCCCGCCGCTTATTAAAATCACATTCGTTCTGAGCCAAAGTGAGTTTATTAAGCAGCTGATTTTTATATCTGGTCAACGTTCCTGCACTTTAGGAAAAAGTATTACTTTTCTGAATTTAGAAAAAAACTTCAAAGGTAACGAATCATGGAATTAGTAAACAATATTAATTTTTGAGAGATAATTAATTGTTCCTTCGATATAAGTAATTTAAACACATTTCAAATTCCCATGCGCTTTTCTTTCAGGTAAATCGTCATTACTTTGCAAAAAGTTCAAGCTCTTCTTATAAATTTAAAATCTTTCCATTTAAACCTTATTAATTATTGTAATTTCAAAAGAACTAGAAATTGCCTTTTAATAATTAAAAAAAAAAAAAAAAAAAAAAAAACATTTCAGATCAAATTTGTAATTTATTACTGCGCTTTGAAGAATACATCCTTTGAAATTATTACAGAGATGAGCTATGGGGCGTAACTGTGCAGCAAATCTCTGACAATTAGCGATAAACGAGGGTTTGTTGTGTTAATTTCTTTTTCTATTTAAAAAAAAAAAAAAAAATCACAATGCAAATAAATTTTTTGAGTGTGTATAAATGATAATTTTTGCAGCTAAGTAGATATTTTTGAGCTTATTAACCGGCCAGGCTGATTTTAGTAAGGGACGGCTTTAAAAGTAATTTGTATTGATTTGATTCCGGTCCTGGCAATTTGGATCAGATTAAGCGGATGATTTTATTAATCGGCGGTTACTGTATATTAAATTAATAATGAATTATTAAACATAGTAAAAGCCAAGCAACAGATACAAGATCACTGAAACTACAAAGACCAATACCAATGAATATTTTTCAAGTAGGAGAAGCTCAGAGAGGTGAAAAAAAATTCATCAGGGGAGACCTTTTTCACCTTGAGCACCCACATACGATTTTGTTCACTAGCAGCTATAATAGCAAATCACTAGTGGACTCCCTATCGTACATGAAAATAATTGAAGTTAAATAATCAATTAAGCACAAAATAACAGAGGATCTAACAGAAAACAACCATAATAAATAAACAATACTCTCAGGATGATACATTAGGAGTTACATGGATTAAAGAAAGCAAAATAAATCAGGGGTTTAGTTGTTCATGCGGTAAAACAAAGTTCAAGATTTATTAGTTCATAGCTGATGAAGAATAATGAAACTATACAGCAACATGGATATTTATTGATTGATTATTATATGTGTAAGAGTATGATTACATTTTTAAGAATAGTTGGCAACTCAATAATGAAGAAATTGAATATTTAAAGGTAAAAGAAAGAATGCATATTAATACAAGGTAAAAAAAAAAAAAAAAAAAAAAAAAAAAGCAGGCATGTTGTAATTTTATATAATTTCAGATTCCCACCCAACCACCCAGCCAAACACCACCACCCCTCCTCCGTAATCAATTTTTCATTGTCTTTCATTGTTTTATAATTTTTTTGGTTAAGATACACATGTGCACTTTTTTTTTTTTTAAATAAATGTACCGTCAGAGACATGGTTATGGATATAAAATAGAAAATACGAAGTTTTTAGGAAAACCCATTTTAGCAGTGGCCGTGATCAGTTTATTAATATTCTTGTTTTTTTTTTTTTTTTAAATATATATATGTATATATACTTCAGACAGCATAAATTATTAATTTGAAATAAACGGTTGATGATGTTTCTAAATACCCAAAGATGCAGACCAGAATTAAAATGTATAAATAAGTTTACTTTAAAACTAAAATCTTGCCATTTTAGTGATAGATACCTATGTAAATTTTATTACCATTAAAGATTATTTTTAGATCTAAAAAGTTAATTGATTGATTAATTAGTGTAATTTATGGTGTTTTCTCACAAAAAAAAAAAAAATAAAAAATAAAAAAATATATATATATATAATTTTTTTTTTTAAAACCTTAACATAAAAGTAGTATGTCAGCATATCTTCCTAGATATATCTACATATTTTCCTAGTATCTAGTAATACATCTAAACAAACAATAATCATATTTTAAGTTTAGTTATTTTTTAATTTATTAGTTTTTGTACTGTATGAAAAAATGTATGAGAAGGAAAAAACACAGTTTGAATGTTTGTTCCTCATATATAGTGAGATGGGGAACAAAAAGTATACTAAATATTAAATTGTAAATTAGTTTCTAATTGTTTTTGCCAAAATAAAGATTTATGACAAAAAATAGACATGTTTAATTAAAAAACTAACAGCAATTAGAGATAAATCTAAACTTTATCTTTTGCTTCTAACGGAGGTTTATTTATGACTACATATTAAAAAATGAATGCTATAAAGGTTTGAAAATATATCATCGGAGATATTATAGCAGGTAATATAATTTCTTACCTGAGAAGCACTAGATAAACTCCCTCTCTTGTACAGAGCATTACAATCACCACCAGCTATCCACATTCTTTTAAAAGAGTTCATATCAAATCTACATCCATAAGTATTTGCAGATTCATTTTTTTCTGCAATATTATTTTGACGTGTCCTTTCTAAATATTTAGCTTTTGCATTTAAGCCAACTAAGCCTTTCACTGCTTCACCAGCACCTTCATCTTCATTTAGACCAGCTCGTCTTAAATCAATTTTGCTATCATCAATTTCTTTTTGAATACTCCGAAGAGCAGCTGCATCATTATCTTGTGTGGATTCAGATTCTTCAATTTCATATCTATTTTTGGCACGTTTTTTATAATTATTAACCAACCTAAAAGGAAAATTTTTTTAAAAATCATTAAATATTTTTTTTGTTACCTTTAAATAATTAGTTAATCATAGGATTCAATAATTTCATTTACTTTTAACAGATTCAATTAGATAATTAATGAAATAATTATTATTCTACAAAATACAACTTTTTATTACATATAAAGTACTTAAAAAAATAAATAAAAATAGGAACAAAAAAAAATTTAAAATTTTTTGATATTTTAAAAATACTATAAATGTCAAAAAGATTGAATGCTTTTTTTTAAATTTCTAAATAATAAAATAATAGATCACATATGATAAATACATACCTCGGAAGAAAAATAGGATTTTCAGCAAGTTTGTCTTTAAGCCTATTAGCAATGGTTTCTTCTGATGTGAATTTTTTTATAAATACATTCCATCTATGACTGGGCCCTTGATCTTCATTAGTATCAGAATCAGTATCAAGAAGCTCAATAGTAAGTTTGCCTTCTTCTTTATACTAAATAAATAAGCATTCAATAACATTTTAATAAGTTTTTCACTATATTAATAAAAAACAAAACATGCATAGTTTAAAAGCTTTAATATAATGTTAAATATTAAAAACTTGCAGCTGAATATGCCTTTCTGTTAAATTAGTTTTAGGAAGTTTCCAAATTAACTACCCAGCTAGAATATTAAAATACTTTTATCAGAAACTGTTTAAATATGTATGTGTTTAAGTTTTAATCTTATATCCGGCATAAAATTTCTCAGTCAGATACTTAAGACAGAAAAGAAAGTATCAAAAAGTTAATATAAGAAGTGTAAAGCTAGCTTTATAACCCACTGACATTTAACCCTGTTAGCATTAGACAGTTTGTCAGCATATCTGTTTGACAATTCATACGAGCACTGTTCGATAAAATCTGTACAAAAGTACTAGATGATAGCACTACATTAAAAAATAAATAAAAATGGTATTTTGTTTGATTAAGAACAATCTCGATAGCCAATATATTTAATATTGCAAAAAGAGTACTGTTTCTAAACAACTTTATAAAACATATCACAGTAGATGAAAATAGGATTCATCACTACCAACTAGAGACTAAGAACAATCAAATCAGTAGGTGGGGGTGGGTGAGCGACCACCCAAAAAAGTGAAGGTTGTATCTTCAGCTCTGGACACTGTTTTCTGATCACTTTAATTAATGTTAATATAAGTCATTTTCATCTATTCTGGCAAAAGACATTTTTACAAATCCAGGGGTGCAGAATATGTCCGAACGCCCGAACGAGGTTCGGGGGAAATTTAAACTGACTGGGGAAATTTTGAATATTTTTTTAAGAGAAAATAAAAATGTAAATCAAAAATAACAATTTGCTACTTTGAAGTACTTATACACTAACAGCGATATTTTTATGTTACACTGTATACTTATTCTCTTAAAGATTTATTACATAGAACAAATGACTTTGTATAGCAAAGTAGATTTTTGCATTATTGAGGGAAATTTATACTGTGTTTGGGGGAAATTTCCGAGGTTTGAACATTTTCTGCACCCCTGTACAAATCTAAATTTTATGTTTGGAATTTGACAATTTTGTCAAAATTCCAAGTGACTTTTTCTTCAAATAGTGTTTTTTCAGTATTTTACAATAGATACTGATGACATATGCAAAAAAATGTAGAATAATTTCAAGAAAGTATTAAAAAAAAAAAAAAAAATTATAGCGCGAAGCAAAAGACATACTTACAATTACCATTTTAAATAAGTTATCATCACTGATCTGTTCCGCTTTCTTCTGATATGCAAGTTCAGCTGCGGCACGTTGAGATGCAGTTGCACAGGGCCCACCTGTAGCTTTGTTTTTTGATTCTTCAAGAAACAGAGTAGTCCATTGAGTGCAAGACTCATCTCCCACTATGTGCTGCAGCTAAAATATATAGGTAATATTCATACATAACATTATTAGTGGCTGGAAGAATAAAAAATTATTCAAATTATGTACTGTATAGAAAAAGTAAGATATACAAGCAAGGGAAAAAAATTATATTCAAAATTATATCTAAGTTTTCAAATCAAAATTTCAGGATTTCCCAACATTTTACAAATTAGAAATGTTGCCAACTGCCTTTTCATGGTATTAATTATGAAGCAATATCAACCTACTACCTTAACTGACAAAATTATTAATCCAATCACAATTGCTCTATTTCATATTATGATAGTATTAACTGTTTTAGACTACATTCAAGGAAAAAAATAATGCTGATTCTAAAATTAAAAAAGTGCTGGGAGAACTCAATAAAAAAGTCTACAAGTTTTCAAAAAGAGAGCTGTCTGCTTCCTTCCTTTAAAATTAAAGGGTTGACCCTTGTTTTCATTTTTGAGGCCTATTTTTTGTGAAAAAAGTATTATTGTGTAAAAAAATTTTTAACAGTCAAACTAAATCATGTTTAAATCAAAAGAATATTGTGTTATTGAATCAAGTATATGCAATCATTTGAAATATTGAAAAGATAGAGTTATTTTTATAAAAAGGAATTTTGTAAAAAAGTCGCTTTTATGAATTATAATTTTTGGAAGGGTACTATTTTATAGATTTGGATTTTGTGAAGGAAGCAGCAAAAGGGTCTGTACCCATAAGTTAGCCTTATTTTTTAAATATATTTTCTGCTCTATACAGTACAAAATTCATAGAAAAGTTAACTATTATTTTTTATGTCTATAATGCATTTTTACTTTCCGAACATACGTATATAAGGAAAGTATTGTAATCATGTCAAAAATCCGAATTCGAGATTTGGGTGTTTCTATACATTTTGAGGTCCCCTGAGTGCGTATTTACTATTTTTACGATGATGTATGTATGTGTGTGTGTGAACACGCTAGCGTCTAAACGCTTTGTTCGAATGAGCTGTAAGTTGGTAGGTACGCATGTTGCAAGTCACCATAGCACAAACCCTATTGATTTTGGTGAATCTGGCACTTATAGTTTTTTTACTGGGATACAAAGAAAAATTCTTTATCATTATGGTCTATGGGACCAAAATCTTAAAAGTGCGATAGCATCTAAACGCCTCATTCAATTGAGCAAAAAATTTATACACATATTATAGGTCACAGTTACTCAATATGTATAGATTTTGGAGAATCTAGCACTTATAGTTTTTTTACAGGGACACAAAGAAAAATTCTTTATCATTATGGCCAATGGAACCAAATTTTAAAAAGTGTGATAGCATCAAAACGCCTTATTAAACTGAGAAAATAATTTATACACATATTATTATTATAGGTAATAGTTGCATGAACTACGTAGAGTTTGGTGAATCTAGCACTTATAGTTTCTTTACAGGGACACAAAGAAAACTTCTTTATCATTATGGCCTATGGGACCAAATTTTAAAAAGTGCGATAGCGTCTAAATGCCTTATTCAATTGAACAACAACAAAAAAAATATACACATATTATAGGTCACAGTTTCACGATCTATATAGGTTTTGGTGAATCTAGCACTTCTAGTTTTTTTTACACGGACACAACAAATAATACTGTATCATTATGGGGTGAAATTATTTAGAGCGCGATAGCATCTAAATGCCTTATCAGTTTGAGTGGAAAATTTATATACGAGTTATAGGTAACCATCTCACAAACTGTATGGATTTTCGTGACTCTAGCACATAACGAGTTTTACAGGGACACAATTAAAAATTGTTCATCATTAATACCCCCATGCTGACATTGAACATATAAGAGACTTCCCAAAAGTAAACGTCTTTTGTAAAGTATCTTCAAAGGTTTAATTAATCGTTCTTTTTTGTCGAAAAATTAGGGAGTGGTATTACCTACCTCGATATCCTGGAAATTTAACTTTTTTCATTAGTTGAAGGAAGATATGCAAAATTTCATTTTAACAAGATGGTATTTCACCTCACTGGTATTTGGAGGTTCATAAATTTCTGAACTACCACACCACTGGAGTGGTCACAGTGCAGTCAGTGATTTGGTCTTACTTACCCACCTGACTTAACCATATGCAATTTCTTTCCTTGAGAATATGTCAAAGATCTTATGTTTACACCACCTTTGCCAACAAGTTTACCTGGACTTAAACAATGTATTTGTGATGCTTCACGAACAGTTAATAATATAACATTACAATGTGTTTGGCAAGAAATGGATATCATATTGATATTATACAGGTAACTAAAAGACGTCATATCAAACATTTGTGGGAAAAACAGAAAAATTAATATTTTTCTTTACAATGACAAGTTTTTCATGTCATGTTATTTACTAAAAATATCAATTTTAGATTAATTCAAAGCAATGCCCTCACTATCTATGTGTGTGCTTTTTCATGGATAACATTGGTTCAAACATCGAACAGTTCAAATACTTCAGGAAAAAATGCTTGGCATGAGATGTTTTGTCTTCTAAAAACCACAGCACAGCCCATAAGGATGCAGAACATTGTTAGCTATTTCATTTTCCAATGCACAATATCTATTACTTTTATTACATTTGTATTTAAGATAGCCACCATTTCAAATATTTAAAATTCCCTAGCTTTTTATGACCACTTTTTCCCCGCTAGACAATACTATACATGATTTCTTGATTGGACATCCAATTTGTCGTTGACTTTTAATCCTCCACTTAAGTATGAAGAAAAAAGTACAAAGTGGCAAAGGTGAATACTTAATTAAGATGTCAACAAGCTGACAGCATAAAAATAAAGTAACATTAATATTTTTATATATCAGCTAAAATAAAAACAGTTCTCGTAACCACTTTAAATGTATTTCAGTTATGACTCAGTATTGTATTTGGATAACACATGAGAAGGCTGCTTCCTAGTTTCTCCAGAGTTTAAAAACTAAATTTTTCTAGAGTTTAGAAAATTCCCTTGACAAAAGAATAAACAGAACTTTCATTAAACATAATACATTTGTAAATTGAAATAAACACATACCTGCCTCACCACATTCTGTATAACTTTATCTAGAGTGAAACCCAAGTAAGCGTGGATTCCAAACATTTCTCTTAAGTTATCTTCATACTGACCACTTTCAATGTTCCCATCTAATAAATTTTTTATCATATCCAAAAAAGCAGGATAGTAGGAATGAATGTCAATATTATCTAGAATGAAACAAAATGAATAATTTTATTTACTATTTAAAAAAAAAAAAAAAAAAAAAAGTAATTGTTGCAGATACTTAATTAGGAGAATGTGTCTTACTTCTTGGTTTCAGTCTAAGAGCAAGAGCAGTAGATTGTTTTCTTTCCTCCCTATCTTTCAGTTCTTCTGCAATTAAAAACTGTGCCCGTTCATAAATTTTCCATAGTCTCTCACACAATATATGATGAAGTCGGAAAAATATGTACCAGTTATTATTTACAAACATCAGAGTATAGGATTCATCCTATAGAGAAATAGATATGTGATAAGATACAAAATTAATATTTCAAATTGCCCTTGCAGTTTTTAACTTTTATTGCAAAACGCTTCATACAATATTATATCACCATTTTAAATAGAAATTGCCCTTGCAGTCTTCAACTTTTATATCAAAACCCTTCATACAATATGATACCACCATTTATCTCGAAATTAGTTATTTGGAATCATATATTCAATCAATTTCCGAAATTTTTTTAATATATATTCCTTTTTAAAATCACCATTTATATATATCAGGGTTGGGTTTTTGCCGGCAAAAAGTGGAAAAAACCAGGCAAAAAGCAGCAAAAATTTTAGAATGCATTATTTTAATGATACATAAGAATCAGCTGATCAAATGTGTAATTAAATATCTGGTTTTAATTTGTTAAAATTATGATTTAAACATTAAAATCGTGTAATTAAAATCTTTAAAACCCTGTTTGAAATACTGGTAATTTTTGCCACTGGCAAAAATTGTGGCAAAAACTATTTTTGCCAGGAAGATTTTTTCCAGTTTGGCAAAAATTGGCCAACCCTGGTATACATATATAAGTGAGGGTATTTTTACAAAGAGAAAAATAATAAAAATGATTTAGTATTTTGTGTAGCTAATAAAAAAATGATATATATGTAACTTAAAATCTGAAATGCTAAAACTAGCAATATTTTAGTTTGCTAACTAGATCTAGTTTTATGACACAGCCAATGTTAGTAACAAACAAAACAGAACTATTTTAAAATTAGCTTGCAGAGAGGTATTTTTAAAAGTAACTACTTATAAAAGACACAAAATCTATTTTGTTTGATATTTGCATACAGATAAAAGTATTGGATTTGTGATTTTTTTTTTTTTTTTTTTTTTTTTTTTGGGGGGGGGGGGGGGGGGGGGGGCATGGAATTTATGTTTTAGGATGTCCTAAACACAATTTGATTATTTTTAGAAAATGTCTGTGTGTGTGCATTGCATGTGTGTATCAAAAAGTTTGTGGATACTATTCTTTACAAACCAGTGGACAATATTAAACCAAACTAGATATTTCATTAAACTTTGACTTAAAGTGGCACTGATTACACATGCGGTTTGATTGTTCAACAGGTGGCATGCCATTTATTTATTTATTTATTTTTTAATAACTTTTAACATGGCATTATAGGACAAAATTTTGCATAAACATACATAATAAGAATTATTCTTAATTTTTCAATGCGAAATTAAAAAATAAATATTTATGACAGTAGTGCTCAACAGGGATAAAATATTTGTATTTGTAGGGGCATCAGTGGCCTTGGGGGCACTACCTCTTAAAGGTGTAAATTTTTATAATAATAAAATCATTTTATCAGATGTTGGCACAATATTTAGTATTATACTACCCTGAGATGAAAATCATTGGCATTAATCATGAAAAATAATTTAAATAAATAATTTGTACTGTGTGACTTTGTATAATATAATACAGAAAAAAAAAAAAAAAAAAAAAAAAAAATGCGGTGGCCACAAAAAAAAAAAGTAAGTTTTAATCAGCGTTCGCCAACCTTTTCGACCAGACTACTGAAATTTACAGTTTAAAATCCTGCAGACCACTAACATGATTGATTAACAAATTTAAATATATTTCTAGAATAATAATCAGGGAACAACCATATTATAATATGAAATGGGTAAAATTTAAATGCATGCTTAAATGCTGTTTGATTGTAATAAAACAATCATAGGGGGGAGAGAGTAGACAACTTTTTATTTCTTCTAAATATTATTAGAAATTCAGACGAAAGATTAACTAACAGTGATAAATTATTATTTCCATACATAAAACTGTACCTACAAAATCTAGTAATATGTATATTATATTGTTAGATTATTAAAATGCAATGGGAAATTATATGTTTGATGTACATTTTTTAAAGGCTTACATTTTAGAATAACTAATAACAACACACAGAAAAATATTAAACCATAAAAGTGATTAAAAGTCAATATTTTTTCTTGAGTATCTATTAGACAATCCTGTAAAGCTTGGCACAGACAAGGGCACAATCCAAAGTGTAATGTCGGTTCTAATTCTTTTGATATGAGATTTGAGTTTGCACGAGCCTCGAATGGCCATTTCCTTCTGTTGCGATAACTAGCATGGAAAACTTGAGTTTTTGTAAAATTCTTCAAGGAACAATTAAAAATAATGTCCTTCATTGTAAACATGTCCAAAAGTTCCAAGGGTCAC
This sequence comes from Salticus scenicus, assembly GCA_963930645.1. NCBI lineage: Eukaryota > Metazoa > Arthropoda > Arachnida > Araneae > Salticidae > Salticus > Salticus scenicus. The sequence goes on from OZ005656.1 coordinate 153,824,871, forward strand.
CTCTGATAATGGATAATTCATGAGCATTTTTTGCACATTGCATTGCGGTCTGGTGTGTGCGAAACCTAAGAGAAAACATAATTCGTATAGACAGTGTTTCTTCCCCTTCCCTGCTCATCACCAATAATATACCTCCATAATCCCACTATTCCATTGTCTGTTAATCCAGCTTTAAAATTACTTTCCTGTTTACATATAGAAGCAACAATATGTCTTTTTATTCTGCACTCATGATAATATACCTTAAGCTACAAAACTGCAATATGCAAATTTTGTTTCTGATTTTCACCTTTTTTAACATAGACATATTTATTTTTCTGTAATTTCCATTTTCTTTGGTTGATTCAAAAATAAAAATAAGTTTAAACCATAATTTAATCCAAAAGAAAATAGATTATGTACAATTTCTTTGTAGATATGTGGATGAATGTTTATGCTTTTTCTCAAGAATTATTTTTAATAAAAAGGCATAATCTAAAAATAACTTAATTTGATTTCACTTATAAGTTTTCTACTATGATTAGAATCCTATCCTACAATTTTTTTCTTCATATGTTCACGTTGCTTTTTGCTCTTTCCTATATTCTGAGGCATGGACTTTTTACATCTTTCAAAGCATATTGAAACATATGAAAATAAAATAAGTAAAAAATGACATTAGTATTGTCACGTTTGTACAAAATCTCAAGATCTGATTAAAATCTTAATTTAAAAAAACTGGAGAATGCTTTAAATTTATAAATAGATTGATATTTTTATAAATAAATAATAAAAAAAATAACACTTACAGGAAGAGAATTATCCATAGCATTTTGTACAGGGCCGAAAAAGTTTTTCTCTGAATTTTTTTCTTGTGGTGGAGAATTCCTGTCATTTCCAGACGATTCACGATTATTTACATTGTTTACTCCACAGGTTTTTAAGGATAAAAGATCTCTATATACTGCAGATTTTGGACTTTCATTACCATCTTCAGTTTCCATATCTTAAAGAAAATTGAAAGCTTCATGAAACCACAATAAGTTATAAAATACAGATATTAAAAACATGTTTGGAATATTTATTTGAGAATGATTTAATATAACCAAACCTGTGTTAATGTAGCCTAAAACTTGACAAAAATCTACAAATTTGCAATTTCATTGAAAAGTCAATATACGTTTTAAGCTCATTCATATAAATTCTAACTATTCAGATATATAATTTTATATAATACTAGGGGGGCTCTGCCCCCTGCTCGCTAACTCCCGACTCACTTCATTTATTATTTAAGTACTGTGGCACTTTGCCCACCTATTCGCTTCTTTGCCTTTCACTGAATACGAAAATTAATTCTGCATAAAACAAGACAAATGCAAAACAATTTCATAGAAATACGCATATTCAATCTCAAATTAAAATGTAATATTGTTTTAATGAAATATGCTAAAAATTAGCAATATCTAGACCATTATGTGTTACAGCTTTAGTATATGAACCCCTTGGCCACTTTTAAGTTTTTGTCACTATTTGGTAATGAATTTTCTGGTATAATTGCTTGTCAAACAAAAAAAAAAACCTATTTTTTTTATTACCCATATGCTTTGCTATTGAATTTTTTTTAGCTAATTTATGGCAGTATATAATACTCTATGTATAAATTTATGGTACTGCTGGATAACAATTTTACACATTCCAAAATTTCGAAAAAAAAAAAAAGCTTATTATTGTTATTTTAATTTGGAAAAACCTCCTGTAGCTTCAATTATTAATTCTTTGGTACTTTTTCATTTTGTTGGTATCGCATCATAACATTTCCAATAAAGCTTGCTTGGCGAGATTTGCACCGGCGAAATGAAAAGTGCCTTCTCTCCTATTTGCCTGTTAAATTAATGAAGAATAAAATCTACTTGATTCATTATATGAATTTTAGGCAGGGTTTAAGCTGAGTAAAAATTTTCTTCAGCAAAAAAAAAAAAAGCTTTAGCAAAGTGCTAAAATGCCAGAAACAGTAGAAAAGGATGACTATCAGTTTACACATTATTCTAAATGCCTCAATATGTTTGATTTTCATTTGTAAATTAAACTTAACAAATCTTTTAATTTGAAATTCAAAACAAAAAAGTAATTAATAATTGTACTTACCACTATTGTAACCAGATCAGTTCGAATATAGTACAAGCATATATTTTAACACATTTATTGGCAAACATGAAAAATATTAAACTTTTTAGATTATTGCTTTATATTGTAAACTTTTTTAATGCAATATGAACATCTTAGATAAGACTTATATTCTGTTTCTGGAGATATAATTATCACTATAGCATGTAAAACTACATTAAGCTTATACTGTATTTGATAAGCTTATACTGTATTTGAAAAAAAAAAAAAAAAAAAAAAAAACATAACTTACCAAAAAAAAAAAAAAAAAAAAAAAAAAAGAAATATAAGTGAAATTTGTTTATTACTATTCAAAGCTCTTTGGTTTACAATTTATAATTTTTCTTTTTTTCATATTAGACCACTTTACCTCAAATGTGTTTACAAATTGATTTCCTGTATGCGATTCTTATGCATAGTTCAGCGTTTGATTTTCCTTATATGCATGAACCAATGGATTTTTCTTGATCAATGATGCGATTTTTTTCCCATAAAAGATTTGTTATAATATTTTCACAGATTTTTTTTTTTTTTTTCCAATTTGTGTTTAAGTAAGATGCTTTAGCAAAAAAGCAAAAACATGTTATTTCATTTTCGCATTTTGGATAAGTCTTTTTGCATTTCGTGAAAAATGCTACTATAGCGAAAACGCTGATTTTAGGTGATGAATTTTTTTTTTTTTTTTTTTTTTTTTTGGCCATCATTAGAAATATGAAATGTATCATCATGGAAATGTCTAATTCTGTAATGTTAAAAAATTATCAATGCTAAATAAGAAGATTCTTTCTGAAAGAATAAATGAAAGAATCTTTCATTTATATTTGAATTTAGATCTAAATATTTTTGTATGTCAAAGTATATCCGAAGTATTTTAAAATATGTTTTTAAGTAAAAAAGCTAAATACACTTTCATGAAAAAAACGAATGCAGTCAGTTATACAGACACAACATTATTATTTCCTTATTCACAAAAGAAAAGAAGAAAGAAGAAATAAATAGATAAATAAAGGTATTCTCAGTAATAAAATTAGTTTTCTAAAAGTAAAAAAAAATATATATATATATATATATATATATATATTTGCAGATGACAATAGCAACAATGGCATTTTTTTTTTTTTTTACACTATTGATAACATTTTTATTTCACTGTGTACAACGGAGAATGTTACACTTTACTTTTTCGTAACATTCCCTTTTTTTAAAAATTAAAATAACCAAAAGCATTGTTACTTAAATTAAAATAGCCAAAAAACATTTACTTTTCCGTAACATTCCTTTTTTAAAATTAAAATAACCATAATCAACATTTAAACAAACAATTTTACAGTTAATAATTAACAAACAGTTTAATCAGAGTTAATTAAAATCTAATTCTATAATTTAGGTATTTAAAACATCAATTACATTAATAACACTAGTTTTCAGACTAACTAAAACAGTTAACATAAAGATACGATCATCTAAGAAGTAAATTATACAATTTAACGAAAAGTAACGTTCGTTAATTTACCATTTTGCTGTATTTTCTCCCAGTTAATTATGAAAATAAAATTTCATCGGTAAGTATTTTGGGGTTAATCTACAAGTGATAAGCTTTAAAATGATACCTCCCTCATTAAAAAAACGTCAAGAATTAAACGTTTAATCATCAAATTTTTATTACAGCAAAACTGAAGGATTTAAATACATGCGTTAATGTTTTTCGTTGATTTTTTCAGTCAGCTATTTTCTTCGCATTTTTTTTCGTTCTTCCCGCATGGCCAAGGAGAATATGCAGCTGGGGAAGATCTTCTGGAGCAATCTCGAATGTTCGTCGGAAGTGACGATAAGCTCATCTTCCGGTAGACTCGATTAGCATGTGCGGACTCTCATTGGCTGAGGACGGCGCGTCATTTCAAAATTCAAGAGCGAAAAGAGTCAGTTTGATCAGTTCCAGAGAGCAGCCAGGAGAAAGAAGACGTGGTTTGCGGGGCCCAGTTCTCACTCCCGTGGTTGCCGAGGCCTCAACACCGTTTCGCCATTTCTTTTTTTCTTGATTTTGCTGAAATCAGCTACAGAGACGCTAATATTCCTGCCATGATAACGTTTTCTTTTTGACACTGCTTTTGATGATTCAACATCTTATCCCTGTCCTGGATTAGGGGATGAGATTACTATATATTGAATTAATACGATTTATCAGAAAATATTTTGGATCAGGCAAAATGAGTTCTGCAACTTCGTCATTTTACCCACTGGATTGACTTGCATCACTATCGTTTACTTGTGTCCACAGTGTCAATGGTTAAGATCCATAATGGAACATCAAATTTACATGAAGTTGATTATTAATAATTCATCAAAAAAATATAATTGGTAAATCGGCAATTATCAGCAAAATAATGAACTTCAAGAAAATGCTTATTTATTAATGTTGTTGATTTTGATATCAAATTTTCATTCACTTGTGTCTACAGTGTTAATTGTTAAGATCTGTAACTGAACATCAAGCATCTACGAATTTGATTATTAATAATCTATCAACAAAAATGTGAGTGGTGAATCGGCAATTAACAGCAAAATTTGAAGAAAATACTTATTAATATTGTTGAATTTGGCATCCAACTTTATAAGAAATAAAACGACTGTTAAACTTTTAATAAGAGAACCGATACAATTTCGTTAAGATAATATCAACATCTATATTATCATTTACTTGTAATAATAAATAGAAATTGATCAAAATTAATCATTTATTCTACTCATAAATAGCTAACGCTGGCCAGTATCAATGATTCGTGTCTTATGATCATGTGTGTTCGTGAAATAAAATTTTGTTCATTCTAACTCCATTTCTCGTTGTTACAGCAAACTGGTAAGTTGTTTTTTTTCTTCTTATCCCTTTATTTAGATTTTTTTTAGCTCAAGTTGATTGATTGGATCATAAAAAACTAACCACTAATTAAAATTTAATCAAGTAATGAGTCAGGTTTAAATTTTAGAAATCTTCAAACCCCTGGACCTAGAAGCATGAAATTTTGTGACAATGTTCTTTCTATGACGTAGGCATCCACTAAGAAGCGATTTTTCAAAATTCGGCCCCCAAGGGGGAGGGGGCAAAACGTGATTTCACAAAATCCTTCATATCTCAAACAAAAAAAACAGATATCCGTAAAATTTTTGCTTTAAAATATAGCTAATACAAACGTCTAAAAACCAATTTCTGGAATTTTAGAAATTCGGTCCCCAAGGAGGGGAACGTAATTTCACATGCATAAAACGTGATTTCACATAATCCTATATATCTCAAACAAACAAACAAAAAAAAAAAAAAAACAGATATACGTGAAATTTTTGCTCTAAAATATAGCTAATGCAAATATCTAAAAACCAATTTCTGGAATTTTAGAAATTCAGCCCCCAGGTGGGGCAGCAGGGGGGGTGGGGGGTGGAGGGACTATGGGGCAAAAACAAATAGAAATACAGTTGGGCATTCAAAATTGATACAGATAGGTTTTAGAGGCCTGCAAGTCGAATGAGGATATTTTCGATTGTGTAAAGTTATTAGGAGGGGCAGGAAGGTGGGGAGGGGAGAAGGGGGGCAAAAAATAAAAATAGAGTTAGATCATTCAAAATTGGAAAAAGAGGTTTTTGATACCTACATATCGATTGCAGATATTTTCGAATTTGTAAAATTATTAGGAGGGGCGGGTAGGGGGTGGGGCGGCTATGGGCAAAAACAAATAGAAATACAGTTAGGCCGTTCAAAATTGGTACAGATAGATTTTAGAGGCCTGCAAGTCGAATGGTGATATTTTTTAAAGTGTAAAGTTATTAGGAGGGCCGGGAAGAGGGGGGGGGGCAGATGGGCAAAAAACAAAAACAAAATAGAGTTAGATCATTCAAAATTGGTACATAGAGGTTTCCAATACCTACAAATCGATTGCGGATATTTTCGAGTTTTTAAAATTATTGGGAGGGGTGGGAAGGGGTGGGGAGCAGAGGGGCAAAAAAAATAAAAATAGAGATATATCATTCAAAACTGGTACATAGAGGTTTTTGATACTTACAAATCGATTGCGGATATTTTAAAATTTGTAAAATTATTAGGATAGACAGGAGGGGGGGGGCGAAGGCGGAAAAATAGAAATAAGAGTTAGAGCATTTTGGGAATTTTTTCCGAAAGCAGTGAGAACCCTGTGCGACATTTTTGCTAATCAGATTTTGTTTCTCTTTTTTTTTTTTTTTTTCACGTGATAAAAATTAATGCAATTTTGAGAATTCAGTAATTATAGTGATTCTTTTAAAAATAAGGACCAGCGAAGCGGGCGTTGCCTGCTAGTAATCTCATATCCACCAACTATAGTTTTGAATAATTTTTTAAAGTAAACTTAGCATTTTCATTAATAAATTTTAGCACCAAAAAATATCTAAATAAATAGAAATAAAATTTTAGAATATTACAATGCCATTGTGGAAAATGATGTTATACGAGAAATTATTTCTTTAATGGCAAACAGAGTACCTGAAGCTTTTAATTAATAACTTCGTTAATTAAAATGATACAGATTCTAACTACCTGAAATGCCTTTCTTGAAGTATTCGGAACATATTGATATCTCTCATGATGCAGAGCACTTTGCCCTCCACGAGAAGATGCTGTCGCAGACACAAAAAAATTGATGCCAGTGACAGAAACTTTAATACATAGAGAAACTTCTAATGTGTAAAATAATAATCTTTTCTTATCAAGAAATATAGCTATTAAAAATAAACATAATTAACCCTCCAAGCAGTTGATAATTTTGCAATCACTAAGCAGTTGTTTTTTTTGTTTAATACACTTATAATATGAAAATGCATAATTATGTATACTTAGGTTGTTAATTTGAAGTATGAAGGTTACATATAGCAGTCACAAGGTTTAACTTTTAATGTATAATTATATTTTTAACTTCAAGCTGAAATAACTATTATTCAAGTCATTTTAAAGATTATGCACTGAACACAACATAATTTTGACCTTTGCAAAATGCTCAGAGGGAGACAATATTCTAATTTTGTATTAGATGTAATTTTTAAAAGTTGAAGTTTTTCTGCTTTTTAATTTGACATAATTATATATCTGAATTTCTCAAACGAACTGTTCCTATCATTTCAAAACCTAATTCAAATCTGGCACATTTAGAAATAATAATAATATGCAGACATAGATAGAAAGGATGTTTTAAGAAAAATACCTTCATCTTTATCCATTTCATCATCAGAAGGTTCACCTCGTGGAACAGAAAAAAAGTCAGGGAAAAACTGACGCATTAACTGCTTTATTTTCTGTTTATCTTCCTTATGAATCCCTGAGGAAATAAATAGAATTCTGTGTATCTGACTATATTTAATGAAAAAATAAATAAATTAATAAATATTTGTAATTCATTACCTGTCTGTCGCTTTACATGATGAATAATAAGATTAGCAGCATCTTTGAAAATATCCTTATTTTTATAAGATAAAGCTAAATGTGGACCAGATGGCACATCACCTTCTTCTGTTTGTTCATGTCGCTAGAAATATACATATAAAACAATTATTAAATAAATTATTTATACATAAAATAACATTCCCCTAAGATTAAAAAATCTTACAATCAAGAAACACAGAGGTAGCATGAAATTTGCAGACTTGCTCATTCAATGCTCAAGACTAAGAAAGAGCTAAGCTGTTATTTTCTTGTTAGAAAATTAGAGATACCAATCCAAAGATGTAGAATATTATTTTGCTAACAAGTTTTTGAGCACAAGGTTTTGCCATGATATAAATTCTTCAATAAGTTCAAATTCTTCACAAGTAAAAGTTTTTGTAACATTGTTCACATATCCCTTTTTTAATTGGATTGCTGGTTTATCGGGCACCAGGTGGCATGGAAATGGTTAAATACAACAGTTAGGCAATAACAACTTTTGTTTTCAGTGTTCAGTCATATTGGAGCTAACTTAAATCATGAGAAAAACTTGTGCTCTCAATGCCTTTCAACTAACAACTCTAGTATAAAGGAGCAAAACTAAACGTTGCCACTGGCAGTAGAGCTCTTGGAATAGAGTCTTCCTCCTATCTCAGAAGACTCTGACACTGAGAAATCTACAAGGGGTAAATTATGCAAATGAGGAAAATAAAAGGCTATTTGAAGAAACAGAACTTCTAAACTTATTTATTTCTTGACTCATTTAAGATCAGTTCACATATTTTTAAAATAATGACACCTTTTTTACATCATAATGTTAAAAAAAAATCAAAAAGGAAAAAGAAATCAAAAAACTTCAATTTAACTACACGTAATTGGTTAAATATGTTTTGAGGCTGCTGTTAGTGCCTATTTAAAAAACTGGACACAAAAAAATAACAAGAATAAGTGAAAATATAAAATGGTAATGGAATTATCAGTACTTTTAATGATTGTACGAAAAAATTTTCTTGTTCTGAATGATATTTGTTAAGCTCCAAGTAACAATATGTTTACATTAGGATATATATTTATTTTTTTATTTAAAAAATCAGTTTTTTATTTCATTCCTTTGAAACCACAGGGAAAAACTTGCTTCACTTTTTGTCATATTTTCTGTTAAATTACACTTTTTAAAAATTCTTTTATGCCTTCCATACCACAAATAAGGTTTTATTTATCAATAAATTATTGTATAGTGTAATCATGTTTCCTAAAACTAGCAGTGAAGAAAAGTCCAAAAACTTGAAGGGGTGCAAAATCGACCAACAGCTTGGGATTTGGAAAACATCCAGTCATTCGGTGCTCTTATCATTTATTTTCTCTGAATCAGAAGATGATAACAATATTTTAACACTGGATTCGCCGAGTCAGTGCTTGAACAGAGGCTTCCATGGTCTCAAGAAATGTGGTCAAAAAATAGCTATGAAGTCAAAGTCTCGAGTCCAGTGGATCATTCTGGAATTGTCTGTGAAATTAAGTCTATTCTTATTATGAAAATACTATACTGAATGAAATATTGGTAATAAATGCCTACATGCATTGTTTTTATGGAACTATTTTGTATTTATAAATACATACATTAATCCACAAATAATAATAATAATAATAATAATAAAAAATATATTTGAACATCACAATCAAAAACTTTAATTACTACAAAACTTTGAAAAATCTTCATATTTTTAAAAATTAAACACTGGAAATAAGATTAAGGTTTTTATTATCTTTTTATTTTCTTAAAATTATAATGTATGCAATATTATTTACATATGACAAATTATATTTCCAATTACATTAGCCAAGTGAATGTCGACAAGAAAAGGCAATTATTTTTGCTATAAATGGTATTTTGGAAAGATACGAGAATTTAAATAGAAGGCCTGACTGGAAAAGTAGAAAACATGTATGAAGAAATTAAAATGAAATAGTAGAATATAGGAAAAATTTTGTGAAATATAGGAAAAGTGTAAAGAATTATAAAATATAGGACATTTTTCCTGATTTTTTTTTTTTTTTTTTTTAATATACAGGAAAAATAGGAAATATAGGAACACTTTGAGCCCTGCATTTGACAGAGGAAGAAACTATTGAGACAATTTGCAAAAAACCTGATTCTGGTGGTGCATCTTTTGTGTCTCAAGTGTACTCTTTACCAATAGAAATGTTAATTATGCAATCAACTAAGTTTCCTAACTTATCATCCTTAAGCAACCATCATTAAACAAAGAAATAAACTGCATTTTACAAATAAGAAAACTGACTAAAATGTATAAAATGAACAGGGCTGAGCATACAACAAATTATCAGCTTTTTCATAGTGATGACATTAAAATTTCTTATATGTTCACCTAATTCCAGTAAGAACAAAATATAAAAAAGTTGCTTAATTCTTTAATGTTAAGTCATATTTTAAGGATAAAAATATGTTAAACAATGATTTAATTCCCTCATAACTTCTAATTTTGACTTTTGTCTCACACTTTCAATAATTTGAACATTTCTTATGGTTCCTACAAATTTAAATTAATGGAAGTCGACTGTGTATATACATACATACATAGTTGTGTGTGTGCGTAAAAAGAGCATGAAAAGTAATAAAATTCCAAAGATTGGGCAAAAATACAATACCTCTTCATACAAGGTTTCAATTTCATTCAAAATACTTTTCGATCTGAGATATTTTACATCATTTTGCTTGAAGTTTATTCCTTGATGATCCAATGACTTTAAGTAGTATTTTTCATTTTGCTCTCTCCAAATTTTATTGTAACTTTTCTGAGCTTTTCTCCATTCCTCTTCTTTAGTTTTTAATCTAATATGAAGAAAACACAAAACTTCACACATCAACTACAAACTTTAGAACTCAAATATTTAACATTATTATGGAAGTATGATCACTGAAACTTTAACACTTCAAATCTTTTTCTTATTTACAGTGCAAAAAACAAATATTTTATTCAAATACAGTGAAACTTGAGTAATTTGAACTTGTTTAATTTGAAATTCTGGATAATTTGAATTTTTTACTCGGTCCCTTGAATTTAGTATTAAAATAATGTTAAAAAATCATGGATAATTCGAATTTTTCATACGATTACCTTTAAAATATTACAGTGAAATTTGTTCTCAGCTAATGTGCATTATTTTTTTAACAGTCTTTCAAAAGAAGGATAAGGAAATACAAGACTATTTCCTACGTAGTGCATCAGAAGAAGATATGGTCCATATACATGAACTCCGAGGTTTTTTTTTTTTTTTTTTTTTTTTTTAATTGAAAGTCATGTGAAATGTAGAAGATTCTGTTTTTGTACCAATTGATAGGTTGATGTCATATGCTATGACACAAAGGTTGTACTTAAAAAAGCAATCAAAAATATCTGACTATTTTTTAAAAAGTGTTGAATAATTAAGCTCGTAAAAAAATATTGATTTAATGGAGGAGGGGAGGGGGGTGAATGTAGCACTATTCTCAGATATAATGTTTATGTGTTAAATCATTGATCATAGTTTTATTTTTTTAATTTATCTCTTCCTTTTGACAAAATAGTATATGTAATTTGAATTTTTAGATATTTCGAATTTTTCTCGGGTCCCTTCAATTTCGAATTATCTAAGTTCTATGGTATCTATTAACAAATTTAATAGGAAAAATTTTTTAAATACTTATTTGAAATTGTTTCAAATTTATTTTTACAAAAATTATTAGCTGAAAAATTTTCTAACACATGCAAAGTTTATTTCTTTTAACAAAAATATAATCTTCGATATATTTAGGAATATACTGGTGTTTAACGTATTCCTTGGAAAATATATCTACTTTATCCAAGGAGAAACTTATTCATAATACTGTAAAACAAAGTTAATAGTAAATATATCACAACTAATTATTTGCATCTGGAATATATAAAGTTTAAGTTGGACTTAGTTTTGTAAATATGTTTAGCATAGTTATGCATGAAAACAAATAAGAAACTTTTTAATTACATATTGAGCATGATAGTCATGACTGAAAGAAAAAGAGATATAAAATAGATAATTGTACCGTTTTAATACTAAAGGCACTGCAATATGTGGATTCTTTTTTAAACCTTCTATGATATCTCCAGCTTTATCCCCATAAATTCTGAAAAATAAACATAAAAAATTGTAAGAATTAAAAAAAAAATAATTATGAAAACAAAGTTGTCATGTGAAATCTGACATTTTGCCTGAATTAAACTTGCAAAATAAGAATCATCGCCTAATGATAAACACACCAGTTTCCAAAGCAATAGAAAAGTAAAAACATTTAAATTCTTTGCGTATCAAATTAAAAGATCATTTTTATAAAAAAAATTCTAATACAAAAAGCATAATTTAATGTATTTGCCATTTTTGTTCTTACTTAGAATATTATTCTGTTAACATAAATTTTTAATTATTAATAACTGTGTGATTGTAAGTTTGAAAAGTTACCAAAAAAAAAAAAAAAAAAAAAAGAACACAACTAAAAATTTGTTTAAACACTGCTCTTTTTTTTTTTTTTTTTTTTTTTTCCCCTGACTTTTTAAAAACTTGCATAAAATCATTTTAAACTAATGTTTATCGTTAAGCTGTCAATCCTGTTTATTATTAAGTACAAATAATATTTCCTGTCAATACAAACCTTTTAATTGCTCTTTGTTGGATAACTGTAGAACTACCTCCAAGAGTATCATCTAAACGATATCTTGCTTTTTCTTCTGCAGACATTCTATTCATTTTTGTCATTTCAGCTTCCAAAATACGAATGGTTGATAAATTTGTTTCTAACACAACGTCCAGCTTTTTTAAAAGAGAAAAAAAAATATTCTTGAATACAAATTTATTTTAAGACAAATAACTAAATTTTTGAAGGAAAAAAAAAAAAAAAAAAAGATAAATAGCTATGTTAAGAAATAAATAATTCAGACCATTTCCTAATGGGCATCAACATCAAAAGATAAAGCATGGTTCATATAGACTTTTTCAATTTTTTAAAAATCACACATGCAGATACTTATAAACAAACTCAATGAAAATGAACAACTAATTAAATTTTTGTGCTATACTTATTCTCCCTCTCTCTTTTTTTTAATCAATTCTTTTTTTCCTATAGCAATTTTTCTTTTTTACAATTATTGAACTTAATGAATAATTGAAGCCTTTTGTTGCTTCAGCTTTTTCTGCCAAATCAGCCACAGACTTCAAATGCGATATCTACCATATTTTCAGTTTTAGAAAATTCAGGGGCTTCATATTCAAATATAGCTAAAAAATACCTCAGTTTTCCCGATAATTAAATTTTTTTGTTTTCCGAGTTCTCCCTATTATTACAGGGTGGCTAGCATTTAAACCTTTTCAAATTCCCTAACTTTTCCCTGACTATTTTTCGAGATTTTTCTCCATTTTTCCCTGACTCTCACGTTTATTTTCGATGAAAATTTCATGACACTAGCAAAAAATTTAGTGATTTAAAATATCATTAATAATTTAATGATTAATATAGCTTATTTTGACAAAATTTGTTAAAATTCCCTGACTTTAAAGGAAATTCCCTGATTATTCCTTGACTGCTAGTCAGCCTGTATTATCATAATTAATGTCATCATTTTAAACAAAATTCAAACTTTCCTGATAAGTATGAACCCTGAAATTTATCACATCCATATCTCTTTATTTATTCTTTTTTTGTTGTTATTCCTGCTCATGGATTAAATATGTAGTTCCAACATATATATATATATATATATAATATTAAATATAGCTAAACATTAAAATTAAGGACTATGAGTAAAACAATAAGGATATTAAGGGTCCTTATTAGGGAGTAATGAAATGTAAGTTATTAAGCACTTTTAAGGCCCATATGAACACTGTAAAAATTATGCAGCCACATACTTATAACTCTGAAAAATGGTTGTCCAATGTTGGCAATGCAAATTAAATGCCCTTCCTTTTGGTCACTAGTATCAAATGTGTAGTTTATGTATTGCTTGTAAAATGACATTTAAGTATTATAAACTTTCAGAAATGTAAGTTGACTCAGGAATTATAGAAACAAAAAAAATAAAGAGGCCTCAAAATTTCATGCAAAATAAAATTTAAATTTATTTTTCAAAGACAAATTTAATTTAATTTAGATAAGTAAAGAATAAACCACTTATGTAGCAAAATATATTTGTCAGATAAAATTATATTACATAATATATTTTAAATCAAACTATTGGGTTGGCAACTAAGTTCCCGCCGTTTTTTTTAATTGGAAAAATCTGTAGGATATTAAATACTTTTGGCACGAAGTTGTACATCATTGGAAATAGAATGTACTGTTCTACCTAAATGTATGTTTCGTTTTTACTAAGATACATTTTGTTGTTATTTACAGATCATTAACATGGAATGTCCAGTTGAGAAGAATGAGCATTTTCGACACCTCCTTTTTTTAAACCTTTAATCAAGGTTCTAAGACCGCAGAAACTGCCCGCAACATTTTTGCTGTGTATGGAGTGGGTACTATAGCTGAAAGAACCGTCCGTGATTGGTATGCAAAGTTCAAAAAATGAAATTTTGACCTCAAAGACGCACCTCGTTCTGGAGTCAAGTTGAGTTCAATGAAGAGCGATTGAACCACCTTTTGCATAAAAATCCGCGTCAAACACGTTAGGAAAACGTTGTAAACAAGAAAGGACAATACCTTCTTGATTAACTACTTGTATATAAGGTTTATTTAAAAATAACCTTTTAACAAACATTATTAAAAACGGCGGGAACTTAGTTGCCAACCCAATACATCACTGACACCTAACCAAAAATAAATAATAATAAAACAATACAGAAATCTAGAATTGATTAATCAGCATTTCTTTATTATTTAACAAATTAATAAAATAATTGTTGCTAAATACTTTTTTAAATTGTTAAATAGGTTAAATGCTGGAAAAAACAAGTACCTCAAACCTCTCATCTTCACAACGATATATATACTCTTCAAATTGAGTTTTTCTAGAACTCACAAAAGTTGAATCTTCAGACCAGGAAGGAAACGATACCCAAGTATCATTTAAAACCTGTATTGAAAAAAAATAAAGAATTAATATAATAAAAAAAAAAAACTTTCATTTTCACTGTACAGTCTATTTTACTAAATGAAACTGGAAGTAAAAAACTATGTTGGTCCCATTGCCCATTTCCTTCATCATATATTTTTTTTCATTTCATAAAATCTGGATAATGAATGTTCATGAGAATTTTTTCCCCTGTTTTCTCCTGTTTATCATATTCAACTTTACAAAACTGGTCTGACTTCTTTATGTCTTCTTACGAAAATATCTACACATACTGACAAACTAACGCACTGATAAATGGACAGAACATCAAATTTCGATTTTCAAATCTTTCACATTTAAAAAAGTTATAAAATGCCCCCCCCCCCCAACTCAAAAAAAAAAAAGTTATTTTTAATGCCAAAGTTTTCCCATACCTAGTAAGATGGTAATTAACATTCAATTAAATATTCATCAATTATAAACTTAATTTCATTTTTTAAAAAAATCAAGAAATGTAACAATACATTAATGTGAAAGTTAAATTTGAAATAATTTTTCATATAGTATCATTATAATATAAAGTTCAAAATTAAAATTATAGATATACTTACTTCACGACATAGAGATGTACGACCGCTGCACTTAGGTTGAACATAATTCCTAGGAACAGCTCGATAACTTGCTCCATATTTTACACAAGACGAATAATCTACAAATATACAAGATTTCTAAATCAATTCAAAAAAAAAAAAAAAAAAACAATTTTTAACACTGATGACATTTTATGTTCAATAGTAATTAATCACATTCAGAATAACCCAAAATTCTTAAAGGTTTTTCATATTCTTAAGTTTAGATCACATAACAAATTACCTTTTCACGAACAGTTGAATGTAGAATGATTCAAAAGTAACCAAATAATATGAAATAGCCCCAAAATACTGAGCCAATCATTTAAATTATTTCAATTAGTTAAAAAATTTTGAGATAAATAATACAAATAATTAAAAGGGATTTAGAAATATTTAAAAAAGTGTCAAAAACGTCTGTGTTTTAACAATATACATGCATACAAAAAGAAGGAAAAAGAAAATATACCTATTTCAGTAGCAAAATCTCCAACAACTCTTTCTCGTTCTTGACTTTCAACTTTTTTAGGAACTATTTCAATATTGTTACTTTCTTTATATCCCAAGAAATCTTTAAACCATTTATACAAGTCATTATATTTCCTAAAGGTTAGAGAGGAGAAAAATATTAAGAATATAAGATACTATATTATATTTTCGAAATAATAGTAATAAAATAAATAAAGAAAAGATGATGAAAGAAAAAGTTAAAATATCAAAAGCTTTAAACAATAACAATAAAAATAATAAAAACAGTATTCATAAAATACTTACGAGAGAAATGGTGAAACAAGTAAAACTAAATCTGATCTGGATATTAATTCTTGATTATATATAACTATACATCTGAGGAAATTATCATAGATGTCTTGACTTTTTAAAGTTTTTCTCACCTACATTAAGAAAAATTAAAATTCTCATTGAAATATATACATATATATAATGAAACGAATACAGAAAATTGTAAGAAAATAGTAATATTATGTATAAATCAACCAGACCCATATTAACCCTGCTGCTGTGTTCATTACGAATGAACGAAATAGACATTCATTTTTAAATGTACAAAATGGAGTCCAAACGAGACCAAAAGCTTTTTATTTCAATATAAAACTATACTTTCTTTTCCTAGTTTTGAATTAAATTTATATAATGATTTTATCGAGTGTAGTCTACATAAAATATAAATTTTCATTTATGTCGATGTTGGGTCGAAATGGATCCAAACACAGCAGCAGGGTTAAGAGAATTACTAACATAAAAAATTGTAGGTGACAAATATCCTGAATACTCAACTTACTTAGAAAATATCCAAGAGAAAAACACGCGATTTCGATACACAAATACGTGTATATATTTCTCCCATAATTAAGAATATACATTAAAATATGAATACATATACACTCATTGACCAAATCCCAAAATTTAAAAACACTGATAGTGACTTGGCAACACAAATATCATTTGAGGTAGAGCAATGGTTTTTGACACAATCTAGTTGATTTCTACAACAATGAAATATAAAATGTTTTGAAAAACTCAGAGAAATGTATTTCTGGATGGTGGCTATGTGACAAAGTCTTAAAGATAATAAATTCCTACCTCGATTATTTTTTTTCAGTAATGATTAAAATCATGATACCCTATTTTAAATATATTATTTCTTTCCCCTATTTCTACCTTTACAAATGTACAGAAAAATGAACAAAATTATGAAAAAAAAATTTTGGAGCAATTTTACTCAAGTTCAATATTTTTAGTTGCACTTTATTCTAGAGTAATGCATTGTAGCACATAAAGATAATTTAATAAAACATAATAACATGTAGAAATATTAAAGTTTTGTTATATTTATTTAAATCTCTTGACTGAACAAACGCTAAAAGTTTTTTTTCCCCTTTCTCCCCCTGCCCCATTTATGTTTTTCATTACTCTCTTTAACACATTCACAATCGATCTTGTGCCAGCGTGTGATGGGGAGTGTTGTTTCAAACGTCAGTCACGTGAGATAAGCAGCGAATATGTTAAGTTACAATTTTCACAAATTAGTGATTAATACACACTAATTTTAATTAACATTTTCTATTGAATTTTCAATAAATCTTTAAAATTGTTTCATGGTAACTTCTCTATAAATTTAAATATATATTTTATTGATTAAACTCACCTACTGAACCAATAAGATTCTGTGACTTACCAAAAATATAAATTGCTGTAACTAGATGGCTTATTCTCTTAATTTTATTCTTGCATAATCAATTTCTGGGCACCATTCTAAATTCTTTTAATTCTAATTTTAGACCACTAATTAAGAAATGTATTTCAAACATACTTTTACCATTGTTTTTACCATATGTTTTACCAATTTTCCAATTCACTTTTACAGTTCCTCAAGGTTTTTCTAATTTTAAAAGAACTAACACGCTTAATTATTCTTTTAAAAAACATATCCCTTTCATGGTCAGCAAACAAGAAATATAAAAAGCTTAGAATAGAATACTATTATAATACTTTGCACTCAATTTTCAGAAACTTTTGCAGTACTTTGAACTTCGTAAAGCAATTGTAAGATAAGAATAATATTTATTTTCAAGCCCTATATGAATACCTGAATACAGCACATTAATTATTGCATCTAGTTACCATAATTATCCTAAAAAATGAAACTTCATATAAGAAAATTTTAAAGCAATACAGTACACTCCTGAAAATCTGCACAACTTGGGAACAGAGATTGTGTTGATTTTAGTTATTTTGTGTTCGCATTTCTGAGCTAGAATTTTAATGCTATAATACATTAAAAATGATAATGATATTACATATATATATATTCTCAATTAACAAATTAAAATATGCCCCATAAAGTAAAATACAAAATTTAATCATATAAACATCTGATACAATATGAACTTGTGTATCAAATTTACAAATTTGATTACTATTTAGAAATACAGATCAAAGTTATAATCTAATCACTTTATTTCCTTATTATTATTATTATTATTATTATTTTTTTTTTTTTTTTTTTTACTTGCAGTCTTTGAATAGTTATTTTTTGTTCAAACACAAGTACAGATGTTGTGTTAAAAAAAAAAAATAGACACTTATCTTAAAGACCTAAACTTCAATTAAAATCAGGGCTCTCATCAGAGGTAAAAATTAGCTGAGGATTTCTCACCCTTCCTCAGATAAACTTTGAATAATAGGTCTTTTACATGGACATTCAGAATTCATATCTGGAATTAATGCAATTTTTCTCATGTTTTTTGAGTTCCGTGTGTCCTATAGCAGGTGAGAAGTAGAGCTCTCTAGAAGTAGTAGCTGTGCACTCTAATGGAGACTGGTTAAAATTTCCTTTCCCTATTCCATTATATTTAACTTTAAAAAATCATCATTAAAAGTGCTGTCTTGATTTTTTTTTTTTTGTTTTTTTCTTTCCCCTTGAAAACTTTACTAGGAATTTCATTGTTTACATCGGATGTGATGTGATGATTTCTGGAGTTTGTGGATTTTAGGCATGCAGATTTCTGGGAGTCTACTATATACACATACATTAATTGAATAATTCTATAAGTGAAAAAAGAATACAAGAACAAATTAATTACCTTATCAAAGAATGCAAATTCAGTCAAAGAACCATATTTGGTAGCTTCAGACAAAGTAACATCCTTTAAACTAGTCATTTTTGGTTTCTAAAATAAAATAAAAGTTACATTATGTATCAATTTACTAAAGAAATAAACCACAAAATCACATGAAATGTAAAAGAAAATAACTTATGTTTTATGTTTTACATTTAAAAAAAAAAAGAAAAAAAAAAAAAAATCCATTTATTTTTGTTGCAAATTAAATTCAACTGAATAAAAATTTAATTTCCAAATACAATACAATATATCCTTATAACAGAAGAAAAAAAAAAAAAAACTTATCAGTTAGGCAGTCTTACCACTCTACTCTAACTGAAGAATCGAAATCTACTTTTTCAAATTTAAAAAATTTCATTCTATCAACATAAATGACAATCAATCAGATTCATTCATACTTTTTTGGTATGTAATCTGAAAAAATTTTTGTTACTTCTTATTTTAAAATTATCTTCATTCAAAAAAAAATTTTTTCACATGCAATATTTTTTTTTAAATATGCGGCTTTGTATCTTAGAAAGCAGGCCCCCTGCTCCACTCAATAAATGTTATTTTCATTTCTAAATTGATTAGCGTCCGGAATTTACACATACTGCCAACACTGAAGAATCAAAATAAGGGTGATTCTATAAATGGCATTTTCAGGCCTATAGAACACTGACAAATTTTCAATATATACCCAGTTTTTAATTGTTTAATGCATGGCCTAAATTGCCAAAGATGCAATTGCATGTGTTAAATTTAATCAATAAAAATGTAGTAAGTAATAATAATTAAAAATAGTGTTATCTGTTGAGATGAAAGAGGATTTTTTCCTGCAAAAGTGAAAATATTGCTTAGAAAATTTGAACATTTGTTAGAGTTTTTGATAAATTATATGTATAAATTAATGCTCAGAAAAATGGAGAAATATATTAGGATAAGGGAGAGTTGGCAGGTATGGTTTACATAATGAAATAAAATATTTTTTTTTTTAATTATTCACTGATAAAAAGTAAATTCAGAGTGAAATTAAAAAATAATAAAGAGATGGCCTTAAAATATGCAGAAACAAGAATAATATAGGATTATGTAAGGTGCGAGAAATTGATGTGCAGTATAGTATATTAAATGCTCAGAAACCTTTAAAATTTATTTATTTATTTTTTTAATATATATTTTATTGTTTTTTTTTTTTAACATTTGAAGGCTTTTTTTTCCCGTCCCAATTCTGTAATTTTTAAAACATTTTTCAAGTATTAAAGAAACTATTTCATAAACAATTTAAACAGGGTTCCCACTCAATATCAAAAATAAAATTCCCTGACTTTCCAGGTCAATTTTAAAATTTGATTTGCAACATAAAATATAGCTCACGGAGCCTAACATAACATAGCTCGCGACATAAAAGATAAGGTGATTCACGACATAAATTGCTTTCTCAAGAAGCATTTTCCAGGTTTATATCATCATTTTTCTAGGTTTTGGGGGCAGTATTTGCAGTTTTCCCTGACTTTTTTCATTAATTTCAAATTCCCTGATTTTTCCAGGTGCTCCCTGACCCATGGGAACCCTGTTTAAAGTATTTGATCATTGATAAATAAATAAAATGTATATATCCATGACAATAAAATAAAATTGCAATTAAATATCAGAAGTCTTACTTTAATTGGAGGAGACAGCACAGATGGAGCAGGACGTTTGATAGCTTGAATTTGTTTTGATTGATTATTTGTTGGTGTGATAGGTTTGACAGGTGCTGATGGTTTTTTTACACTCACATGTTCATTATTATTTACAGGTTTAGAGGGTTGCTAAAAATGTAAAGAAAAGCAATACTAAATATATGAAACAGGAAGAAGAGGGTAGGGGGAGTGATAACTAAAGAATGCAAAAAGGCAAGGCAGCCATCAAGTACAATAATTTTAGAATATATTAGACACACAGAAAACTGCAACATGTAATTTTAACACTTTCACTGCCAATCACATATTGAATAATAAGGAAGAAAATGATTGACAGCAAAGGTGTTAAATTAGTATATTTAAACTAAAATATATATATATATATATTTATTATTATTATTATTTTTTTTTTTGTGTGTGGGGGGGGGGGGAGAAAGATTATTTTTTAAACAAATACTTAAGAGACATGAATAAAAATGAAAATAAGCCCCCCCCCCTTTTTTTAATGGTTTTTTTCTTTATGTTTTAGTGCATCTCCCTTAACCATCTGACTGCTGCTGACTGATATTTCTGGGCACTAAGCTGTTTTTTATTTTCCCACATTACATGTATAACAGGGTGGCTACAGAAATTCTGAAAAAAAAAAAAAAAAAAAAGTTCCAAGATTTTTCCATGATTTCCATGACTAATTTTCACAAATTTCTATGATTTCTGTTACCGATTATATAAATTCCATAATTCAATTCTGTGTATATCACACTCTTGTGTAACGTGCTCGCTAAACCACTACAATTAAAAAAAAAAAAAAAAAAACTGTAGAAACTGATGGGTAAAAATATCTCAATCTTTTTATTTTTTTCTTTGTTCACTTACAAAATGAAAAATTAAATTTAAAATTTTGGAGAAATTAACAAAATTAAAAAAAAAATATGAATCATTTTAATTACACAACATATTAACATCAAGACATCAAATTATTCCTTAAGTTGATGCACTAAAAATATTTAATTATAATAAAAATTATTATGACTTTAATGTAAACTTGTTGAGATTCAACTAGAAAGCAGCAAATCCTATGCAATCCTGGTTAAGATAACACATGTTTGGCGACTTTTCAGTCATACTTGCTGGGCAAAAATGAAAATTTCCATGATTTTGGGGTGTTTTTACAAAATTCCCTGATTTTTTCCTGATATTTCCAGATTGATAAAATACCCTGATTTTTCCATGATTTCCCTGTTTTCCTTGATTGTCGCCACCCTGTATAATTAAAAAATATATTTAGGAATTTTTGGTCAGTTTTGATAGTTTAAAGATCGCAGATAATAGCAATGAAAATAATTATATGCAAAGTCACATTTTCATTCTCAAGTTGAAATACGCATTATTTTAGTGCATAGAAGTAACTGTGCAGTGAAAACAACATTACAGTTTTGTCCTTTTGAAAGGCGGTCAGAGGGTTAAACTATTTGAAATATAGTTTCAGAAATTTTACCCTAGATAACCTGAAATTCTAATGCAAAATATTATCCAAAGTAAAATTTTTAAATATTCAAATTTCTTGATACCTACCTACAAAATTAGAATAAAGTATAATAATAATATAAATATTCATAGGTTTGAAGTTTTTTTGCGAAAAAAAAAAAAAAAGTAAAGTAACCATAGATTGGATCTTTTTATTCTAGTAATTTTTACTTTAAATTATTTTTTCTGTTTGCAGTTGATATAAATTTATAATAATGAGTTCTTATTTTCAACACTTCAATAATCACCCCTCCCCCTCTTTATTATACGCCACACACATTTACTCATGAATGTCAGATTTTGGAAATCCACTAAAAAATATTTAATTAAAATAACTGAAAGTGTCTTTTAGTCATATTCAATATACCTAAATAGCATACAAACATAAATATACTTGCACAGATGCATACCAAACTATATATAATAAAGCAAAGCAAACAATACAGAAATTACATATATGAGAAATTAAAAGGCAGATGTGAAAACATAAATGTAAAAATAAAAAGTTTTTTTTTTTAATTACACACACATATTATATAAAGTTAAGTATATCTGCTCATTAATTAATTAAAAAATAATTAAACGCTCTAAATTGAAATTACCTGAAAGTTTACTTCAGATTCTGTCAATGGCTTTCTTCCCGAATGTATATCCTAAAATACATATTTTAGATTTTTAATGATTAAAAAAAAAAAAAAAAAACTGTAGTACAGTCGGTAACAAAAGTCTCCGAACACTAGCAAAAATTCCTATATAAAAAAAGTACACTTAATACAATTTTGTTAAATAAATCCTTATCGAATCCTGTTCTTAGTCAGTCTAGAAACAGGATTCATCAAGGATTTATTTAACAAAACTGTATTAATTGTACTTTTTTTATATAGGAATTTTTTCTAGTGTTCGGAGACTTTTGTTACCGACTGTATATACATATTCATTTTTTTTTCCAACAAAATTAAATTATTGGAATGAAAAATGGAACATTACTGGTGGAAAATTATAATCAGAAAACAATAATCAGAAAACAGAGATATATATATTTTTTAAACCAAATTTTCATTAACATAAAACTTACTGACAATCCCCAGCCTCACTATCGAAAATGAAAAATATCAAGTTATTAACACATACCAAGCCTACAAGAGCATTGGCTGCACCATTTGCATCTGGTAAAAACTGCCCAAATTCTTGTAGCAAATCTTCTTGATTTTGGAACAATTTAGCAACCTGGGCATAAACTTCAGCTTCTGTTAATGGCTTAGATCCAGAATGGACACCCTAAAATATAAAATTAGTTTAACAATCTAAGTACATAAACATTTAAGTTTTATTTATTTTTTATTTACATTTTTTTAATTAAAAAAACTTACATCTTTCAAATTTCTTTGCTCTTTCTGATATGTATGAAGTATTTCTAGAAATTGTTTGTATATGTCTGGCTGTCCTTGAAATCGATTCTGAAAATATTGCAGAAGAATGGTAAATATACAATATTTATGAAATATTTTTAGGCTATATAACAATTGTGATCAAAAATAAACTTGAAAAATTTCACTTATAAATTAAGTCACTCCTCACTTTCTTCTCTACTACTGCAACCTTTCATACATAAGTATGAATTTTATTAATTGATCACATGAATATTGCACATTTCCACAATTAACTGTAAATGCCAAAATAATAGCGGCAAAACGTTTTATTATTATTTTATTATTATTATTATTATTTTATTTTATTTTTTTTTTTTGGGGGGGGGGGGGAGGGCTAATGTTGTAAGCAATAAAAATATTGCAGATTTTGTCAATTATTAAAAATCAGGAATTTCTTGCTAATTTGTGGTAAATAGTAAATATTTATTTTGGTAATCAAATACAGTCAAATTGAAATGAAATAATTAGCTGTAATTAAATGTAACAATCCTGCATTCCACCAATCTGTTGCTGAAAGCTGAAGCATTGCATATTGTAGTCAAGAGAAAAGAAAAAGAAAAAAAACTTTTATTTATCTTTTGATTTCTTGAATATATGTGGAGGGATTTTAAATTCCTTGGATATGTGAAAATATTTTAAAGAGTGTATTTAATATAAATTAACAAAATTAAATCTATAAAAACCATGGTAAGTTAAAGGGATCCACTGGTTAATGAATGAATTACGCCTAGATTTTAGTAATTCTTAATCAATTACATTAACAAATTCACTCTTTATATTTCAGTTTCAATCAGGGTTTCGGATCCGCCTACAAACTCAAAAAAAAAAAAAAAACCCGGGCAGGTTTTTTTTTTTTTTTTTTGGGGGGGGGGGGGGGGGGGTGTTACCTATTTCAAGTTGCTTCAATGAAACACTATTAACTTGATAATAAACATATGTAGAACGACTGATAAAATGAAGATGTTACATAATTCCCCCCCCCCCCACACACACACACAATTGGATCCCAAAAATTAAAACCTGGATTGACTGCTGAAATGTAAGCGTAAAAAGTAGGCAGTGATATTTTGTTATTTTGTATTCCTTTATTAAGTAAGTTTTCAAAAATGAATAAAATACATATGTCGGTTATCAATATTATCAAAAATCTGAAAAAAAATATTTGCACACTTTTTTTACTTTAACCATATAAAACTGCATAAATATTTGTAATATGGAAAAGATTTAAAATATTTTTCTTTTGTTACTAAATTTAATTTTACACAAAATAATTTAATAATAAAAATTAATTAAAATTCAAAATTATGATAAAATACTGAATAGAATAAAATAAGAATTCATTTCACAGTTTAGGCCAAACAAAATACTAAGAATATGAAAGTCATTTAATTTTTAATTAATTATTATTTTGTAATAATTTTTCTTTTAGTCTAAACTGTTCTCTTTTGAAATAAACTTAAAATTCAAACCCAACAATTATTCCACACTTAACATAAAAATAAATAAATAAACCTTAAAAAAAAAAGTTAAAACCAAATTGAACCCAAAAAAGCCCACCCAGGCTGGGTTTTTTAAAAACCTAGTTTCAATGGAATTTATTATTAATCTTGTAACTTCATGACTCTACATCAATTACTTAACATTAATGCTGAGCAGGGATGCTTCGCTTCTGCATATTTCTTTTCAGTCAGATTTTTTCTTGATCATAATTTATGGTTCTTTTTTCATTATTGTTTTCAAAATTTATAATGTCAGAGGTAAGGAGCCACTTCTTTACTCCAGGAATTTTGCTGTGTTCCTTATGTCAAATGGTAGATTCGCATGCAAGTGAATAGGTGACCAGATGTTGAGTTAAAAGAGGTGTAGCATAAAACTCATTCTCATATCAAACATTGTAAATTTAATCGTAATAAATAAAAACAGTTCTGTTCATAAAGCTGATTATGTCAGCTATGATCTGTCAATTATTAATTACAAGTTAACTTGTGTTGTGATAATTAAGAAATTTCCAACTAAGCAAGCAGCTAAAGTAAAATTATATAAAGGTTACTTTCTAATATTTCATATTCTCTTTCAATATATTTGAGATATTAAAGCATCACTCTTTCTAAACAGAATTACGAGTACTATTATTAAGCTTAAAACAATTGTATTGTTAATTTTTTTCTTGAAAATCTAATAAAACATTTGATTTAAGTTTTGAAAGGTATTTTTGAAAGTACTTTTATTCTAAATTTTTTCAGTAAGCATGCAAGTATCACGTTGCATTCAATATATTTTTAGTAATTTGCATTTTTTGCATTTTGTTATAATTTTAGCAATCACTTTGCCATAAGCCACAAATATATTAAACAAGAAAAAAAAAAAGCATAAGGGTTTCCCAATAATCTAAAATAAACAGAAATTAAAGCACTACCTTAATTTTATTGACATAGTTAATAGCATGATTGAATTCCACGGGCTGACTTGCTTGTGGAGTACTACTTGGACTGTGCACTCCTGGAGATCCTCCACTAGATTGAGTATGGGCAGGAGAACTTTGATTATAAGAATGTTGATTCTGAGAATTTGAATGAGACTGGTTGTTTGTAACAGGAGTAGTATGATTAGACTGAAAGAAAATACAGGAAAATAATTAAAAAGATCTTTAAAATATTTTGATCAAGAATCCACAACCTCTTCGACTTCACAGACTAATAAATTTGAAATTCTGCAGACCATCAATATGATTTATTAAGAAACACAAATACAGTTGTAGAATAACGGTTGGCAAAGAACCAATTTATCAATATGAAGTAACCCTATTTAAAATATTATAAATGAATGAAAATAGCTAACTCTTTTTTAATTATAAAAGAATTAAATTAGATGTATTATTTAATTCTAATAAAATAATTAAACTAACTTTAATTATTTTATTAGAATTAAATAATACTTCTAATTTAATAAAATAATTAAAGTTAGCTTAATTATTTTAAAATATTTTATGTTTATTTAAATACGTGATTTATAACGTGATGATTGCTACTGCTTGTTTCATATATTTTTGGTTATGTACTCAGAAATACTCCATACTGGACAGAATGGTTGAGCATTCAGAAAAATAAAATGATTTGTTAATCAATCCATTATATGTAATGTTGAAGATTTTTTTTTTTTTTTTTTTAATTTGTAAGAATTATTTAATATTTATCTGGGGGAGATTGGATCTAATTATTAAATCTCTACTCTTTTCTGGTTTTGCTTTTAGTCACTAGATGGCAGCACAACACCAATGTGAGGAAAGATCAATATTTCAGTCTGTTTTTCAACACTGCTA
Organism: Salticus scenicus; assembly: GCA_963930645.1. Taxonomy (NCBI): domain Eukaryota; kingdom Metazoa; phylum Arthropoda; class Arachnida; order Araneae; family Salticidae; genus Salticus; species Salticus scenicus. The sequence goes on from OZ005656.1 coordinate 153,851,751, forward strand.
AGAAATTAAGGATTTTAGTTTCTTGTCATCAAAAAGTAAGTATTTTTGCTAATGTTTACACAAGATTTTCTTTAAATATTATCAATTTATGAAAATTGAATAATGCAATACTCTATTATGTTTATGATAGCACAGTTTGTGTTTTGTTGAATGCTAATATAATGTTATCAAGATCAAATACAAAATGTCTAGTGAGAAAGTTCAACACCAAAAGTAAAGCCATTACTTATTGTGAAGATGAGTTTAATCTATCAGAAAGCATAAGAAAAGTAAATTTTGTAATAGCCAAATTTGCAACTAAAACATTTCATTGTGAAGATCAAGGATGATTTAATAACTTTTTTGTAAAATATTGCTTTTTTTCTTTCTTTCTTTTGAAGAATCCTTCATATATCTTGACAAAAAAGATATCTAGCCCTAAAACCAAAAAAAAAAAAAAAGATTAACTTACTTTGCTGACAGTATTTCCCGGAGAAGAATGTGGTGAAGTAGCATGACTTGAATGATTAGACTGAGAATGAGTAGAATGAAGAGGTGATGTGGTAGGAGGACCACTTGGTAGAATAGTTAAGGATGTGGGACCAGTAGTAGTACCAGCCAAATTTGTACCAGGAATACTAACTTGAACTTGCTCATTTGGTTGAACTTCAATTCTATACCCAAGCGGTAAAAATGTATTGAAACCGACAATTAACTCTGGATGTCCCCTGAACAAATTTGAAACACGTTGAATAACTCCAGGTGTGTCAATACTAGGAAGGGAAAAAAAAAAAAAAAAAAATCAAATAATTTTTTGCATTTTGATGATAAATAATTAAGATTAATCATTTAAAAAATTCTTCACATTTGAAAAAAAATCTATAATATACTAATTAATTCCTTTAATAACAAATACAGTTTTTTTTTTTTAAGAAGTAAGAAACAAATTTCATTGATTATTGTTACTAAATATTATACTCTTATTTTTAAATAAAATATACAATTCTTTCTAACTATGAATATGCTTTAATGATCTTAGCTCTCACATACTGAGAAAAATAAAATTTCAATTAATGGCAAAAATATTGTCTAAAATATAACATTGATTTAATAGAGTACAGATGTTTAAAAAATTACATACTTTTTAGCTGCTTGTAATTAAAAAAAATAAAAATTGCTTTTTTTTATTTTAATAGAGAGATTTCTTAATTATTTATTGAGATAAAAAGAAGTTCAAAAAGTTAAATAATAATAATAGAATTTGGTAAACTCCACTTTTGAACAAGATATTAGATATCTGTAAAATATGAAGCAACGACAATCCCATAGGATTAAGTGGAAGGAGAAAGAGGAAATCGGAAAGTCTTAACAAGATGCCCTGTGGTAGAATATTTTTATGCTTTCTGTGACAAACTTGTTTGTACAAACGTTTTCTGCAAAATGATTTAATTAAAAAAAAAAAAAAAACATTTTCTAATTTACACATAAGTATGTATATTTAATTTTAAAGATATCAATATTTCTAATATACTGTAGAAGAATTCTCAAATACAGTGAAACTTGAATAATTCGAACTTGTTTAATTCGAAATTCTGTATAATTCGAATTTTTTACTCGGTCCCTTGAATTTTGTATTAAAATAATGTTGAAAAATCGTGGATAATTCGAATTCTATTTTGGATAATTCGAATTTTTCATACGATTAACTTTAAAATATTACAGTAAAATTTTTCCCAAGATTTTTCTCAGCTAAAATGCATTATTTATTTTAATAGTCCTTCAAAATAAGGATAAGGAAATACAAGAAAAACCCCTACCTAGTGCATCAGAAGATATGGTGCATATACATGAACATCGAGGGTTTTTTGAATTGAAAGTCATGTCTGATGTAGAAGATTCTATTTTTGTATCAACTGATAGGTTGAAGTTATATGCTATGACACAAAGATTGTACTTGAAGAAACAATAAAAAAATATCTGACTATTTTTTAAAAAAGTGTTGAATAATTAAGCTCGTAAAAAATATTGATTTAATGGGAGGAGGAAGAGGATGTAGCAGTTTTCTTAGATATAAAGTTTTTATGTTAAATCTTTGATTGTAGAGTTTTAATTTATCTTTTCTTTTTGACAAAATAGCATGCTTGCCAACATCCTAATTAATTAAAGGACAAAATTAACGGTCGCCACCGGCTACGTGGCGACTAAATAAAAAACGATGGCGATTAAAAATTATGCATTGATCGCCACTAAAGTCGCCACTTTTTGTGATCATTAAAAGATTCTAAAAATCGAGCGACGATAGGGAATCTAAGCTTTGTGATTTCCAATCTTTTTCCATTCATGGCATAAATGTCAATGTTCATTTTAAACTTGCTTTATTATATTCTACAACCTATAAAGAAGTAGAATTGTTTAATATATCTCACTCATATAATTTTTTGGACCCCCCCCCCCCCCACCCTAACGATCTGTGATCACACAGCTTATAGAAAGCTTTATAATTTCTAACCATTTTCCATTTGCTGCAAAAATATAAATATCTATTTTAAACTTACTTTATTAGATTCTAGAATCTGTAAAGAAGTAGAATTGTTTAATATCTCTTACTCATAATTCTTGTAATCCCCCCCCCTCCAATGATTAGCAATCACATGCTCCACTGCAGCCTTGTGATTTACAATCTTTCTCCATCCATAACATTAATGTAAATATTCATTTTAAACTTTCTTGATTAGATTCTAGAACCTATAAAGAAGTATATGGATGTATCCCCCCCCCACACACACACACATGTACACTCCAGTTCAACCAGCAGTTAAATATCAAATGTCCTGCAAAGCAGTGTCTTTTTCCATTATTATCTCCATAGTATTTAGTGTATGTATATTTTACCCATTTAAGATATTTGACAAATGTGTGTATCAAAATTTGGTTTGACTTAAATGTGTATTTTTCAAAAAATTTTTGTAGAAATCTTCCTTTTTCCTTCCCATTTTAAAGTAGAAATCTCCCTATTTTTAAAACTACAAATTTGGCAGCTAAGTAAATTATTTTTAATGAAGCAGCTAAGTTTCCATATCTATACTTTTTAAGAGGAAATATTTTAACTCTATTGAAATAAGATCATTTAAAAAAGTGTCTTTAGAAATAAGAAAAAAATAATAAAACTGCTAACTGTATTTAAACATGACCATGTAAAAGGTTGTGATGATGATGAATCATTCATTTACTTAGAAAATAGCAATGTGAACTGTGAATGTTAACAGCTTATTTCACTTAAATAAATTGAAAAAAAAAAGTACTTTAAATTATCTGAAATTTTAACTTTTGCTGTTATTATTACAGCCCTAAGCAGATTTCAATTTAGGATGATGTGCAATTTAGGATTTTTAAAAAGAGCGTAATTACAATTTCAGTGTCCCTGTGTTAATTTTATTATATGTATTTCTTATTTTCATATTTTTCTTGTGGTAATTGTACCACAAAATGGTGACAATGCTTTTTGCACTCTGAAAGAAATAGTCTTATCATGTGAAAAGTGGCCACTAACTTAAAAAAGTGGCTACTAATGAAACTGACAGTACCGGCCACTGGCCACTAATGTATTTTCCCAGTTTTGCCCTTTATAATTAATATTATGTAGTGTTGTTAGTCCCGCCCTTTTTTTTCACACCAGAAAATTTTTAAAGTAATATTTTGCAACGGATACTGGTGTGAAAAAGAAGGTGGGGTTAACAATACTACGGAATTTTAATTAGTATGTTGGCAAGTATGAAATAGTATATGTAATTCGAATTTTTGGATATTTCGAATTTTTCTCAGGTCCCTTTAACTTCGAATTATCCAAGTTCTACTGTATAAGTTTCTGTTTTCTACTGAAATCTAGGAATTTCTTTAAATTTTACAAGAAATTTTTCTTCAAATGATAATCCCTTTTCTGTGATATTGGTGTCATGTCGCTTAAATTCTAGCATGGTCCGATTATCTGATTTTAAAGTTTTCTGTAAACAAGGTATTTTCTTGAAAAATAATTGGAATAAGTTAACAAATCACCATATTATAAAATCAGAAACACTAGATAAGAGAGGAAAAAGAATTCTAAGCATTATTAGCTTAAAAATTGTCACTGAATCATTTACCTATAAACTTTTAAAGGGGGAAGAAAAAGAACAAATCCTTACCTCTGAGATTTAAACTCTTTCATTATATCCAGAAAATCATTATATACTTGTGGTTGATTTCCAAATTTATATTTTACTTGATCCAAGTAAGACAGGGCATCTTCAACTTTAAGCTTTTGGAATTGATGGCCTTGCATTTGTGCTCCAACATGAGTCTAAAAAAAATATTAGGCTTAGGAGAAAATTTTTTACAAAAATATAACCAAAAACTAACAGAATTAAATTTCTACAAAACTTCCTTTAAAAAATGTATACCATACAATTAGGTTTCAAATTATTTTATCTAAATATGAAAACCCTTTTGTTATGTCATGTATAATTAAGGAGAAGAAAAAAAAAAAAAAACATATGTATATATATAAATAAAATACACATACTAGTAGACTTTGCCCGTTTTGCTGATCACTGTTTTTAAATGTATCACTTATAAATATAAAATATGAACATAGGAATAGGATCCCCTTGGTGATTTTTATTATTTTTTGGCATTTTGGCGATGAATTAAAATGGCTATCGCGATCCCATAAGTAAAGTCTTTGGTGAGAAATACCCGAGCTACTTAGGTGTCAAATTTAAAATTTAGCCAAATACTAAAGTTGTTCTTTAATTTTAATGCATATTTAGTTCATTTTAAATTAATCATGTTTCTTATAACATCATTCAGCAGTTTTTTAGTCTAAAGGACACACATACTATCAAATTCGTTTTACAGGGTTCCCACTCTTAAAAAAGAAAAAAATTCAAGGACTTTTCAAGTACTTTACAAGGCCTATTTGTAATTTTTCAAGGACTAGGGAAAAATCACAGAACGTTAGGCATGCACACAAAACTTTAGTAACTACTTTCATTAGTAATATTTTTTTTTTTTTTATAATTAGAATAACTTTGCCTGTTTTCACAATACACTTTTGATGGATTGACCAAATTAACTTTTACAAGAGTCAAAAAACGATTAGTTTAAGATTTGGAAACATTATGATTATTCCAAAGTTTTTAGGTTTGAGTCCTGGTCTGATCACTTTCTACTCAAAATTAATGACCAGTCCATCAAACAGGTATGAGACTGGCAAAAAAAAAAAATAATAATAATAATAAGTTGAAACTATATGCAAAAGCAAGACAATGAAATAAGAATTTGACAAAATCATTATATTTGACAATAGCATGCGCATGTGGAGATGGAGATAGTTTAGCCTTGACAGAGTTCGTGCTAAGCCCATCTATTGGAGTGGAAAACTCAAGGATTTTCAAGGACTTTGCACAAAATTCAAGTATTTTCAAGGGCCCTTGGAAAAGAAAATGAAATTCAAGTACTTCTTAAGGACTTTCAAGGACAGTGGGAACCCTGTTTTATATATACAGAAATATATATATTTAAGTATATAAAGGCATTGATTCATTATAAAATATAAATAGTGCCAAATCAATGATTTTTTTTTTTTTTTTTTAATGGCAATTGGGAATTGGAAACTTGTCTTTCTCCAATTTAATTTATACTCTGAAAAAAGTCTCGCCGAATTTCAAAATATACAATGCTACCAAAATACAACATTAAAAAGAAAAAAAAAAGACTTTTTCTTATTATTTATTTTTAATTTGTTACTATAAGTGCAAGTATGAGTTAATTGTAAAAAATAGCATCAAATTCTGATTAAAAATAAATTTGGAAAAGACCAATTTTATCTCAAACTCACAGAGAACAATTTTTATTGTACATGATGCAGTTATCTACCATTATTATTATTATTTTAATCTTCCTTGTTCTTATTTTTATTGTTGTTTATTTCTCACCTAAAGGGAAGTTTTTCCGCTTTGCTACTGAATGAATTTAATTTATGGTCTTTAGGCACTGATTTTATGATGCTTCAGTGTGTCAATTAGAAAGTTAAGATCAAGACAAAGTGTGATGACTTCTTAAATATAATCAAAGTGGCTAAATGTGACAAAAATTTTATTTGCATATTTAGTTTTTAAATAAATATTTTAAAGTCAGCAGAATACAGTAAAAGACGACAAAACACTTAAGTATATAAAAACTAAAAGTGAAAGAAAATATTTACTTGAGAATTTGACTGCAATGGGTGCACAATTTGTGTATTACTATGAGCTTGAGTTTGACTTGACAATGGATGATGAACAGCTGATGAACTTTGGCTGTGACCTAAACCACCTTGAGACAACGTTGTTGCGGCAGCAACACGTGCCCTAATTATATAAAAAGATAATTTTAAGTTTAATGCTAAAAATTTATATACATACACACACATATATAACTGTTTCAAAAAGAATTTTAGGCCTACAACCTATATCTTTAAATTAGTAGTTTTTAACAAAGAAATTCCACTGATATATATATTAAGGTGTCCCCTTAAATGGAGAAATTTTGTTTACTTTTTGAAATCCAATACGCATACCCTCTAATTTTTTTTTTTATACTTGACATTAAACACTTTTTGGCAAAATATCAGCTCTCTGGTATAATGTTAACAAATTGATGGAAAAATCCTAATAATTTCCCGTCAATTTGACACATGTTAACATTATCCCACAGAGCTGATATTTTGCTAAAAAATGTTTAGGGTCAATTAAAAAAAAAAAAAAAAAAAAAAAAGTAGAGTATGCGTATATGATTTCAAAAAAGAAAAAAAAAAAAACTTAATGCAAATGTTGAAAGTAACTTAAATTTTTTAAAAATAATTTTTCAAGAAAATCCATCCCCTCCTCCCTCCCAGCTTAATCAAATGAGTATGAAAATTGTAGGGCAGAATAAATAGATACATCAATATATTTATATAATTGTACTTCAATTCTGCCAGAGATACTTACTGAAAGCCAGTAGATAATGAGAACTGCACACCACTTTGCATTTCTGAACTGCTATTTGAACCTACAGCATGAACAGTTTCTTGAATTAAAGCCAAAGGTTGCCTAGGAATTAATGGTTTGTTATTGCTCGCTGCTCCAGGAGATATAGGAGGTGCATTTAAAGTCCGACTGGAATGAAACACTGTTTGTAATGAAGCAGATGTGCTTGCAGTAACAGATGTTGTTACTGGAATGTTAGAATTTGATGCTCCTGATCGTGCATCTACATCAGGAAATATTCTTGAACTAGATGAGTTATTCGCTGCTGACAAAGGCAGCGAATTTGAGTTAAAGACTCCACTACTGCTATTTAAACTTGGATGATCATCAAGATGTCGCCGCATTTTTTCTTACGAACAAAATTCACCTAAAAATTAAAAAATATAAATTATTAAAAGTTCATTTTAATACTATCTTGAACATTGAGGTTCACTAATAACCATAAAATGAATTTTCAACCCTAACATATTCCAGACTACTGTCAATTTTAGGTGATGTTTTAATACCATTTCGGAAAAGAAATTTTATTACTTTTTTTGCTTTTTAGTAACACTTATAATTATGCACCTGAGTGACATTTAGATTTTAATATATTTTAAGAAAGATGAAAAAAAAAAAAATCTTTAAACAAAGAGAAAAGTGACTAGCAACATTATTATTATTATTTTTTTTTTTACAAAAATTATTCTTACACTACAAGGCGGTTTATTTTCTTGGTTATCTGAAATGAATACACATAAAATTTTCTGATCAAATAACTAACCCACTTAGTCCTTTACAAAAGTAATTTTTTTTTACTACAAGTCTTATAAAAAATATTTAAATTAGATATGCAAGAAAATCAATGATGTTTCATTTTTACAAATTTCTCACATAACTTGATCTGAAAATTGAATCAAACGTAAAATCTTCTGCTCAAGTAATAGATAACCAACTTAGTCTTTAAATTTACTACTTGATACATACACTGAAAAGGGTAGTGCTAATTCTAGGTTAATTTGGCAAGGCACTACTAACTCCCAGCAGTTCTTTCTTAAAACAATATAATACTTGGAGAACTTTTTTAAAAACATTTTAGTACCTGTTGTCCAATATTTTAAGTATCCAGAAACCTTTAGAATTTTTTCTTCTGCTGTCCAGGGATAATTTTAGAGCATTCCAGCAAAAACAAATGCATAAAGCAAAGACATACACAAGTAATAATTTATACAAATCACAACATATGAGATATGAAAAGGAGTGAGCAAATGTTGTTTTTTTTTTTACTAAGTCGTCTCCCGTTCCCAGTGGCAAAAAGTTTTGAAGCTGTCTGCGACAGGCTTTTAAATTTTCATAATCTGTCTGCAAAATTTGCGTAAAATCAGGGGTGAAAATGACTTACACTCAAAAAGTCTGAAAGCTGATAGGGGAGGGGAGTGGGGGGCTTAACATCAGTGGTGATCTCGTGCAACAATACATGAATACAATTTTACTACAAAACAATATAGTATAAACAATTGTATTCATTCAGTTCATCTCATTCAATTAAATATTTTATAGTAATGTTTGACACAACATAATATAAATAATTATAAATAATAAAAGTATTAGTTTCAGTTTTGATACAGAAATTTTTATAAGAGTGAATTGTTATCCGAAAGTTGCAGACAAATTTTTTTCTCAGTGCAGACAAAAACTTTCCGCAAGCCGTTTATCTGTGTTCGTGACTGTGTCGCCGTGTCGCCAGTGGCGGATTTAGGGGGGGGGGCACTAGGGGCTGAAGCCCCCCCCCAAAAAAAAACACTGACATTCACAATTGAATATTGCAATTGTAAATTTTTTATTGGTCTAGATCTAGAATAACACTTTGAAAAATCCTAGACCCCCCCCCCCCCCAAAAGTCAAGTTCTGGATCCGCCACTGCGTGTCGCGGTGTTTCTGCCACTGGGTTACGCACTATTACCAGTTGTAAATTTGCAAACTATAAAATTTGAATTCAATCTATTGAACAGCATGCAAAAGTCACTTCTTAGAAAAATGTAACTCTACTTAAGGAAGTTAGATTTTTGTTAAGGAAATTTTGTTATGTTTGACAGATAGTGTTGTTAAATGCATTAATTATAGAAAACAAAGTAAACTTACACTTAAGTAGTCCAAGCCTCGGAACATGGCTTGACAATCACCAATTCTATAGTAGGTGGAGCTACTCAAGCCCAGTTTAAATATAAAAAAAAATCCAAAACTTTAAAAATGAAAGTACCTACAAATAAAAATCATGCATGTATTGAAAATGCACAAATAACATTGTATGGTTAAATAATTATCTTCATTTGACAAAAACAAAAAATTCAGTAAACTAATTTTTTTATTATTATTATTTAGTATCAATACACATCAAAACATTTAAAATTTAAATGGACATCACACAATGGCTTGAAATATAAGTCTGATAATAAAACACATATTTTGTGTGAAAATTTCTTTGGAATATTTGAATAAGTCAGGTTAATAAGGCTGTTATTTTTAAGTAGGATTGCAGGTTCTCATCAATACGCGATTCCTTAATTTACCTGCTAGCCTAGTAGCAGAAATTTCTGTATCTATCTTAGAGATGGGAATGGCGCAATAAAAAACTGGAAATTTTGAAAATTGTCCCCCCCCCCCCCTCCGAAGGGGTTTATTTCCACCAGAAAAATTGGAATTTTTAAAATTTCTAGCATAAAATAACCTATTTAGAAATGTATAATATTTATATTCTGATGCTTTTTTCGTGAAATATTTTTTCGAGTTCAGTATCTTACAAGAAAACACCGATTCTGATAATGTTCATATTTCAAAAATAAAGTTTTGACTATGTAATCAAATGGTAATCACGAAATATTTAACTATTATAACCCTCCCATCAGATTCATTTGAAATTACTTATTCTTTTCAAGTTCCTTTATACTTTCGTCTTTTTTTTTTTTAAATATATATCCTTAGATTTGTCTAACTGTATTATTTTAATGTGTGTAGATATATATTATACACATACAAACACACACACACATAAATGCATGTAACAGTAAAAAAAAAAAAAAAAAAAAAAAAACCCCTAAGCAACTACTTTTTGTCAAAAAATTTATTTCACAATTTATAAAAATTATATGTGCAAAAACCTGCTCGATTTATGTCCTTTACATCTTAGTTAATAAGTTTTATATTATATATAAAATAATAACAAATCAATAATAAAATGTTGTTTCAAATTTCTGAAGTTCAATTAACTTTAAACTTTTATTTTATCTTTGTGATTAATTTCATTTTAAGTGAAAATCTTAATTAAGAGTCCAGCATCAGGTCCAGCAAACCAGTAAGCCTGACATGCAATCAGGTTTAGGTCTAGTTGACTAAATTTTTTCTCTTGTGTATTAAGTTTGGTTCAAGTTGACTGATTTATTTTTTTTATGGGTCAGATTGACTGAATTTTTCTTCCTGGGGGCTGGGTTGTCCGATTTATTTTTCTTGTGGGTCGGGCTCGGATTAGGTTTATTGAATTTTTTTCCTGCAGCTTAGGTTTAAGTTTCCAATGAGTCAGGTCAACTTAAGAAGATCTTTCAAAATTTTTTATCATAATAAACAGAAATTTGTTTGATATAATTATAAACATACTACATAATTCCCATGATTAAATTACGTGCACACAAATTATTACATACATATTGCAGAAAGGCAATAAACAAAGAAAAATAATAATATACTAAACTTAAAGCATATTTTTGTATTTACATAACACACATAAATGGTTAAAAATTATTATTCCAATTTCCAGATGTTTAAATTTATAACTTAGTGTAACAGTAACTCCATTAAATTTTTTTTTTACATGATTTACTAACTTTGTAACAATGAAATTTTTTTTTTATTTTATAACTTTAAAAAGTTCTGCATGATTTTCAGATGAATCATTTAATTTAGTTTTCGGGTTTTGGATATGAAGAAATCAGGTTCGGGTCGATGAATTTTTTTTTTGGTTTGATTCTAACCTCAATTCATTTTATCAATGTTGCTGGCAGATGATCATTCCATAGGGATGCACACCCTATGCAAAATTAATGGATAAATGATGTTTTACTAGTTGTTGGTGTTTTGTGCAAGGAAAGGTACTGGCAGTTATGAAACAGAAAGGCTCATTTTTTAATAGTAAAAGCTGTTTGTACCTTTTTGTTAAGAAAAAATAATATAGATTGCATGTATTTTTAAATATTTAACACTTTATATTTGCTAAAATATTATAACTATTAAGAAACTTTATTTTTATCTGTAAAAATTCAATTTTTCCCATTTTTTTCATTTTCCCACTGCCTCAAAATTTCCGGAAATTTTACATCCCTAATCTATCTGCAGCAAAACAAAATTTGTCTGTGATCCAAGAATGCCGAACTAAGTCTATTATCACAAGAAGTTATTAGCAATTCATGAAATATATAAACTTTGCATCTACAAAGAAAATAAATTACAAATGGACACCAAGTGCAGTAATCTAAGACATCATGGGTAAATTATAATGTAGTATTTTTAAGCCTAGCATTTATTTTTGAGAGTAAAATCAATTTGCAAAGCTTTAAACAATCTGCAGCACTTGCTGCCGTGCTACTGAATCTGCTAGAAGTTTCATGCTCAAAAAATATTGTTTGCATGAATATGTAGAAGCAAAAAGTGAAAGAACAGCAAATGCTAGATTCTTTAGTTGATCTTACAAAAATCAGGAATACTACTGCAGTTGTTAAAAATTAGCATGGATAGAAGGCTTGTACTGAGTTTTAAAACTTCAACAGATAATTCATGGAAAGAAATTGTATAAATGTCTGCATGTCAAATTTAATAAATTATTTACATTTCAGCTTATTTTTCAACAAGGAACTAAAAACATCAAGGAAAAAAAAAAAAAAAAAAAATTCAAACAGGTATGTTAACAATTAACAATATATAACAAAATAACAAATGCAGCATTTAAAATGGAACTAATAAATACTGTAGAAAACTCACATAAAGCAAACTGACTTTCAGTTATACCAGCAGAAGTTATCCTGAATTGCAAATCTGTAATAACATGAACATGAATTACTATGAATAACAAGTTAACAAAGAATCATCTCAGAATATATCATAGGAAACAAAAGTTTAAAGAACATAAAAATGTCTTATTTTAAAATTTATTTTATTCTACATATGTTAAAACATTAGTTATCTCATTTTTATTATGCAACAAAATAAAGAAAGCACACAATAGCAGCATTGTACTGCTGTAGTATGGGTAAGATAGCTGGTGATCAGAAAAAACAAAATAATATATCTAAAATAAACAAATTTTTAATTGTTAATTTTAAAAACATCTATTTCAAAACTGCAATATAATCTAGTTTAAAGAGATTTCTACTGAAACTAACCAAATATATGTAATTTATATTCAACTACATTTATATAGCTCTCCTGTTCAAAAGGTTAAAAGATAGAAAATTCTCAACTTTAATCTTTAATCTAACTGCAGTTTTATACATTAGTAAGATTATCCCAGTTATCAAAAATACTTTTACATGGATTTTAAATACTCAATTTTGATGTCATCCATTCATTACATACTGCTGTATAAGTTATTAATGTTTTGCACAGAGCAGGCATAAAACTACCTAACATGTGAAAAACCTGAAAACTTATTTGCATATAGAATGAATTGTGAGTGGAGACAGAAGACTCATTAAAGATATCAGGCCTGATCGGGGGTGCAGAATATGTTCGAATGTACGAACAATGTTCGGCGGTGGGGGGATTTTGAACAGTTATTTTCTTAGAATGAAATAAAAATGGAAATTAAAATTATTTAGTTTTTTTTTTTTAAACTGTCTTCTATATTTAACAGAAGAAAGTGATGGATTTGTAAAAATTCTCGATTTTTGGTTTACAAAAGATTTACATTTTTTAAAAAGGTTCAGAACACAATTTGACCTCAGAAAATGTCTGGGCTATCTGTCTGTGTGTGTGACAAAAATTTTGCAGCAACTATATCTCAGGAACTATTGTACAGAATTGCTTATAAATTAATACGCAGATGCACCTTGACATAAATTAATGTCTATCAATTTTTGGTGCCAATCGATCTACAGGTGGCGCTGCTATACAGCGATTTTTACAATTTCAGAAAAGGCTATAATATCTCAGGAACTACTGAACAAAATTGTATATAAATTTACATGCAAATGCACCTTGACATAAGTTAGTGCCTATTGACTTTTTGGTACCAATTGCACAACAGGTGGTGCTGCTTACAGTGATTTCCACAGTTTCAAAGAAGGCTATATCTTAGGAGCTATTGGACAGAATAACATGTTAATTTAAATGTAGATGCACCTTAACATAAATTAGTTTATGTCAACTTTTGGTGCCAATCGCCCATCAGGTGGTGGTGCTATACAGCTATTTCCACAATTTAAGGGGAAAGGTATATCTCAGCTTCTTACATCATGTTGATTAAATTGGGTGTATATATGCGACAGGTGGTGCTGTTATACTGCAATTTTAAAACAGGAAGGATGTCATCTGCACAGTAAAAATTCACTTCCATTAGACATTCAGTGAAAAATTTCTCCAAGAGGAAAAACATCGGCAGTAATAAATGGTGAAAAAATAACAATTTGTACTGTGTGAATTTGTACAGGAGAATATAGAAAAAAGTTTTGTGATGGCCGCAACATTGTTTTTCTTTTCCCCAGAGAAAAAAAAAAAAGAAACCAAGCTTGAAACTCTTACAATTTTTTTTTTGTAATGATACACATTAACAAATGGCTTAATTAGCTGCTTATTCTATCATTCAACATTTGAGCACTGTTTTCTCAAACTATATGGACTCATATGCTCATGGTTGCAATTTGCCCATATTTTGTACATTTTGTATCTTAGACTGACTAAGAACAGGATTCGACAAGAATCTATTTAACAAAACAGTATTATGAGTACTTTTTTTATATAGGAATTTTTGCTAGTGTTCCGACACTTTTGTTACCGACTGTAGATGCACCTTGCCCTAATTTAGTGTCAACTGCTCAACAGGTGAGCAATTTCTGCAATTTAAGGGTAGGCCATATCTCAGGTTCTATTGTGTATAACCAAACAACTCTTGATGTGTAAGATGGTTATTATATGAGACATTTTGCTGATTCAAGTTGATGCTTATAGGCCAATAGATGGTGCTTCTATACTGTAAATTTACGCAATAACGGGAAGGCTATATCTCAACTTGTACAGCATATAACTGTACGAAACTTGATATGCGAGATAACCATTATAAAAACACATTTTTAAGACGTTATTTATATTGACAACGAAACTGTCTTTCTTTGAATATTTAATGTTAGTATTCACTAAGATGAAAATCATTTGCATTCATCATATCAGATAATTTTAATAAATAATAGTTTTAATAAATTATTTGCCCTTAGTGAATTTGTATAGGAAAATATAGCAAAAAGTCTTGTGGTGGTCACAACATACTAGTTTTTTTTTTTTTTTTTTTTTGTATCTTATAATAATTGTAATTCATCTCTAAACAGAAAATTATAGAATTTTTATTAAAGGATTATGGTTCATGCATTGGAAATTTTCTGTCTTATTCTTGATTTCGAAAATTCTGCATTACAAAATTATTTTAAATTTTCAAAGACAGCAAAGTGCAGTAAAACAAAGCAGCATTAATTTATTTAATGTAATATATAAGAATTATAACCTTAAAAATTATGTTAGTTAATTAGTCTAATTATTTTAAACTTTTTAATTTTCCATTTGATGCAACATTACTAGTAACACTGAATTTTGGTGTAGTTAAAAAAAAAAAAAAAAAAAAAAAAAAAAGGTGTAGTAGCGTAAAAAAATCTCTCTCTCAATATTTGGATTTAAGAAATATCCCCTCCCCACAAAAAAGGACAAACTTAAAAAATCTGATAATAGGTTTCTGCAGTATTTTTGGGGAAATTTAGAATGTATGCTGAAAATATGTCAGAGGTCTGAATATCTTCTGCACCCCTGGGCCTGATAAAGGCTCTATAATATGAATCCTGAAAAAATTATATTAAAAAAAGGCCAAAATGCAATTAAAATATGTTACGATTGTAACCAATAAAAGTCTAAAAAAGTACTAGTAAATCACAAAAGATATGCCTATATTTCCATTATACAAAAGTTTGTTTCTTAACAGCCACTGAAAAATAACTGAAAAAAAAAAAAAAAAAAAAAATCCTGAAATTAGGAAATACATTAAGTAAAAATTCATAGAATCAGGATAAAATCATGCACACAACTACTCCTGAGACGTATTTATAAAAAGTGATATCCAGAGTTTTCAGTATGTTATAAAATAAATTAAATATTCAAAATATGGAATTTCAATACAAACAGAATAGTTAATATGAAAATCAGAGACAGCAAAAAACCCTCAATTAAAAAAAAAAAAAAAACTGCTGCTATGAATAAAAATATTTATAATGTCAATAGCATAAAAAGGCTAAACAAATTAAATTACTTTAAAATAATATGTTTTGGCTGGCATTCAAGTTGTGCGTATTTATTACATTTTATTAGTGCTAGGGCTATCTTGGCAGTATGCTAAATATGGCCCGGCAGCGCTTTTAAACACATTTCTGCACTCTGTGTCCTCTTTTCAATCCATTTTAGCACCCTGTGGCCCTTTTAAAAATATTTTAGTGCAGTGGTCTTTTCTCACATTTTAAATGTTCAAAGGCCTTTAGATACTGTCTTTCCTGACATGTAACCTTCAAGCAATAGTTTTACAGCATTCCTGGAAGACCAAATACGTATATTCTACATATATACTTGTGTAATTTACTTCTGTTACATACAAAAATCAAAACATAAAAGACCACAAATTATGCAAATAATGCCCTTTTTATTGAATCCCCCCCCTTCTGGCAACCCTTTTATTCAGTCAGCACCGTTCTTAATCTTAATGTACTAATAGATGTCAAATAAATTCAGAAATTCTGTTGTGGGCTGTAAAATTTTAAACATCTGGCTGCATGCACCTCAGAACCCATTCTATGGGATTCTAATTCATATATGCACAAGTTTAAGAGAAAACAACCTTCAAACTGAAGAATAATACTATACATTAACAAATGTATATGAATGTAAAATTGGCTTTATGTACTGTAACTTACTACTACAAGTATTAAAATTTCAAATACTTTTCTTGTTCATCCAATAAGTGATGTGGATTTCTGGTGCTCTGTGTTTGGTCTTGGCAGGTTAAATAACAAAACTCAAAATAAAAAAGATGCCTTAAATAATCCAAAATATACTTTTTCCCTACTTGTATACAGGGTTAAAAGTTATCTATCATTAGTTACATTTTATAACCTTAAAAATTTAGTTTGACTTTAATTTTACACCTTGTCATTATTTTTTATGCTTAACTTCTCATAAATATTTGTTTGACGAATGTAATATTAATTGGTATGTGTACATTTTTTGCTGGTAAGATGAAAATAGCAATGCCATAATACTTTGTCTTGCAATTATTGAAACAAATATACAAATGTGGAACATTACATGAGAACAGGCAAATTTTAATAGCATACCTACAAACCCACCACAGAAACTTTGTTATATACAAAATAATTACAAACTTTAAGTAACTTCTTAATATTTTTCAATTAATAACTGGAATTTTGATTAAAAATTTTTTGAATATGTTATTCTGTCAAAATTCTGTACTAAGGTAATTTAGATATAACACACTAAAGTCAACTCTACTCTTTTATTGTTTTTAAACATTTAATTATGCATATTATCATTGAAAGTAAATCTTTGATATCAAGCTCTTTTATCATAAAATTCCTACACTTTTATTTCAATTTTAAGCTGTGTAAAGATTTTTAGCAAAATAATAATATAGAACATATTTTTGGGAAAAAAAAAAAAAAGTTTGTCAATATACTATACTGAAATTTTTTTTCACAATATCATTACAGTCAGGTGTAAAAAAATATATTAGACATAATTACTTTCTTGCAATTTAAACAAATGTTTATCAAACCTGATAGTTTTTTCTTTTTTTTTTTAAACGATTGTAACGAATAATAGATATAAGTTTATTGTAAATCTAAAAAACTAATCAATTACATACGACATTCCGAAATTTTCATTACCACTTGTCAGTCACTTAAAGGATAATTTATAGACATCCTGAAATCAGGAAATAACATGGAGGCCAAAATTCCTGAAATCGGGAGAAAAAAACAAATCGACCAACACACAATCACTCCTTATTGTTGAAAAATGAACAGCCATAGTAATCCCAGACATTTTACACCCAGAAATGCAGACTATATGCATGTAATCTTTACTCCATAAATTCATTTATTAAAATAACAAAATTGATAAGTATCAATGCAATTGGAATTAAATTTAATTGTTACGAAATTAATTACATCAAATCAGTTAAACGTTGAACAATGTTTCAATTCCAATATGCAAAAGACTATAAAACGTATCAATCTAAGAAATCAGATCGTACAAAAGTTGAAATCTAATTAACAACCAACCATAAAATCTTTATGCACACAGTTTACTCACAGTACTTGATTTATATTAAAAAATAATGGAAAACGCCAGATACCTTACTCAATAATGTCCAAAAGAGCACCCTACACAACCGAATAATACATCCAGAAACTAATTCAACCAGTTAAAAAAGGTAAGGATAAACTTAGCATAGAAATACTTTTTATTGCAATAATAATCCTTTCATACAGAAACAAAACAAATTTAGCAAAATTGTGGACCAAGCCGTAAAATTTGTATATAATAGTAAACAGTTAAATAATAATAATAATAATCAAAGACGAAAACGAAGAAACATATTTGGGCTGAGGCATCAGCAAAAATTTGAATGTAAATTTCACTTAAAAAAATTAATATAGTGCACAAATCACTGTCAAATTTAAAAGTGATAAACTAATTGACGCTAAATTCGTAAACAGTTAATATTAACAATCAGTCCAAATATGAAACATTTAATAAATACACTTATATATGAAGCACTTGGCAAATTTTAAATTATAATACATAAATAAAAAAGTACATACATGTACAGAGACACAGGAGCCTCAAAAATGAATATGTTATACTATCAATGATACATTTCTTATGCTATATCACCCAGATTTTAAACATAAACACAGGCTGATATTCACAATTCAAATCACAAGCCACTCCACGTTTATGGCAGGGAGAAGAACATGGCCGCATTAGAAACAAACGCAAACACATCGAAACGACAAAATGGACTCGTCCGTAGCTGTTTCAAGATAATGGACGCTGCAGAAGATACATAAATTACTACGAGATCAATAAACTTAAAAACGTTTAATTTCTTTAAGAAATATTTTTAAGTATAGCAGCATCACTAAAAGACCAATTTCAGATCAAATATAGAGAAAATCGTTTCAAGAGAAACAGCTGTACTACAAAACAGAGTACGCGTTTAGTAAAAATAAACTAACTTCCCTCGAATGAAATGAAATCGTCCATCGAGTACGCCATCCTACACAGAGCCGCTTGCTTCGTTCGTGAGTTCTTTTGGTTTCGATTGGATGGTGTATCATATCCGTAAGTGCAGGGTTTATACTCGAAATTCCTTTCATAGTGGTGCCCTGTTTCTTTTTTATCCGGTTTCGCAGGTAAATGCCATGAGTCGTTCAGTTCTCACTTAGAAACTGATTAAAAATAATTTAATTACATTAAAGGGGATAGTTATTATCAAAACAAATTAAAATACATCTAAAATAAGACAGCATTGAAACTTGAAAATTACAAGTTAATTTTATGAAGGTCAATTACCTGCTTTTGAATTGCAATGCTTAAAATATATATTTTAATATCTGGAGAGACGTTTTGCATCTGTTATTTCTAAAAACTATAAACTTAAAATGTAGATAATAAATTTTAAAGAGAAAAGTAATAAAAAATGCTTAGTCTTCAAGCATCATGACCAATCAATAAAAATTGTGAAAAAGCAATTTATGATTTGAGCAATGTTAAGCAAAGTATAAAATACATAGAGAGTTTATGGTTTAGCTTTTGATTAATAAAGGAAACCAGGATAAAATATCAACACTATCCTTAACTATATAAATTACTTTTACTTTTTTTTTTTTTTTGAGGGGTTATTTGATTTACATTTCTCTTATATTAAGTGGGCAGGACTTGAATAAAAATACCTTTGCAAGGGTTAGTTATTCTGATTTTTAAATGTTTCAGTTATTTTTTTATATTTTAATATTTTCTAGGTTTTCAAAAAAAAAAAGGTCATAATTAGCAAGCAAAATATCCTGGTATTACTCATTACAGGATATTTTTATATTAAAATATTTTTCTTTTTATTGATAATATACAAAATGCTTCTCATTAGAGGCCTAGAGCTTAAGAGAATTACATCGTCACCGTCAAACAACTTGAGAATATTGGCATACCACACAACTGTGCCCATATACTTTGTATAATCCCTGTAATAATATTCAGCTGTTTAGTTGCCATTTAAAGCCATTGCTTATCATTTGTTTAATTTAAAAGTATTGTAACATATATATATATATATATATAAATAAATAAATATATATATATATATTTTCTTTATATAAATTTTAAAGTAGTTTATTATTAGTATTATTATTTATTTCATTAACTATTTTGGCAATGAAAGCTAAAATTTCTTCAAAAAACAAACTTTTGCTTCTGATATATATATTCTTTCACTTGAAAACTGTGTTAAAGAAGCAAATAACACTATTAAAAAACACAGTTGTTTGAGAAAATATAAAAATTATGTATATAAATAAAAGCTTGTTCAATTAATAATAAATCTTAAGATTTTAGAAAAAATACTGTAATGTTTTAAAATTTACTTAGAGAGATTTTACTGTTTTATAGACAATAATATTTGTAAAATATTTTGACATTTTATATCATAAAACGATTTTCAAAAATTTAGTTTGCTAATAAAATAATTTTATGTATAGTTTCTTAAAAGTATGAGCTTTTTAGACAAGACAATGCAATTTTTAATCTACATTTATTTTAGATATCATGATACAAATTAGTATATAAACACACAAAGTATCCCAGAAAGATTTAAACACTGTTCCCTCATAAAAAAGGGCACCCCCCCCCCTCCCCTCATCTAAAAAAGTGCCCTTTATTGCTCTTTGTAGTACAGAATTTTGCACTGATTGTATGCCTAGTAGTCGCTTTCTTATTCATACTCATGAAGCCTTAAAATGTCAAATGGAAATTACTTCAATATGAACTGTGGCATGCGGTTGGTGAAATTTCTATAATCTTTGAAAATAAGAAGATGAATAGGGGATAGGAAGAAAGAATACAAAGTTAATAAATAATAAGTTGAAACTACAACTGTTTGTGAAAACAAACAGTGAAAAGCAGCTGCCATATATCTAATATCAACCAACCATATCAATCTACTATATCTAATATCAACCATACCAATATGTCATATATCAATCAACATTCAGTCAGTCTCCTGTTGTTCCTGATCTTGATAACACATCAAGTCCAGAAATTAATTATTTCAACATTATGCCTTCTAACATCAAAGGAAAACAAGAAGTAGATTGAGAAAGAATTGATTAACCCTCTGAGCGGCTGATACATATTTTTTCGTACACTGAGCAGCAGTTTTTTCCCTTAATACACTAATAATAATTAAAAAAGAAAACATAATTATATATTTTTAGCTTGTTTTTAAAGTATGAAAGTCACATATAATAGTTATGAGGTTTATCTTCACATATGTATTTACCTTTATAATTTCAAACTGAAATAACATTTTGGGACATTTTAAAAACCATGCAGTGTAAACAACATTAATATTTTATCCATTTAGAAGACGCTCAGTGGGTGAAAAATGGAGCAAAATGCAATATGTTTTTTTTCACCTCAGAGAGTTAGTCTTAAATTTCTTATAAATTTCAAAATTATTTTGATAAAAATCTAATATTTAATTTTTTGCCAGATGAACTGAGAAAACAAACTACCAATTTGTTATTAAAATACAGCTTAGTTAAAAACATTTTATTAATACCCAAACATACAATTTGTCGTACATTTTTTACTATTTTTTTAGTAAGAGAAGGGGCATAAAAGTAGTAACGTTTGAAGTGTGGTTAATGTGGGTTGCAAAAAAAAAAAAAATAAAAATATTCATAAGAAACCAAGAGAAAAAGTAAGTTAAACTAAAATTTATTTATTTATTTATTTTTTTTTTTTTGGGGGGGGGGGGGGGGTAAACCAGGTTTTATTAGTATGTTTCCCAGTCACATTATAAATATTTGCAAATAAAATTGCCACTTTAAAAAACAATTAACGCTCCAATATTAATTATTACTCCATCTAAAAATAATTTAAATTAATAATATAACAAACAGGGATAGAATTTTTCAGCTTTTTTGTAGGTTGTAATTTTCTTTCTGTAACAATGAAACTAAGTTTTTGCTATTAAATCAAAATTTGTACTTTCTGATATGAAATCATCATCTAATTAAATTAAGGTTTTACATATATCCATGTTACTCAAAAAAAAAAAAAAAAAAAAAAAAAAATGGTGTGCGTTTTGTTTTAATGTTTAAAGGTAAAGCAATTAAATCATTTATTTCTGCCACCTGAATTCTTATATTTTGTTTTGATATTTATATTTTGCATAGTTATATTTATTAATTTTTTTTACACTTTTATCAGTCTCATATTTTGACAAAGAACTGTTCTATTAAAGTGCATTAAATTTTATTATATAGCTGAAATCTCTTATATTCAAAACTACTATAAATATTCCATAACTAGCATACCATGCAAAATTTTCGCATTTTATTTCTTTTCTTATTCACCTTTAAAATTTGAAACTCATAAATATTATATGAATTTCGCCACTTAATTAAAATTTTAATTCACCAGTTGCCTTATTAGAACCAAAGTAATATTGTGCAATAATGAAACTAAAATCATACAAAGAAAGGTTTTGAAATAAAATTCATAATTGGCGACACAGTTTTAATACTTCTGCAAGGCAGTACCGTTTTAGTATAGGACCCTCACAAATGTATTTTAAATATTTGTCGCTATGTTGGCGATGACTTTTTATTTATTTATTCAGGCATAATTTAAAAAATAAATAAAATAATAATTCCTATTTTGATTATACTTTTTTCTTTAGTCAATTTATGATAATAATTCATATTCTGTATATATCTATAAGCATTGGCTAGGTTTAAAATGAAGCTTGCAAAGATTTTTAAGATTCAACTTTTAAAAATACATTTTTCCATAAAATACTCTTATCAGACAAATGTCATCATTTTTTTCTTATTAGATCATTGAGCTGAGTCTGCATGTGTAAATACTGTCCATTTATAAATATTATTTTTTTATCCTCACATATTTTATTAATTACATCACTATCATATTGTTTTGACAATTGTAACTGGACCACATTAGAAAATATTATACAGATTGTAATATTTTACAAAACAATAAATCACATTTAATGTTATAGAGTTTTCTTTAAAATGATACAAATGATAACAGACTACATTAAATTATCAAAAATTTAATATTTTTTTTAGAATGAATGTTAAATGTAACATGTCTTATACATGGGCGTCGGCACATAGGGGCAAGGGGGGGGGGGCACTTGCCCCCTCCTGGAAAATTGTAATAAGTAAAAAATTATTGAAAAAAAAAAATTACATTTAAAGCTTTAAAATTATGTCATTAGATTTGAAATGATTAGCCAAATAAAATTTGTCACAGTGCCATTTACAGTTAAACCAACCCGACTTGCATTTATAGGTTATGAAATTCAGATATATATATATTCTAAAATTTTGCACTTTTAAGTTTGCCCCCTCCTGAAAAATTTTTTAGCGACGCCACTGGTCTTATATTTATCCTGCAATTTAATGACAAATTTATTTAATAACAATAAAATTCTTAATTTATTTTCAGGAACTGAGGGGAAAAAATTTCCAATATTTTTATAGCTTTTTCCAAATTAAATATGCTACACAATTTTAATTGCACATCCCCAAAAGATGATCACTCTAATATATGTTATGTTGTTACATTTTACTAGAATAATTCAGAAAGAAGTCCTTGAATGGAGTTTTTTTTTTTTTTTTTTTGCATGTAATTTAAAGATAATAAATTGTTTTTTTTTTTTTTTAAATAAAAACTGCCTGGACTTCTTTTGGAGTTGGTATATAGATAAAAAGATGAGTTGTTATAATTTTAGTTATCGTGTTATAATGAATATGCAGTTTTTTAAAGATCACTTTGTTCAATTTTGAATAAAACTCAATGAGAGCAACTTTTTCAATTACACAATTTTCACCTTAAATATCTTGTCTAAAATAAATTAACCTTCCGTTATTATTATTCTGCATTTAGCTTAAATCTTTCTAGACCGACCTTTTCCTTTTCTTTTGTTCATATACAATAACTTTTAATACGACCACTCACACACAAATAAAACCTTCTCTGAAGCATGATTGCAATTAAAATAAATTGAATTAAGAGTAAGTCATTTACTAAAAATAATTTGGAAATTTCAATCAAAAAAAAGGGACATCAGAATAAAAACTGATTTTTTTTAGAAAGGAAAGAAAAATAAATTTAAAAAAAAATCCTTTTTTTTTTTTGGAGAAAAATCCAGTCGGTTTGAAAAACCGTGCCAAACCTGATAGTACTATAAACATTACTTATCACTGAATCTGAACAGGATTTTAAATATTAAATGTGCTTTCAAGAATCTGAAGCTGTCCTCAAAAATTTTAAGTGTTTTTGGTTACTAGCAGCACCCAGTCTATTTTTAAACCTGAGGGTGGGAAGGGGGCCTCAGTATATAATAGTTTTTTTTTTTTTTTTTTTTCAAAATATTTAATATCAGAAGACTTCTAGAAATTTTGAATGTGTTGGCAATACCTTTATTTATCTTTTAATGACCTAAATGCAAAAAAGTTAATAATAATAAATAAAAATATAATAATAATAATAGTCTAGGTGCTGTAAAACTTTAATTATTCTTATTTGTTTTTTTATAGAATTAAGACAAAATTTCTTTTTATCTTGTCATATCATGTTTCCTTTTTAGGAAACTGTAATATTTTGCATTCTATTCCAATGAGAAACCTTATATTAACAACTAAAATAAAAATTTAAGTAAAAAAACATTTTTTAACATTAGAAGCTTTTTTATGCGAAGCCCTAAAAAGCATAAAATAAAAATTTATTGTGGCAAAGACATGCTATTAAAAAAAAAAAAAAGTTTCAACACTAAGAAAATTTTAGAGAAAAATATAGATATTTCACTTTTGCAAGAAATGAAAATTTTTAAATATTCAAAATATTTTAAAAAGCATTTGAGACCAATATGTTTACTTATTAGTTTTTGTATAATTATTCGTGAAGTCATTAATTTCAAGGGTCTCTAAAGCTTTTTAAAATATTTTGAATATTTAAAAATTTTCATTCCTTGCAAAAGTGGAATATCTATATTTTTCTCTAAAATTTTCTTATTGTTGAAACTTTCATTTTTTTTATAGAATGTCTTTGCCACAACAAATTTTTATTTTATGCTTTTTAGGGCTTCACATAAAAAAGCTTCTAATGTTAAAAAACGTTTTTTTTTACTTAAATTTTTATTTTTTGCTTTTTAGTTATAAGAATGGCTTCTTAAAAATCATTTCAAAATTTCTTAGGATACTGTGTAGACAACTAAAGATTTTCTTTTATCAATTGACAATTTTTTTTCTAATTATCTGCAAAAAATAGCACATCAGCCTCTGTGGAGCGAACCCACTACCATTCTTTAAAATGTTCCTATCTTTTTTTTTTTTTTTTTTTTTTTTTATAGCATGTCTCTGAAAATAAAATTTTATTTTATGCTCCACAATAAAAAGCTTCCTTTTTTTTCAAACTTAAATTTTTGTTTTGTGCTTTTCAGTTTCTATAAAAAAAAAACTTCTTAAGAAAGCTAATCAAAATTTCTTAGGATACTGTGTAGATCATGAAAGGTTTTCTTTTAAAAAATGACATCCTTTTGTCTGCAGAAAAGTAACACGTCGGCCTTTGAGGACCAAACCTACCACCACTACGTTACTAACATGACGCTCTAACCAACTGAGCCAACGAGTGACCAGGGTTTAAACTGCCATTAGTTTTTTTAGCATTTTGCTAAAACACGTTGGTCAGAATTTCGCTAAAAAGCTAAAACTGGATAAAATATCTCTATATAATAACTCAGATTTTTTTTTTTTTTTTTTTTTTTTTTTTTTTAATATTTGCAGGCAAAAACTACGAAAGGACTGAAATTTTTGGGGATGATTATTTATATAGTAATTTGGATTTATTTTTAATGATTGAATTTAAATGCAAAAATATTTAAAGGTATGTCAGAATTCAGAATTTGATTCATAGTAGCATTCTTAGCACTAGTATTTCACGATTATCTACCATTACACTTTACTTAATTTTTCAATTGCTTTTTCATTTTACACATATGATATGAATACCTCTTTTTCTATTGTTAAACTCAAAACATAATTTCCCTGATTCATATTTTTAAAGTCACAAATAAATATGGATGCTTGGTTAAAATCATCAATGAACAAAAGAATAGAAAATAAAACTGAGGATAACAAAGTTAAGTAAAAGAAATCAATGGTATCCAAAGAATTAACTTTCGAAAAAGCTAAATTAGTGCTTGCCTATTTTCGCTAAAATGCTAAAGTAATTTTTTTGCCAGGTTAAACCCTGCAAGTGACGTAAAAATTCACTTACATTTACTTTAAAGTGGAGGCAGCTTGTTTTGGGGCGTGACATGAAGACACAATGACAAAATCCATTTTCAATAAAAACCTTCTAAAAAAAAAAAGTAATTGCATACAGTTTCTGAAGCATATTATTCAAATATGCATTGCTAGTATCCTGACTGAACATAAAACAAATGAATAAGAAAAACTTTATCAAAAAAAAAAAAAAAAAAAATCAGTTAAAATGGGTAAAAATGTCGTACCTAGAAAAATGGAGATTTAACACTTTCAGGTTTAAACTATTTCAACCACATATCTCCTGCTGGACTGAGGGCTTTTAGTATTTTTAATGCTTTCTCTTACTAATTAATGCCTTTTCTATTAAATATCTGTAGAAATTACCATATCGACCTTTTAAGGATCGAACTTGTAACCAACCGTTATCAACATGGTGCTCTAACCAACTGAGCCAATGAGGGATGCAATGCACTGCTTATATTTACTTAAAAGGGAAGGCACCTTGTTTTTTAGCGTGTCACGAAGCACGGAGACACAATGAAAAATTCCAATTTCAAAAAAAGTTCCTAGAAAATTTATTTATTTATTTTTACTTAAATTTTTATTTTGTGCTTTTTAGTAACTAGGTAAAAAGCTGTTTAAAAAACTCTTCGAAAATTATTAGGACAAAATATTTTCTTTTACCAATTGACACCTTTTCTATTAATTATTTGCAAAATTTAACAGCGAGGATCGAACACACGACTCTAGCGTTATCAACATGATGCTGTAACAAATTGAGCCATTCGGAGATACAATGAATTGCTTACATTTATTTATTTATTTTTTTTCTAAATGGAAGCATCTTGTTTTTTAGCGTGACAGAAAATGCACTGAAAAATCCAATTTCATATTATATATATAAAGCTTGTAAAAATATTCATTTATGTATTTTTTACTTAAAACTTTGTATGTTGTGCTTTTTTAATATCTAAAATATTTTGTGTTTTCTAATATCTAAAAAAAAAAAAAATCTTAAAAAAACTTCAAATATTCTTAGAATACTGTGTAGTCAACGAAAAATTTTCTTTTATCAATTAACAGTTTTTCTACTAACTATCTGCAATAATTAACACGCCAAACCTTCAGGGATCGAACTTGCACCCACTAAGTCTTGTTTTTTAGCAACGACAGAAAATGTGCTGAAAAATCCAATTTCATATAATATACATATATATATATATATATATATATATATAAAGCTTCTAAAAATATTTATTTATGTATTTTTTACTTAAAACTTTGTATTTTGTGTTTTCTAATAATATTAAAAAAAAAAAAAAAAAAAAAACTTAAAAAAATTCTTAGGATACTGTGAAGTCAACGAAAAAATTTCTTTTATCAATGAACACTTTTTCTACTAACTACCTGCAATAATTAACACGACGGACGTTTGGGGATCAAACTTACGCCTACTACATTATTAACGTGATGATCTAACCAACTAAGCCATGGAGTGACAAACTGAACAGCTCATATTTACTTTAAAATGGAGGCGCCTTGTTTATTAGCGTGACACGAAGACACAGTGACAAAGTCAATTTTGTATATAAACCTTCTAATTAATTTTACTTTTTTTTCTGATAACTTTATAGTTTTCAGCATTTGGATATTTTAGAATATCAGATCACGTGTGTGTGTGTGAAAGGGGGGGGGGGATGGAAAAATCAATTAGTATTTTTTAACTGAAAATAAATGTTATACAGTAGAACTTTGATAATTCAAAGTTGAAGGGACCAGAAAAAAATTCGAAATATCCAAAAATTCGAATTACATATACTATTTTGTCAAAAAAAGTGATAAATTAAAAAATTAAAACTCTACGATCAGAGATTTAACACATAAGTAGAATCTTTGTGTCATAGCATATGACATGATACAAAAATAGAATCTTCTGCATTGCACTATATCTTCTGATGCACTAGCTAGGGGGCTTCTATTGTATTTCCTTATCCTTCTTTTGAAAGACTATAAAAATTGATAATGCACTTCAGATAAGTAAAATCTTGGGAACAAATTTTACTGTAATATTTTAAAGGTAATCGTATGAAAAATTCAAATTATCCAAAATAGAATTTGAGTTATCCACGATTTGTTCACATTATTTTAATACAAAATTCAAGGGACCGTATAAAATATTCGAATTATCCAAAATTTCAAATTAAACAAGTTTGAATTATTCAAGTTTCACTGTACTTCCTATATTTATTTTTAAGGAGAAAAGTTTGAATATTTATTATTATTGTTATATTTTTTGAATAAGATTAAATTGTAATATTTCACTAAAAATAAAATTAGACTATTCTTTTATTTGTGTATTTAAAAAAAATCTTTATAATTTGATGTTTTGTAAAACATTTTGACATCTTTCATACCTTCAATACAATTTTCACAAATTTAATTTGCTAATAAAATTTTATAAACAAGTTCTTCTAAATAACAGCTTATTTTGACATTAATAAATGCAATTTTTAATGCATATTTATTTCATATAGGTATTGCGATACAAATTGCACTTTTTTTTTTTTTTTTTTTTTTTTTGAAAAACCAATTTAATAATCAAGAGACAACAAAAAAGTTTTGAGGTTTGGCAATATCTTTACCGTCTTTTAATCACCTAAATGCTTTAGGAGGTTTAGTAGCATTATTCTCATGAATAATCAAATCTTTATTTTACTAATAAACAAAGCTTCAGAATTAAAGATTTCACCCCTGCCCCCTAGAGGGGAAAAAAAGAAAAGAAAAAGGAAAGAATTTTTTTTTTTTTTTCTGGAAATAAATTGAATAAAAATTTGAATAAGATTACCTTTAATATTTTTAAGTTGCCAGAATTTATAATTATTTACGATCCCATCAAAATTAGTAGAGAAAAGTTTGATTTAAGCATATTAGAGCTGTACCGAGTACTCGTTATATACTCGGTACGCGGCCAGTTTGCCGAGTACTCGGTACTCGGCCAAATATGGACTAAGTATTCGGCCAATACCGAGTAGTTGTAAAAATTTCAATATTTTTATGTATTATTGAAAGAAATGTATTCATAAGAGTTGTTTATTAATAACTAAACTAAAAAAATATGAAAATATAAACATAGTCATTAAACTTTTGCTGCAAACAGCTTTCTGCAGTTAAAACGAGCAAGCAGATTGCCACCAAACTCTGTATAGAGACGATTCATGATATGAGCTTATCCATTTTAGTTACAAGAATTTGAGTATAACCAACTTGTATGCGTGTAATATACAAATTTTTTTTTTAATAAAAACTTATTGTATCTATAAAACAGACAAAAATAAAATATTTTAGAAAAAAGAACCCTTATATAATACTAATATAGTAAATAAAACTTCAGTTACATATTTGTTCAAATAAAAGTAAGACACTTTTAAAACTGTAAGAAAAGATTGGTTTTTAATTTAAAACATAATAATTATGAAAAAAATAAATACACTAAAATGTTATTAAAAATATATTTTAATAATCAAAAATGTTGTTTTTCAAATTATGGCTCAAAACCACCTATCTTTTTTACTCTTCTAGAATTTGAAGATTAATGAAGTCTATCATGTTTGAAATGATAAAATATTTATTTTAATGTTCTCATTTCATATGTAAATTTTCATGCATCTTAAATTAAGCCTGAGTGTATAGGAACTTCTATATTCTCTAAGAATGGTTCGCATCTGAGAAAGACTATATAATAAAGAATGAAATTCTCAATTATTATGGTTTTTATAATCCACTAAGCTGGACATATCAAATATAACAATGAATCTAATTGTGTATATACACTGCAAAAATTCTGAAACGTTTCATGAAAACATGCTGTTTGCCATTTAACTTGATTTCGTGTTCAAAAAGCCTTTTTTAAATTTCAAGATGTGCGAAATTCTTCATGTCAGTTATTCTTTCTTACAACTACTCGGTACTCGGCCAAAGTGCTACTCGGTGCAGCACTAAAGCATATTAAAAATAATATATTGTTAATTACATTTGCTAATGATACCATCTATAATTAGATATATATATATATTTTTTAATAAATGAAGAATGAATTATTCAAACACTGAATATTATGCTACACAATTCAAAACTTTGTTATTATATTAACGTCTGCATAAAGGATTAGAATTGCAAAATTGCTAGAATCACTCATAATAATTCAATGATGTACTCTAAACCAATTTGGTTATTATCAATATTATCTATTTACTGTAAATAGATATTCCTTGATCACTAGCTGTAGATGGGAAGGGGGGCAGTCAAAATATAAATTATTAAGTGAAACGAAACAATTCTACATCTTTATATGTTCTAGAACCTAATAAAGCAAGTTTAAAATATGAATATTAATATTGACATTTATGTTGCTGATGGATAAAAATGGCTTCTGCAGGGGTTTTAATTGACGATCGCTAGCAATTGGAGATACGAGAAATGGGGGAGGGGGGTCAAAAATTAATTACATGAGTGAGAAATATTGAACAATTTTATTTCTTTTAATTCCTAGAATCTTATAAAACAAATTTAAAATGAATATTGGCATTTATGTTGTGGATGGAGAAAGATTGGTAATGGAAAGGCTTTTATCGTGCATTTGATCGTCAATGGAACTTCTTTTTTTAAGGAATGATATTCTTGACATTTTTAAGAGTGCATAATTCGTAATTTTTATATGTTGTCCGTAAGGCCATAAATCCGTAATAATTACAGACGAATTGTAATACTTGGCATCTCTGCCTACATGCATGCAATTTTTACCTAGTGTGCTACTACTATTATCGATAATTTATATTAATTTCACAATCATTCTTTAAGAATAACTCAATTATGTAAATTTTGCCCTATTAAAAATTACAAAAAAAAAAAAAAAAAAAAAAATGGAATGACAGCACAACCACAAGTACTATAGAATACTGGCACAATAAAGCGATAAAAAAAAATTTTTATAAGCCATCAGAGTTTTAGAGAACCCTGATTATTAGTATAGTACTGATTACTAAAAACAAAAGAATTTTGTTATGCTGAATATGATTTTCTACTGTTTTGTTTGTTTGTGAAAATAAATTTGTTTTTTGAAATAAAGGCCCCAAAGAAAAAAAAAAAAAAAAAAAAAAAAACTGCATCAATCCTTATTTATA
Organism: Salticus scenicus; assembly: GCA_963930645.1. Taxonomy (NCBI): domain Eukaryota; kingdom Metazoa; phylum Arthropoda; class Arachnida; order Araneae; family Salticidae; genus Salticus; species Salticus scenicus. Next base: position 153,882,822 of record OZ005656.1, read on the forward strand.
ATAATTACTACAGCTTTATTTTTTAAACAATATTTAGTACAAAAAGAATAAAAAGTCTGGTGTGTAACAACCACACGGCTTCCATTACCCACTCTTAAGGTGTGTACAAACACTAGTGATTTCAGTGTGGCCAGGGCGGTTTCCATTCAAATCCCTTTGATGTGTGATTTGAGAGACCAGGAGCCTGGAAGAGCCGTTTCCTCCTGACAAACCTCCCACTGTGATAATTGGCATGGAGAACTTGGGTCTCTTTTGTAAAATTCGAGCAATAAAAAGTAATGTTTTTCATTGTAAACATATCCAAAAGTTCAAGGGTCACTTCCCGACAATGGATAATTATTTATTACTTTCCCACTCTGCTACGGTCACTAGTGTTTGTATACACCTTTACACATATTCTATGCACTTTTTGTATATAATGTAGTCAAAATGTATAAGACTGACACTTAACAAATTATGCACATAAGTATTTTTCTGGAAGAAAAAGATACATGCATACAAACATATAAATCAGAGTTTACATAGAAAGTTAAAAAAGAAAAAAAAAATTATATAATCAGTAGAGCCATTTCTGAAACACCCATTTCCGAGATCTAAAACTGACCTACCTACTATTCAGGTTGATTGTTAATTTTCCTGTAATAAACACACAATAAAGGATATCTAAAAGGGGTTTATGTAGCAATTTTTTAAAAAATTTTTAGTACCGTTTTTGGGATACAGACTTTTATCAAATCTTGACATACTTAATTGTTGACTGGAAAACAACAATTACATAAAAAAGATATCTAAAATGGAGCTTGAAAAAAATCCGTAGAGCCATTTTTAAAGGAACACACTTGTGAGACATGAAATTAAAAAATTTATACAGGACACCTATCAATTTTCCTGAACTAACCAACTATGACATACGAAAGGACATCTAATAGGGTGTTTATATAACAACTTTGAAGAAAATCTAACTCCACTTTTGAGATAAGGACTTCCAGCCCCACTTCTGGTTTCCAATATCCCACTTCCAGTTTTCCAATTTTCACCAAAAATTAGAAAAATTATCTGGTACATCAAAACTGCCTCAATTCTGATGTTTTGTCATTCTATCTTTATTAGTTTCAGAGATATGATAGTGAAAAGATTCCCTCCACGTACATATGCACATACTGATCAATTGCCAAAAACCATGCTTTTGGACTTTGGAGACCTTAAAAAAGGTGTAAATCAGGTGAAAATGTGATATCGAAATTTTAGATCAAATAAAATACTCCCATTACCTACAGAAGTCATGTAATGAAAGTAAAAAATCACGGGGGGGGGGGGGGGGGGGGATTAAATAAAACCATGGCAGAGAAATATACTGAAAATATTACACTACCCATTAACTTTTTCATACCAGCTAACAAGATAAAATTGAAAATTTATGACAGGACAGAACAACAGTTACATTTATATACATGATGTACCCAGTAACAAAATTTTCAATATCAATCTGCAGCAAAGCGAAACTTGTCTGTGACCCAAAAATTTTCAATCAGGTTCACTTTTTTTTTTTTTTTTTTAAAGCTTAGCATGTCTTTTCCAGCTGTTAAATTAATCTGTGTATATCATAATTAAGAGAAACGACCTTAATTATGTATTTACCTTTTCACTTTTTGAATACAGAATATAAAGTGAAGGAATAAACATTGTTTTGTGTACATTTTCTACTGCCAAAAATTTCACTCACCTTCCGATTCAGATAAAATGCAAAACTTTCTGTGAATATAAAATATATATTTAAAAACTTTCTGTAAAAGAGGCATAACAGGTAAAAATTAAATAACTCATAAAATAACAAACATATAAATAAAGCACTAAAATAATTGAAACTACAGACATGTCTTTTCTTTATATCATTATTTAACCACTGTCAGTTTTAAAAAGTATACAGGATGTCCCTGAATTCATGGCCTAAATTTAATAGTAGGCAAAATACAAATAAGCATTTTTTGTAAATCAACAAGGCTTGAAATTAACAGTAGTCTGCTGTTCCAGGACCACAAAAATATTCAACGGACCAGTAAAATATGAATTCTAGTAGTCCACCAGACCAGTGAAGCTTTTCAATTTTCTTTTTACTTTCCCCTAAAACTACCTGTAAATCTGTCACAGAATAGTATGTTATAATAATAATAATTATAAATACTTTTTTTTTATAACTGTCAATATCGCCTATTCTCTGTAATTTTTTTTTATTTAATTTCACTTTCATAACCTTTTTTCATTTTCACTTTTAGTTCTTAATAGTAAATATGTGACATTGAGCTAATTTATTAAAGCATAAATATTTTATTTATATAAAAATTCATTTGCATTTTAAAATTAATTTACAATAATCTGGTGTGTCACTCACACGACTTTCTCTTACCCTGAAATTTAATACTATAAATACATGTTGGAGATTAAGAGATAAGATATCGATGTTATGTAAACTTATGTTAAGCAATTCAAATTAGGCTTCGGAAAGAGATTTATATGATAAGTAATTCTGTGTGAGGGGGCTACCACCCCCCCTCAACCCCCATTTCATTAATGCACCTAGATTTATATATAATTTAATTCGGTTATTAAAAAATAATTCTGTTTTTTTTAAATAATTTATTAAAATTATTATTGAAAAAAATTATATTTTATGATAATGCAGACGATTTCCATATTAGAGAAGTAGTATAACACTAAATATCCAAAAAAAGTCCATTTTATTCTCAATATTAAAAAAAAATCGATAACTTTGTTTTAAATTATCGCAGATCGATGGTTCAACCATTCGTTTTAAAGGTATTGACGAGCTCTTTTGAAAGATACCCATCATGAAAATTTACTCCCCTTGAGGGGGTAGGCGAGGGTCCTACATACACAATTTTTTTTTTCCCAGTTGACTGTCTATATTTCAAAAAATATGTATTCGTTTCATTTGGTTTAGTGCAGTCTATAGACGTTAAACTCTACTTACCTGCAATTTCCCCCATAGACGTAATGTATTACAATTCTCTTGATTGTCCTTGTACACGAACCATTTGCTTGATCTTAACGAAAAGCTTACTGTAGCATCTATATATGATACACATTTAGAATACCAAGTTTGGAATGTCTGCTACTATTTGTTCTTAAGGTATGCTGATAACAGACAGACACACACACACAGAGACCATTTGCTAAAAACATGATTTTCGTATTCAGGGGACCTCAAAACGTGTAAATATAACAAGATCTCGCGTTCGAAAATTTTTCCCCAAAACAATACTTTCTCTACCTTATGGTAAAAGAAAGTAAAAAAAAAAAAAATCATATTTGACTTGCAAATTTATAAACAAAGTAAGTCTCAGTAAAATAAACAGTTTACAATTTTTTAAATATAATAGAATGCAAGAACAGACCAGCCAAAGTATGTACAGACTAGTGAAATCTGAAAATTACTAGTCCTGTGGACCAGTAGACTTTATTTTCTTAATTTCTACCCCTGATCAATATGAGTTCGGAAATGAAAAGTGGGGCAGAAAAATAAGAAATGCTAAGGAACTGGGGAGGTGATCTTCATTTACATAATAATACAGGTAAGTGCTCAAAACTGTACAATATTGACACAATTAGTGCTTTAAATACAACAATTAGAAATGAAATTATTATTATACGTATACCCTTTTATGTAACCATTAGTACAAAAATTGTTAAAAATTTAAAACTATTTAAAAACACACGTACATTTGTTAAAATATCAGGGGTCAGTCCAGGTTTCAATTTTGGGTTTTTTTTTTTTTTTTTTTGTGAAAAACAAAATATTTTTGTGAAATTTTTATTTATCTTTGAGAAAAATAAAATATTATGTAAAATCTTCCATTTTTACAATCATTGTATATAATGTTTTATATTAAGTTAATAGTTTCATTGAGCCAAATTAAGGCATTAATTAAATATAATACTGAAAACATTTAATAAAAGGATCATATTTATAAAACAAAATCTTCTGAAGGGGCTCATTTTATAAATTTGAATTTTGTGAAGGGTCCTTTTATATGAATTTTAATTTTGTGAAGGGGCCCTTTTTTATGATGTAGAATTTTATGAAAGAGCCACAAAAGGGACCCAAATTTTGCCTGGATCAACCCCTGAATATAATAAAACACACTTGGTTCAAGGGTTAAGAGAAGACATTTGAGGTCATGGTTTCCTATGTAATTCTGAATCCATATGATGTACCCTATCCTTGAAGTTTAACCCATGAATTCAGGGATACAAAGTAATGAATTTTATTTTCCTTATGTGTAATGTAAAAAATTTTCTGCAAAGTAGTAACCTTTCCATGAATGGTATTCATGCATTCGTGTATATGCAGGGGTCGATCCAGGTTTTAATTTTTGGGTCCCTTTTTTGTGAAATTTTTATTTATTTTTGTGAAATATAAAATATTTTTGTGAAAAAGTAAAATATTGTGTAAAATTTTTCGTTTTTACAATCACTTTATGTAATGTTTAATATCAAGTTAATAGTTTCGTTGAGCCAAATTAAGGCATTAATTAAAAATAATACAGAAAACATTTAATAAAAGGATCATTTTTATAAAAAAAATCTTGTGAAGGGACTCATTTTATGAATTTGAATTTTGTGAAGGGTCCCTTTTTACTATGGGGAATTTTGTGAAGGGGCCGCAAAAGGACCCAAATTTTGCCTGGATCGACCCCTGATATGTATGTATGTGTGTGTGTTTACCACATAAAAACATACTCGCCACTGACAAGTAAATTGCTGTAATTTACCACCCCTGTGTACATAGTATAGCTAGTACAGTATAGGATCCGTTATCCGTTACGTTTTGAACTCAGTTATAGTATCCTTTGTTACATTATTAATTTGCTTTGCTTATAACATCAAAATTATTAGTCTTGCCTAGCATTCATTAGCTTCAATGCTAACACAGCTTGCTTAGGTCGTTAGTCGCATTTTGCGACCAGTTTTTTCATTTTGACGCCTAGAATTCCAATCATAGGTGCCATATTTGACGCCTGAATTCTTTCTTCGTCATACCTAATAATTTTCCTAATCCCATCAGACTGTAAACAAGTCTATTTTGGTCAATTGAACCTTATAAAAACTGATTTAAGAAATCATATCTCTATGAAAGTAGTGTACGATTTGTTAATGATTAAATTAAACAGCCCTAAATTGGAAGATTTCTGCCCAGAAAATGCTATTAAATTGTGGTGGAATGATGTATCTTCTGGGCGAAGAATGAATTTGCGATTTTAAATATGTACGTTTAATATTGTCAATGTAATTACATTCATTACATAAATATATTTTATAAATCTTGCATAGATTATTTACAAGTTGATGCTTTATTATTATTATTTTTAATATACACATTTAATTATAGATGGCACCTAGATTTTTCATTTTGACGCCCAAAAAATTTAATTCAGGCATCATTTTGACGCCTAGTTTCAAAATTCTTATTTCTAACACTGGATCTCAGTTATAAAGTCAAAAATGTATGCAAATTTGATTGCTTTTTCTTCTTTTTCGAGAAGAAAAAGAACAGTACAAATATAAATTGAAGTTACTTTTTGAATTACTGGATATTTAATAAAACAATTCACACACAAACTATGTTTATCATATATACTTTTGATATTAATAAATATCATATCTAATCTGTATTACTTTAAACACAGATGCCCCCCCCCCCACTCACTGGAAAAATATGTGAGATAAGTTTATCTTAATAATACAGTAAAACCTTGTTAATGTGAACACACTTAACATGAATTACTTTTAACATGAACTGTTTCCACAATTCCCATCAAAATTAAGATTAGTGTAGTTATATGAAGATTTGTTACTGATAGCATGAACTACTGATAACAAACAATTTTTTTGTTCCCCTTGAGATTAATTTTAATGATCAACTGTATTTCATACAACATTTGCACACTTATGTTTTCCTAATAAATGTTTTATTTTATTATCATGTTAGAAAGAACAATTTTGCTTGTTTTAAAATAAAATTTGATTATTGCTTTACTTGTCTATAGAATCAGAAATATTACAGTCTCTTGGATGATGTAACTGAGTTTGACTGTAATAATAATATATAAAATGAAACTAAACTAGAATATTTATGAGAAGCATTTACAAAGCACAGAGAGGTGAGGTAAGGCAAGAATGACGTTAACTCTTCTTAACTTTTTTTTTTCCCCATTTTTAGTAATCATTAATAAATAGCTTAGATTTTCCAATAGCATAGCTTTGATTTTCCAATATTTGTCACACTCAAGAATTTTTTTTTTTTTTTTTTTAATCAAAGATTTGATTAAATTTTAAACTGAATTGCCACTGAAAATTGAATTTATTTGGTGACTTTCTTGGTACAAGAAAATTATGATGTACACATACAGCCAAAGTAGTGACTTCTAATATGGTGCCACCATAGAAGTAAAAAATTATACAAGTTTAAATGACTTCCAAGAAAAACTCTGATGATGGATTTCCCCCTCCCCCCATTTCCTGTTATCTTTTACTGATTTTAAATAAAAGAGCTTAGCATTGAAATGAAAAGTATTAAAACTAGTTTAGTGTATTATTTCTTGTAGAATTTTAACTTGAAGTATGAGATTTGAGTTTAAAATTAAACATTTTCTCAAAATCCACATTAGAACTTCTTCGAATTCCCTGACTATTTTTCACCATTTTTTCTGGCTTATGCTATACACTTCCTACAAAAATTTCACGACATTAGGCAACAATTTAGTAATTTAGAATAGCAATTTTTCATATATGGCTTATTTATACAATATTTGTCAAAATTCCCCTACTTTTCTAGGTTTTTCTAGATTTCCTGACTGCTAGCTACACTGTTTTTAGATTATACTTTCACACTGACATATCTTAATCCTATTAAGTAACAAAAGAATTAAAAAAAGACTTTATTTACATAGACAGCACTTTTAATTTAGATGTAAAAGGCAACAGCAATATAAATAAATATTTTTTAAAACTGATTCTAAAGCCTAGTGTATAATTTATTTTTAATTCATAAAAGATTAGTGAATTTAAAGTCCAATCCAATAAAACACTGCTTCAATTCATAGTCTTAGCACTTTTGCACACACAGTCATGAGGAATAAGACATAGAATACTGTTTTAACTATTTAATTCGTTAAATCAAGAGACAATATATAACACTTATTAGAGTTTTAGAAAGTCCAATAACTTTAACTAGTTTTTTTTTTTTTTTTCCTCTTTCTTAATTAAATATTTTAGCCCCACTACAGCTTTATGAGTCTCTTGATCTACATTTTTAAAAGAAATTGCGTATTAGATTTTATCAGTCTGCAATATTTTGATGAAGCTATTTAATTAAAAAGATAGAAGAAAGTTTATTTTATCGGAAAGTACATTGTATGCATTAAACAAATAAATAAAACCTAATGCATACGATGTTAAAATAGCATGAGTATTTTTTACCATCATAACAGTCGGAGATTTATAAAGAAAAATTTAAAGGAAGACTAAATATTGATTTTCTACAGAATTACATGCGAAAATTTTTCGGCATAATTTTCACCAAGCAATAAAGTATGGCCGCAACAATTCCTTCCTATGTATGCAGGTATAAAATATTATTAATGAATTAAAAAAGTTAACAAAAAATGCACAGGCATGGCATAGCGTAAAAACTGTAAATTATCAGACATAAACATCAAAAAGAGAAAAAGACAAATTAGAAAACAATCGCCAATTAACAGGGAAGGTAGCTTGGGTTGTGAACACTATCTTTAAATATCAACTTAAATAAAAAATTCTTTCATGAAGCAATTAGATTATTTTAGCGAGTTATATATATATTATTGTCATTTTTTAAGTAATTAAATTTTTAATTTGCGAGATAAGTACATTGATTTACAATATAATTACTTCCTAAATAATTGAGTTTACAAATCGTAATAAGAATAAGCAAAAATAAGAAAAAAGATAATTATAATTCAGGTTAACATACCAATTATAACTATTTATGGAATTAGTCCAGCAAATCTCGGAACGAATATCATCCAACTATCCAACTTAAACAAACACAACAAACACACACACTGCATCTCAGCACAGTCAAATCGTCACAATTTGGAAAGATTCCAGCCAATTATTTTAGCGGTGAATGAGTGAACAACAAAATGAGAAAAAGATATTGGTCTGTTTACGTTACGCGGCCATACATACACAATCCTATACGCCAATAATATTAAAGGATGTGAGGAAATGAGTTGAGATGCTATAATAATGATACAGTTAAGAAAACAAAAAAAAGGTAAAGGATATGGAGGAAATTTTACAAAAATTGTGTACGGAAAAAAGTAGTTTTTAGAAACTAGTCAATTTGTGATTTCCATATTTTAACGCGCACCCTCTGATTAAGACTACTATATAACTGAATCATTCGCCGCCATTTGTCCGTCATTTCTAAAACTAAGACTATTGTATATGACTATTATATGAGATTATATAAGACTATTATATAATAGTCTTAGGTTTGGCAGTAACGAACTACCATGTAAGATTATTATATGAGACTATATAAGATTATTATATAGTAATCTTAAGTTTAGCAATGACGGACTTGACGTACAAATGGCGGCGAATGATTCAGCCTGTTATATAGTAGTCTTACCTCTGATGAGAAATAATTTAAGCTCTTACAGTCGGTAGCAAGAACATCCGAGCAGTAGCAAAAATACAGTCGGCAGCAAAAGTATCCGAGCACTAGCGAAAATTCCTATGAAAAAAGGACGTTTAATAATGTTTTGTTAAATAAATCCTAATCGAATCATGTTCTTAAACTGACTAAGAACAAGATTCGACAAGGATTTATTTAACAAAACTGTATTAAATGTAAATTTTTTACATAAGGAATTTTTGCTCGGATATTTTTGCTGCCGACTGTAGCTAGCTCTGGATTTCTCCCTGATCGTCGCCAATAAGGTTGATTGTTAGTTGAATTTAATTTAACATAGTACCAGTACTGCGCAATAGATAATTGGCGACGATTTGGGATGTACCCTAGTCTGACCAGATCAAAGTACCTTTATAAGAGAGAAGCGTTAAAAATTGTTACAATTATCCATCTATGGATGCATTTTTTCATTCCTAATAAATAAGGACTAAAAATAAAGTATTGCTGATTGATAAATTACTTTCTACATTTTTTTAGAACTTAGAAAAATGTCTTTAAAAAAAAAGGAAGACCCAATTTGTCCCCAGAAAATGGGGACGTTTGGTCAGTATTAGTACAGCGTCTAGAATAAACAGCGTGGCAATCACCTATAATATAACCGTGATGTTAAAAATAATGCTACAAAAATTAAGCTTCCCCAGATGTCTCTGTGATCGAAGCTATTGCTCAAATCGAAGACCTGATTGGCTTTTTCCCACTTTCGTCAGCTCAATCACGTGATCTAAGTACGTAATTAACCAATAGGGAGTCTCGGTTTTGATGTAGTGAAACTAGCTTCGATTACAATGACATCTGGTGACAGGCTTAATTTTTTTAGAACAATTTTATTTGCCGCTTTCCACACTGTTTATTCTAGACGCTGTAGTATTAGAGCTCCTTGAATAGAGCAGGCGCATGTTTATAAACGAGAGACGCTATTCTGCAACTTTTGCGCATGTAGGCAAAATATCTGCCTTTCCATTGGTGCTTTATCCCACCTTTTGCCTACATTCTTAAGTACGCGCGGAATCACCTGTCGCAGTGACGTCACGTGCGCCTGCTCTATAGAGGCTGGCTCATCATAAGACTACTGTATAACAGGCTGAATCATTCGCCGCCATTTGTGCATCAAGCCGTCATTGCTAAAACTAAAACTATTGTATATGACTATTGTATATGACTATCATATGAGATTATGTAAGACTATTATATAATAGTCTTAGGTTTGGCAGTGACGAACGACGATATAAGAGTATTATATGAGACTATATAAGACTATAGTAAACTTAAGTTATATAGTAAACTTAAGTTTAGCAATGACGGACTTGACGTATAAATGACGGCGAATGATTCAGCCTGTTATATAGTAGTCTTAGCTCATCAAACATTTTGTTTCCCACTCAGCGATTGTTGCCCACGAGGTCCGAATTTCAAGTGTTATCAAATCACATAACATGGAGGTTTTGCAGCCGAAAATTGCTCAAATCATACCAGAACTGCTTTTAGAACGTTTAGATTTCCAACAGATGAAGAAATGCGAAAGAAATAGGCTATTAATTGTCCAAAAGAAATTTGTACGCTTAGCTTTCAATCACAAATATGAAGTGTAATTATGATATGTTTTGTATCAATTATTTGTTTTTATTGCTGTTTGATTATCTAAATGTTGTATTTTACAACCTACACTACTTTTCAACGTGTATAAATATTAAAAATTAACTAATTTAACAGCAAAAGGGATGGCTACTTTTTACAAGGGTTATAAGAAAATTTCGCCAAATATTACCGCCAAACTTATCAAGTACAAGCAATAATTCGGTCTTCTGTTTAGGCAAACTTGCCATTTTAGGCTTTAGGCGATAAAGACGCTGAGTAATTCGTCTGCAACTAAACGTCGCCAAGCTATATTTCCGCTGGGCAACAATGATCAGCTGTGAGTCAGCTCGTATTATAGGAGTCTTAGTCAGTATAATGTACAGTCGGTAACAAAAGTGTCCGAATACTAGCAAAAATTTTTGATGCCGAAAAAAAGTTTTAAAATCAGCCATTAGAAAGTATTGAAAAAAAGAAAAATGAATTTGAAACTGTATCTGGAGTTTTTCATTCACTTTTAGTAAATAAATTATTCATAAATTTCATTTACTAAATTATCCGTGTGTATTCCTGTTTGTAATTGACTCGAAGAAAGTGATTAGAGTAACTTTTCCCGAGTTTATTGATTGTTTATTGATAACGTATACATCAGATTTGTATGCTTGACTTGTAGTCCGCTTGTAAATATTCGTCAGATAATTACAGATAGCACATGACAGAATTACAATACGAAGAAATGAAAAAACACCCAGGGCCCCAGGGCCAGCGCGGGAATTGAACCCGCTCTCCTACGCTCGAAGGCGATTAGAAGTGTGGTGACATAACCACTCGGCCACGGAGGGCCCTTTCCCGAGTACAATACAATACAAAAGGTGTTGGAGTAAGCACTACAGCCGAAAGGCTGGCATGACCTCAAATGATCCAAGAAGATGGGAATAGGAAGCGAAGAATCAGTGTAAGAAACCAGTCCCAAAACATGAAAAATTGAGCCAAAAAAAGACATTCATTACAGATTAGCCAAGAGCATTAGTTAAACAAAAATTATAAGAACCATGAACGAAAAGAAGAGACAATGTATTAAAAAAGACAGCAATACAAGTCAACACACAGGATGACTACACCAAGAAGCATAAATAGACCATAAATGCTAAAAACGGCCAGTGCCAAGAAAAAGCCGAATAAACAGACAAAATAAATGATCATTCTCCTCCAAGATGGTCCAGAAAGTACACCAAGAAATATTGGAAAGAGAGACATTCGTCTTTTGAGAAAGAAGCAGCCTTTCTGCTGCGAATGCACGACAGTCAAATATATAATGACGTTCAGTTCCAGTCCCAGCAAGGCAGATGGAATAGATGGGAGAGTTGTTGAGATGGAAGCGAAAAAGTCGATATTCAATAACAGCACTCAGAGTTTTCAGACGGGCAGTAACCACATCTTCTTTCCTGTTCCTAGTGAATTTATAAATTGTTGTGCCTAAGTGAGGAGATGATTGGGCGTACGGGCTATCTTCCCACTAGCTATTAAACTGATCGTGCATGATGCGCTTGAAGAGCTGTTTGAGGTCGCTTGGAGCGATACCACCGTAGGTGCAAGTAGCAAACGGCCCAGTCCTAGCAAGCTGATCAGCCTGTTCATTAGGGGGGATGCCAACATGGCTAGGCACCCAGGCAAGAACCAATTTATCTACGTAAGCCCTAACGGACTTAATAGAGTTATACAGTTGTAACACAGCCGCAGAAGACGTATGATTAACATGTTTCAACGCAGTAAGGGCCGATTTACTGTCAGTCAGGATGAGACAAAGACCACTCTTGAGAAAAAGATTAGCACCAAGGTCAATTGCAAGGACTTCAGCAATAAAGATGGAATTGAGATGGTGGATCAAATGAGCCCTGGAAGACTTGTTTGGGATGTCGACTGCAGCGATGGGAGTTTTACACTGATCGTTAGAAGCGTCAGTGGCAATAACTTGATACCCAGAAAAGTTGCAAGTCATATAGTGATGAAAGGAGGCAAGAATTAGTGACGGGGGAAGAGCTTTCGACTGAAACGGAAATTCATCCAGAAAAATCTCAATGTAGTCCGTGACTATCCCGGCAGGCCGGAAAGAACGAAGGAGCATACCAGGATTGAAGGTGCCATAGTCTGTAACCCACTCCAAATTTGCGTCAACATAATCAAGGGATGAGTCATGATCATAGGAAGTGGTGCAGCGAACATAGAAAGTATTTGTTAAGCAGGACTGACGAAGAAATAAGGGAACCCGACCCGACTCCCTGTGGAGTTTAAAAAGAGGGGTCCACCTAGGCAAACCAGTCGCGAACCTAATAGCCGCATTGTAAATGACATCAAGCTTTTTAATGAAGATTTACAGGTGCCACTATGGATAGGGCCAGTATATTCAATGAGACCGTGGATGATGGCGTGATAGATAAGACTTATAAAAAAGTCAAACTTTTATTTCCATTATATTTAAGCAGATATACAGTGAAAGTTTAATAAACTTAATGACTAGTGTAACTTAAAGGAAAATTTGACAAATAAAACAAAGTCAAATTCAGTTTAAATATTTTTATTAAAAAACTTTTAAAGATTCAAAAAAAGCCAACAATAACAAATAGAAAAAATATTTAACAATTAGTTTTAGCTATGAAACTCAACAAATGTATATGAAAAAACAATGTTTATATTCAAAGGTTATCAAAAAGTTAACTTCAAAAAACAACTGAACTGACCAATAAATTAAATCTAACATTTTTAATTTATAAGAAGGCTTTACCTTTAAAAAAATTTCCTGACTCCCAGATTTTCTAAATGAGACATCACATATAACGATAAAACGATTGCAAGAAACAACTGATGATATTTAAACTTGATAATAACCGATAATTGATGAAACTGCAACTTGAAAAAAACTATGGTCGTCTGGTTGACACATAGCATAGGAAAAAACGAAAAAGCTTGACAAGTTAAAATTATTCACAAGCAAAGTTAAAAAAAACTGCGGTCGCCTGGTTGACACACAGCCCAAGTAGCACATGAACGTTCTCTGAACGTCTAATAACGGTTACACTGGTTCAAACACCGTGTTCCGTGTCAAAAGAACGTTCTACTCGACGTTCAAAAGCAGTATTATTCGGAACGTTCTAAAAAGGTGTGTTTTGTACCATTCATAAAACGTGCAATTTCAGTTTTATAAAAAACGTTAAGGGAAACACCGTTGTAACACGTTCTATTTCAGTACAATTATAACGAATATGACAAAGTGCTCTTTTTTCCGTTATAATGTATAAAATTTTTGAAAACAAGACAGAACTTGATTTTGTTGATACAATTTGTAATAATATTCATTGGGAAATAAAAGTGAAGAGGTGGTTTTGTTTTTTAACATAATTTTAAATTATAATTATCTGATATTTGCAATTGAATTTCTCTTCGCGAAAACTCTAATTAAAATGAACGCATATCATGTAATTTTGTTGGCATACTCTATATAAAATTATTATTTGATTGTTATAATAGTTTGCTGTATCAGAAAATAATTTGGAATAAAATGGAATTATTTAATTCGATCAAGTATTTCGATATTACACTTTTGCCTAATTTATATGTTTTTAGAGTACAAAGAAATGGTTTTTGCAATTCGTCAGTGTATATGTGTATACACGCGATTTAAATGCCCTTTCGTATGTATTAGTTGGTTAGTTTAAAAATAAAAATAAAAAATTATAAGCCTTCTATATGAATATGGAAATTTTAAACCTCGCAAGTGCGTAAAAATGGTTCCACGGATTTTCTTCAAACTCGCCATTTTACTTTTCATCTAGATGTACATTCGTATGTAATTTTAGGTCTACGGTGAAAAGATTAATTTGTAGAAAATCGTAAGTGAGAATATATATAATTCTATCAAAAAGGGATCGAACGATTTTCTTCAAATTTGCTACATAACCCCTTTTTAGAGATCTTTCCACGTATATTACTTAATTACTACAAGAAAATTGACAGGCATCCTGATTAAGTAGCTCGGAAATTGGTGTTTCAAAAAAAGGTTTTATATATATATTTTTTTTTTAACTTGCTACGTAAAATCTTTTTTATGTGTTTTTCACGACGCATGCATTATGTTTTTTACAGGAAAATTGTTATATGTTTAATATGTTAAATCCAATTTATGTATTCTATATCTGAAAAGAGTATATAATATGTGTAGTAGTGAATTATGGAAGTCATATTGTTACAAAAAAAATATATATATATATATTTTAAAAATTTTACACAATTCATGATTTTTTTTTTTTCAAATTTCACTTCATTATTTTGTTAAAAAAAATCGTTAAAAATATTTTAATATAATTATATACACATATTATACATTTGATGATGAAAAATTCTTTGATTTAGAAGTTGTTCAAATATTGTACTACTTACATACTAAATGTTATAATATTACTTGAATCTACCAATTCATTATTTTTATATCAATCTATTTTTTAGAAAAGATTTTAAAAAATAATATAATTTGAAATAATACAATAAATTTGAATTATATATATATATATGAAATATATTAAAGGATTAATTTTTGAATGTAAAATTCTAGCTGTTAGAAACGTTAGCTGAACTGAAACCTGAAGCTCATAATTATTTGCATTATCACAAACCGCAAAACATCTGCTCGTACAGGAACGGTTAGCAATTTAGGCGTGTATTTCGCTTCTTGGCGATTTTCTCACTTGTTATTTTTCCCTCTTGCTTTTAAATAGCAAATGGTCAATTTTAAAAGCTTAAAGTGTATTATTAAATAAAAGATTTTACTAGAGATAGGGCAGTAAATATAAAACTGTAATCTCTAATAATGTTTAAATTATAAACTTTTATTTTTATTAATCTGACATTAGTTTTCACTTATTACTAACAAAAAATATATAAAAATATGCAACGTAAATCTCAGTGCAAAAAGGTATTTTCATTTAGTTATTTCTAATTAATTAAATAATGAAGTTTTTTTAAATATAAGTTTCATATATTACATATTTTAGATTTTTTTTTTTTTTTTCTTTATAAAGAAATAAAATTTTATAATTCTTTTTTCTACATCATTCTTAAGAAAAAGAATATCGATTATTAGAATATAGATTAATATCTTTTGAAGAATTACTTAAAATGTATAACTTCAGCAATGAATAATACTTGGTACAAGGTATCCCCACTTTCATTACTTTGTATACCTTCACTCGCAGTTATTAAGCAAATTTAATGCATTTTTGTAAAAATGTTTGTTTTGCACTTGGAAAATAAATAAATAAATAAATAGATTTTCAAAACAATCTGTAGAATTTTAATTTTCTTGCTATTAATTTGATTTGAAATCAAACATCAACTTAAAAAAAACAACTTCATAATCAGCTAATCGTACAATTTTTACGATTCCATGTGCTGCTATTCATTTTTTTAAACGGTAATGGATTAAAGAAGGATTTTTTTGTTTTTGTTTTTTAATAATAACTGGTTATTTAACTGGTCATTTAAAACGCATAAGACTATGAAAATGCGCATCAACAAATTTTCAATCATATCGAATATTTTTAAGGCCCTTTAAAACAATTACAGTTAATCAACCTTAGTTTAATTTATTTAATGAGAAATATGTATGTTAATTTCTTTATAATTATTGCAGCGTAGTATTTTAGAATTTAACTAGTAAAAATATCTCTTCTAGACCAATATTTATTCGAATTATTTTTTATACTTTTACATAAATTACTCGTACCACATGCAAGATAATTAATAAGGAATTTTCTAATATAACTAAACACCTGATCGACACATATTAATTTCAATGAATTCTAAAACTATTTATGGAAATGAGAACGCAGGCAGATTGATACACCATTCTACAGACAAACAAAAGTTATTAATTCTTTTCAACTTTATTTGAAAATTTTAAAAACGCATAACTGATAACTCAATAGAAATGCACTTTGATCAAATTCCATTCACCCCCTAATTAGATTCTTGTGACCAAGTAAACAAATCATGAATATAAATAATATACGTTTACTTTTTGTGCATATTCAGGATATTACAGGGAAATTTTCAGGATGTTTTAGAAAATATTCGTCATAGAACGCAATATATCCTAATTCTTTCGTAAATCCTTGTATAAAATCTAGTCGTATTTTTATACTATTTTTAATAAAGAACATGCCATAATCAGCTGAATAATAATATATCAGTATATCAGATTAAACTTATTCTAAAAATAATCAAGGAAAGGAAAGAGTAGACAGACAGATGAACCGAAATCTTAAATACTGTTCAGTTTTCTTGGAAAGGGTTAAAAAAGATAGAGCGTTAATCGTGTTGAATAATACTTACGCTGTACGATCCCTGATATGTGTTTGCGTGTGTTTATTTAGCAATACACAAGCCATTATTATTTTTATTTTTTAACATTTCCCAGCAAAGTTGACAATCTTATATGATACCGGTTTTTCTATCTCTTGATCTGCTTCTTCGCGCTTTACTTTTATAAATATTTTTAACATGCTCCAAAACCTATATATATATATATATATATATATATATATATATATATTTCAATTTTACTATGCCTTGCTCTTGACTGAAAATGGTATAAATAGCACTAGTGCTTTAGATGCGGTGATGCCTGAAAAGAACTCTGATATATTATGGTCTACCAGAGATATTTCAGTAAAACTTATTTTATTATCTTTTTATACAGCGTAAAACATAAGAAAACATATATTACATACATACGTTCACTTATATTACATAATTAATGTGATTCATATGCCTAAATACATGCTTTGTATAAAATGAGGCATGATTAGCATAAGATTCACTTTGCGACAAAAAAAAAAAATATATATATATATATATATATATATATATATATATATATATTAAGGTGCATTGGAGCATATATGTGAGAATTTCTGAGTTCATATTTAGTTCTTTTATGCTTTTCAACATTCGAACAAAATCAAAAAGCGTTTGTAATTTTGGTTTGTTTGTCTATCTGTATTTTTGCTCATTTATTCAGTAAATAATTTCAGAATATTATATTTTTGATATGTTGTTCAGGTTTACTTTTGCTCTATCATTATTGAGAATAATAAAAATAGTACTGTTTTATGCACAGAAACTCAGAAAACAATTCCGACACATTAGGGTCTATGGGAGGTCTTTCCTTAAAGCATATTTTAAAAGTTGTATATTTTGCACAAAATAACAAAATTAGCATACATTATCCTGCTGTAAAATGCAGTGTTTCCTGTAGAATATGATTTTAAAATTAATAAGTTTATAGGGTTTTACAATCGTTTTCAGATGCATTATGAGATATAAGTCGAAATTGCGCATGTAAATTTTCAGTGTTGTAAAGGTTTTTTTCGCCCTTTCTTTTTTCTTTGGTATTGTATGTAGAACGTATGGAAACTTTAAACGATATACAAGCTTATAAAAAAAAAATAATGATCCACTTCATGCTTTCCCTTTCGTAATAATAATAATAATAAAGGTACAAAGCAAGCTTTTATGAGATTTCTTTCTCCGTAATTAAAAACACTATACAGTTTAAGGCATCATCATTGAGGTAAATTTCACTTCAGATTGAACAATATAACGGATAAAGTGTACTTGAAAAGAGTTTTCTAATTTATACGAACTGCAAAACTTTTCTCTTTTATTAATTAATAAATTAGTAAAACATGTGTAATTGCTGCAATAATTGAATAATATTATTATTTTTTTCTTTCAAACTACATAATACAATAGTTATGTTTCATACCGTTTAAACAGTTTTTTTCTATTAACCCATTATTTGCCAAACTAATTTTCTATTTTTTTTTCTTAATTAGTGAATTTTATAAGTTTTAGTAAAAACTATTTAAGAATTATAACAAATTTCAAGAAATTAAGCATACTACCGCAGATCGTCCTATTTTTGGGACAGTGGCAGAATGCATTATCTAAAACTATATTTCCATTATCATATTGTCTAAAACTATTAAAAAAAAAGTAACGTCCCAAAAAAGGGACAATAATAAATAATGGGTTAAAGTAATAAAAACAAAACACAACAACAAGAATAAATATAAATTTCTAAATATTCCATATGATTTTAAAATATTCAGTCTGGAACAAATAAAAAGCTAACAATTTTATTGTGTTTCTTTCTTTATGATTATAGTTTTTCTATGCAATTTTTATTGATTTTCATTAATAGTTTTCTTTCATAAAAATAACAGTGCGTGTAATTCATTTAAGCAAACCAATTAAACAGGCATTTAGTATTTTAATTACGATCAATTAAAAAAAAATTATTAAAAATTTTTGGAAAAAAAAAAAAATAATAATACATAGACTAAAAATAAATTAATTCCTTTTTAATAATAAAATTAAAATAATAATAGTGTGTTTTGTTAAATCTCGCCAAACGCCAAATCGCTATCGTCGAACTTCCTCTAGGTTGCCAGCCTATGTTGCGAGCCAAAGTGCAAAGTCAATGACATATGGCAATTTGCAATGAGTGTTTAACCATGACATCACCCGACAAGTTGAAAAAAGACAGCTACAGAACACAGATAAGTCTTTCATTTTACATTATATATATACATCAAAATTTAACAATTCTATTAAATATGTAAAAATTCTCGAAAACTGTTTAAAGCCAAATTAACCTGAAAATATTTTTCTTTTTTTTTCAAAATTTTAAAATGGTTCATTTTAGTTCTTTTTTTTTTTTCCGTTAATTTTATATTATTATAGTTTAACGATAAATATATTTGAGTATTAATTTGTAGTATAGTGATAAGTTTACTTCTTAAAAATATTTTTGTGTTTGAGTGCTGAAATTTAATTTTTAGCATTTAAGCATAAAAATATTTTTAAAACATTAACTTATAAATGAATCCCCCCCCCCCCCAAAAAAAAAAAAAAAAAAAAAAAATCAGATATGTTTAGTTTAGATGTTATTATTACATTATAGTAAAGCAAAATCAAGGGATAATATTAAAAATTAGTTGGCAGGAAGTTCTTTTAAAAAAAAAGAGTACGTTACTGGAATTTTATATTTTATATTGTTTTATTTCAGCGCATATAGATGGAAAATTTATAATTTCGTAAGTCAATAATTTAAATAAAATTTTCATACATATGCATTAAAATACAATATTGTTAAGTATATGAAAATTTCTCGAAATCTATTTAAATTTACAATAGCAAAAAAAAATTTAATTTTAGTCTTTTGGAAATATTTTAGATGTATCTCTTGACAAATGTTTATTTTAGTTTTCCATCTGTTGTGCATTATAATAATTTCGGAATAGAATTTCCACACGTATAGGTATTAATATGTAAATTTATTCATAAGTTAATGTTTTAAAAATATTTTTATATTTAAATGCTGAAACTTGGAATAAATTTCAGCATTCAAAAAAAATATTTTTTAAATTATATCTATGAATGATTAATTAATAGTCAGAAATGTCTAAATTCTGTAACTAAACGTTAATAATGCACAATCGATGGAAAAATAAAATAAAACTTTGTTAAGAGGAATCTTAAAATGTTAACAGTGTCTTTAAATGTTAACAGTGTGTTTTAACAATGCCTTTATAAAAATCTACATTTAAAGTATTAAAAAAACTTTGAAATTAAAAAAAATATTGTTATTGTCAATTTAAATAGATTTCAAGAAATTGCTTTGTATGTAATAATATTATATTTCAATACATTTATGTAAAATTGCATAATACTATGACAGTAATTTACAAAAACAAACAAACACACACACACACAAAAGAAAAAAAAAGAAAGAAAGAAAGAAGAAGAAAAAAGAAAGAAAGTAAAGAAAAAGAGAGAAAAAAAAAAAAAAAAAAGTACACACGTCACACAATTTTAAGGGAACATACACCCTTAGAACTTCAAAAAACATCTATTTAATTATAGTCTTTTTTTAAGTAAATCATTGTTAACTAAGCTTTATTGGGCATGTCTAATTGTTACGTATAAGATTATTATGTATTTTGAAATATAATTTAAATTCTGTGGTGAATTATTTAATAATTTATGTGTTAATAATAAATGTGTTTTTTTTTTCACCTTGCACGCAGGATATCTCTGAAACTATTTAATATTTTTTCTTGAAATTTTCACAGATTATATAACGTATCAGATCCTTCAAACTGAACCTAAATTTGTTCCAGTTTAGGTTAAAAAATAAATAAATAAATAAAAGTTCAAAGATAATTAAATTTTTTAATAAAATCTGAAGTATCACCTGTATAAAAAAATATTGGGGGGGGGGGGGGGGGCATACAAATTTAGATTCAGTTTGAAGGATCTGATATTTTACATAATCTGTGAAAATTTCAAGAAAAAATATTAAATAGTTTCAGCGATATCTTGCGCGTAAGGTGGAAAAAAACACCTTTATTATTAACACATAAATTATTAAATAATTCACCACAGAATTTAAATTATATTCCAAAATACATAATAAACTTATAGGTACCAATTAGACATGTTCAAGGAAGCTTAGTTAACAATGATTTACTTTAAAAAAAGACTATAATTAAATCGATGTTCTAAGGATCGTATGTCCCCCCCCCCCCTTAAAACGCACAAAGAACGTTCGAAGAACGATTCAAAGAACGTTTTAAAACGTTCAAAGAACGATTTTAAAACGTTCAAACAACGTTCAGGACGTTGCAAAAACGTATATGAAGAACGTTCTCAGAACGTGTCTGTAGAAACAATGGTGATGTTTACACGTGTGCAGAACGTGTTTTGTACCGTACTATTCGACCTTTTGAAGATGGACAAATAGACGTCTATGAAACGTTCAAGCTGAACGTTCATAGAACGTGTTAGTAGAACTATTTTTAAACGTTCAGAGAACGTTTCCGTGCTGCTTGGGTACGCTGTTCGTGAAGAAGCTATGGTCGCCTGGTTGACACATAGCATGGAAAATGGAAAAAGTCAAAGATGACATTCAAAAAATACAGTTCAAACAAACGCTGTAATCTTCAAAAAAACTCACAGCCTCTTTAAATTTTTAACCGTCATTTGAACATACATAACTTAACAATCGATAGCTTTAAAACAATTATGGCTGTTAACTTGGAAAATGAACTTTACATATTTTGACAACAATTTAACATTTTAAACAACTGCATCCTTAAAACGAATAACTGCTAATTGAATAAATAAATTCACGAGGACCAGCCTCAGACAAAACACAAAATCTTACAATAGCATCTTTACCAGTCGAATTCACCACCAACTCAAAATAAAACACCTCTATTTATATGATAGTGTCTAAAACATGCAGTATGATCAAAGAGCAAACAGCCAATCACGGCTGAACACGGCATAAATATTCAACCGCCGTCAACGCCATTCAGTGGTGAAAACATGCAATCTCCGAACAAACTCCTGATAGTAATGGATCTGGCAACAAGATTGTACCGCGATGTCTAAAGAATGTAAACAAAACGGAGTCAGGAAAAGAAAGTAAGTAAAGCAAAACGAACATATTAAATAAAGTTTAACGAGTGTTTTAAAAGCACTCAAAAAAAAGGTTTTTAAATAATTTAAACAGTCATTTATTATATTCTATCAAGTATATTATGTTCTATAAAAAATATTTTGAGTAATTTGTGAGGACAAGTCATAGAAACAATAAGTAAAGTTTTTAAGCTTTCTATCAAAGCCCCCCACCGCAACAAAACACGAAAAACTTTTTTTTTTATTAGTCAGTTCAAAAACGTTAAGTAACAATGTTAATATCAACAAATATTAGTAAAAACAATTTAACAAATTTTTGGTGAACCCAGCTAGTTCTATATCCACAGTCCATTCTCCAACCTCCAACCATATCTGAAAAAAACATGACCAAAAAATATACCTAAAGGCAAAAAACCACAGTCCAATTCTCAACTTCAGGACATCTGAAACGTTCAAAAAACTGTACCTATAGGCAGTACAAACCTGAAACTTTAACAAATGTTAAAGGAAAAGATATTTTATAAGTATATATAATTTAAATTCATAATTTTGTCAAATTAACTATTTCCCCCATACATATGTAATTAAATACTAGTTTCTCCCACAATGCAGACAAAGAACATTTCACAATACAATACTAAACATAAACACATTAAACATTTGCGCGAGGCCCCGCGACTTTCAAACACTCATTCATACAACATATATATACACATATCTGCAAAGTGAAAAAGAAAATAAATTATATTGAGACAAAAATTCTATTTATAAATTTTGATAATTCACTTTTTATAAGCGGCTTTGTGAACGGATCGGCCAGGTTTGATTTTGAAGGAATATACTTAAGATCAAATTTACCCTCATCATACCAATCTCTTATAAAAAATAATTTAATGTTTACATGCCGCGTTTGACAGTTTTCAATTCTGGATTTAGTAAAACGAATGGCAGACTCATTATCTGCAAAAATAGTGGGTACATTAATATTTTCATTAATAAGTTTAAAATTATGACACTCTTTTAAAATATTAAAGAACCAATCTTGTTCTCTAACGCAATCACACATTGAGATAAATTCTGATTCCATGGTTGATATAGTGACACCTTTTTGCTTCTTACTGCGCCAAGAAATGGCTGCATTTTCTAAAAAAAACAATCTGCCCCCCCCCCCCCCATGGAGACATAATCATCTCTATTGGAAGCAAAATCTGCATCAGAGTATGAATTTAACTCAATGTTTTTACATTCTAAATTAAGTTTTAAATGACTAGTATATTTAATGTACCCTAAAAGTCTAACAGCCTTATTCACCAAATTTTAACACTGATGTTAACCCGGGAATATGCTAGGTTATTTCAAAATCGGTATTCACCACGCAAAATCAGCGATTTAACACTCGAGTTAACTCTCTTTTTTTTTAATCCTCCTAAATTGGTGGGTTAACTTTGGTGTTAAATAAGCATGTTACAGTTACAGCGAAAACACTCTTGTTTACTTTTTTAATGCATTGCATTTTTATTGACCAATCAGCGAGACTCTTACAGATAACTCTGGGGTCAACTAATCCACGGATAGTGAATACGAAAACTTTCTAACCCAGGGTTAAGGGAGTGTTAACTCTAACACAAGTGTTACGTGAACCATGGGTTAACACTGATTTGGTGAATAAGGCCGTAAGTAGCCCATGCCAGTTTTTTAAACCTTGGATTCTGTTGAAACTGAGAAAAAATGTTTGTTGTGTATGCTATATCCGGTCTTGTACGATTTACCAAAAAAAAAATATACATCCCAACAAATTTCTAAAAGGGAGATTTGAGGCTTCATCTATATCAGCTTGGATGACAGGACAGTCACTCTTAGAAAAACGTGTACCTTTAACTATGGGTAAAGCAGAGACTGGTATTCGGTGGTTTTTAAATCTCTCACAAACTTCGCCAATGTATTGGCTTTCATGGATTAACACACTCCTACCGTTATACTCGAATCCGACACCAACAACTTTCGTGTGGTACCAAGAATTTTTAAATCAAACTTAGATTGTAGAATTTTTAAAACTATTTCTGACTGTGACTTGTTTTTTGTAAAAATAACCATGTCATCCACATAGACTAATAAAACTGCAAAACCATTATATGAATATGCACAATTACAAACCTCAAATTTTAAAAAACCCAATTCCAACAAAACCCTGTTTAACTCGTAAAACCACAATCTACCTGACTGGTGTAATCCATACAATGCGCGATCTAACCTGCAAACCATATTTTCTTTGCCCTTTTCTACAAAACCAACTGGTTGCTTCATGTAGATCTCATCTTGTAACGGTGCATATAAATATGCACACTTTACATCACATTGTAGGTTGATCCAGACACAGTATGAAACCAAAAGAGTGAAAAAAAACCTGACTACGGAAAAATCTATTACTGGAGAAAAAGTTTCATCGTACGAGTCTCCCTGAACTTGTTTATAACCCTGTGCTACAAGCCTAGCTTTATATCTGACAGCAGCACCAGATTCGTCTTGTTTTATGGTATAAACCCAACGGTTTCCTAAAACAGTTTTATTTTCAGGTAACCTCACAAGATGCCACACCTTTCTCGTAGCCATTGTCTCCAACTCTTCTAGCATGGCTTCCTGCTATTTATAAAAAAGAACTGATTTTAAAGCCTGCTTATACGTCCTGGGTACCACCACTGCTAGTCAACTAGAAGTGCTGGACGCAGAAGGCGTAAGAACAGGATTAACAAGACCGGTATAAGTATTTAATTTAGAAAAATCAAAATTCTGGGGATCATAATTTATACCATTAGCCGCACAAAATTTTTCAACATCACGTGGAGATCTTTGTGGAAGTTTCTTGCCTTCACCATCAGGATAGTAATAAATATCCACTTTATTCCCTATAGGTCTTTGAACTGCCTTTCTGTACCAAATGGGGTTGTTTGACCAGCATGGCGATGTCTTAGGTAACGCAGGACTTGTGGGGAGAACAACTGAGGCGGCATCCTCAGTTTCACTATAAACGCAACCAGATGTACCAGGTTCCGGATCGGGAAGAGGACACCAATCAACGGGCTTTGGTAAAACATCTGGCACGCATTCCAGTTCAAAAGAGGAGTCGCCCCCCAAAGCTCCACTGCCAATCATATCACTACTTTCCCTAAAGGAAACATTTATAGTCTCTATAACTTTATTTTCATCGGTTAGCCAAATTCTATACCCTCGGGTACGTAGGGCATAACCCACAACAAAACCTTTCTTAGCTTTAAAGTCTAGTTTATGTTTTCTTTTGACCTTGGGAACTCCTACATATGCTATTGTACCAAAAGGGTGTAAATGACGCACTGATGGCTTGTTTCCTGAGTACAATTGAAGAGACGTTTTGTCGTTAGTACCATGGCAGATACGATTCCACGTGTAATTGAAGTGCATGCAAGCCTCTGGCTAAAAATCACCAGACAAAACACTTGAATTGAGCATAGCCCTAACACAGTTTAAGATTGTCCGATTAAAACGTTCACATACACCGTTTTCTTCAGGTGTAAAAGCATTGGTGAATTCATGTTTTACCCCAGTTTCATTACAAAAATTCCTGAATCGCTCATTTTTAAACTCCGAACCATTATCTGTACGTATAGATTTTAATTTGGTGCCCAAAAATCTCTCTGCCCTGTTAACATGTCTTTTAAAGACATCAAAAACCATAGATTTATCTTGCAGAGGATATACAGCTGATCTACCGGAAAAATCATCAATTATGGACAAAAAAAACCTTTCCCTATTTTCCCCCAAAACTTTTATAGGCCCCCAAATATCTAAAAATAATCTATCTAAAAGACGTTTAGAAAATGAACAATCCAGGGATTTAAAAGATACTCTATTTTGTTTGCCTAAACTACATGATTCACAAGAAAAATTTACAGATTTTAGATTTGGCAAGCCTCTTACAGCAGATTTTCTACAAGTGTTAACAATTAATTCGGTGCTAATATGATCAAAACGTAAATGCCAAGTGTCCATGTTATTCACGTTAACTGGCTCATAAACAGGTGAAGCTGACATATCAAAATTTCTTTCAGCTTCTTTTTCTTTTAGCCCTCCATTCAATTTAACACTTTGCTTGCCTTTTTTACTTTTAATAACCTTAGGAAAAATATAATATAAACCATCATGTAGTTTATCAGAAAAAATGAAATTACCAAACCTGTCGATCACGTTCAACTCACCATCTTCACACTTGAATTTAGCACCTTTTCTATCAAATCTGGATCCACTAAGTAGGTTTTTCATTAAATTGGGCGAATACAAAACATTCCATAATTTTATTTGATTACCATTAAAACTTAGAACAACTTCACCTTTACCGGTGATCGGAAAAGTGACCCCATCAACAGCCACATGCATTTCGTCACCCAACACCTCAGTAAAATTACAAAACGATTCTTTATCCTTACAAAAATGATGGGAGGCTGCTGTGTCAAAGACCCAACAACCATCCCTTTCATAACTACCGAGATTTGCTTCAGCAATAAAATTTTGACTTTTGAAAGAAGTTTTTTTTCGAGGGGGAGTTTTGTCACGTTTTGGCTGTTGTCTGGAGTCAACTTTTTTTACAAAATTACCCTTAGAAAATTGATTACTATTATCAGATTTTAATTCAAGTTTAACCCGACAATTCTTACGATAATGGCCCATTTTTCCGCATCTCCAACATTTAATAGTTGATTTTTTCTTATATTTTACCATTTGAACTTCTATACTACAGTCAGTTTTTTCTTTATCTAACACTCTCAGTTGAAGTCGCACTTCTTCTGCACAGAGTTCTGTGACAATTTTCTTAAAAGTAAAATCAGTATCAGGCCATCTAAGAATCTGCTGGATTATTTGATCATACTTGTCTGGTAAATAGCGCAAAATTTGAAAGCTCAAATACTCGTCGCTGATAGGTTTATTAATTGCTTTTAAACGCTCCGAAAATTTAGAAATTCTAGCAGCATATTGACCTATAGTTTCACCAGACTGTAGAAAACAATTCATAATTTCAGAAAAAATGGCCATATGATGACTCCGACTATCAGGTTGAAAATTTGCCTTTAAGGTTTTCCAGGCATCAGCTGGATCGTCACATTGAACAATTAAAGTTCTGAATTCGGGTTCAATATTGAGATAAATTATGGACAACGTTATATTTTGAGGCCTTTTAAAGTCAGCAATCACTTCAGCAGTTATACCCTTTTCTTCATCCAATTTAGGCTGCTTCTCACTACCCTTTACAATTTCAAAAGCATTTTTCTCCAACAGCAGGAACTTTACATCATCTTTCCAAGTTGAATAATTAGTCATATTGAGTCTCTTAATCTGGGGAGCCAGGTTAACAGCCATTATTTACTTTTAAATGTAAAAAAAAACACTAGTCAAAGGAAAAAATAGCAATTTAAGCTAGCTTGCATAAAGGTTATAAAAAAAATTGGGCTAGCTAAAAGCTAAACTGGGCCCATAACCCTGATAGATAAGACTTATAAAAAAGTCAAACTTTTATTTCCATTATATCGCCTGGTTGACACATAGCATGGAAAATGGAAAAAGTCAAAGATGACATTCAAAAAATACAGTTCAAACAAACGCTGTAATCTTCAAAAAAAACTCACAGCCTCTTTAAATTTTTAACCGTCATTTGAACATACATAACTTAACAATCGATAACTTCAAAACAATTATGGCTGTTAACTTGGAAAATGAACTTTACATATTTTGACAACTATTTAACATTTTAAACAACTGCATCCTTAAAACGAATAACTGCTAATTGAATAAATAAATTCACGAGGACCAGCCTCAAACAAAACAGAAAATCTTACAATAGCATCTTTACCAGTCGAATTCACCACCAACTCAAAATAAAACACCTCTATTTATATGATAGTGTCTAAAACATGCAGTATGATCAAAGAGCAAACAGCCAATCACGGCTCAACACGGCATAAATATTCAACCGCCGTCAACGCCATTCAGTGGTGAAAACATGCAATCTCCGAACAAACTCCTGATAGTAATGGATCTGGCAACAAGATTGTACCGCGATGTCTAAAGAATGTAAACAAAACGGAGTCAGGAAAATAAAGTAAGTAAAGCAAAACGAACATATTAAATAAAGTTTAACGAGTGTTTTAAAAGCACTCAAAAAAAAAGGTTTTTAAATAATTTAAACAGTCATTTATTATATTCTATCAAGTATATTATGTTCTATAAAAAATATTTTGAGTAATTTGTGAGGACAAGTCATAGAAACAATAAGTAAAGTATTTAAGCTTTCTATCATGGCGTTAACAACTTTTAAGAGCTGAGGGGTCCGAATACCCCACAGGGGGCAGGCGATGGCTTTTAATAAATTCAGACGCTTGATACATTTCTTTTGCAAGTAATTGAAATGGGCCCGGAACGTGAAATTAGAAGAGAAAATCACCCCAAGAACTTTTACATGAGTGAGCCACTCCATACTGATACCATGGAGAAAGAGATTTCTTTCCGGAGACTGAGCTTTACGTGAAAAGTTTATGGCAGCACATTTGTCCGGGCGGATGTCCAGTAGCCAATAACTGCACCAGGTTTGAACTCTGACCAAAGGCTCTAGAGATGAAACGGGCTCAGCCCGAGCCCGTAAGCCCGAGCCCGATCGGGCTCAAATCTTATGCAAGTCTTCGGGCTCCGGGCGGGCTCGGATTCAAGCTAAAAGTTCCGTTTATTTTATTCTTCACTAACTGGAAAATGTGAAAAAAAATATTATTCATTTTGAGAGCACCTTTGGTAATGCCATAATAGTCATGATAGGTTATAAATCACAAAATAATCTTGCAAATCTTAGTAGCTTTGACTTTCCTTTTTCCAAATAGAACTTTTTTTCAACGGGATGCATATTATGTCATAGTGTTATACAGTAATCCTTCCTCCTTCATTACATTGGGCTTCATTATATCATTCATTCTGATAAATTTTTTGTCCCCGATAGGCGCGTTATTAACAATGGCCTGCACTATAAATATATATTATATAAATATATCAAGCAGAAACGGTCGTTTTGCCAAGCCAAGCTCAGAAAAAATCAAAACAAACAAACTACCACTAACACAAAGCAGAACGCGCCAATAATAAAATCGACAGAAATAACCCAAGATCGTTAAATGCTTATTATACAGAAACCAACGTTCCCATGTTAAATCGGCAATTTTTTTTTCCGTAAAGTTTTAAATATTGAACGAACCAAATATCGCAGTAAAATGAAACAAAAAGTAAAATATTCGTATCAACGAGATCTTTAATTTGAGATAAAAACGAACTTTCTAAGTTAATAAGTAAAAAAATGGGAGCATTTTCAATTTAGCGTAAAATTAGATGTTTTGACAACTTTTTGAAAAAATTTCTTCTTCAAGAAATTTTTTTTAAAACAAGCTAGAGAATTCATAAATGTGCAGAATTCTTTGAAAACTCGTTTTTCAGATAGATAATTACTTAATCTAGGAACTTTTATAAAATTTAGCTTTTAAAAATCAAAATTTCCTATCTTAATTGCTGAAAAACTGTTAAATATCGCCAAAGAGACATAAATCGCCAAATATGAAATTGCTTCATCTCAGTTTACCCGAAAAATATTAATTTCAAATTGAGCTGCTTTTTCTTTTTATAAGTTATTTTTTTAACCAAAGAATCTTTGCTTTTATTATTTTGTACAATTTTAAATTTTATATCCCTGAAAACAGAAATGAATACATTTTTGAATAACATTTGTTTCAAATCTGTAGCTTGAATTGCTGATTTTTTAATATTTTTCATACCTTAGAATAAGAAAGTCAGTACACGATATAGTATCCAATTTTAATATCCTTCAATTCAATCTGGCAATGATAATTATGATACATGAAGATTTCTACTTCCTTCTATATAGTATACTAGCAGGCTTTGCCCTCTTCGCTTGTCATTTTATTGAAATGAATTTCGACTTTCGGTTTTTAATGGATTTACACGTTGTAAGAGCTCCTGAAAACAATTTAACTATTTTTAGAAAATTTCTATTTGCGTGCGTGTGTTCTATGTGTGTGGCGAAAGTTTTGTTCCAACTAGATATCAGGAGCTACTGCTCAGAATTACATATAAATTTATATGCAACTGAACCTTGATGTATAATAGTGTTTATCAATATTTGGTGTCAATTGCTCAACATGGTGCTGCTATACACAGTGATTGCCGCAATTTCAGAGAAGGCTGTATCTGAGTAACTAATACATGGAATTGCATAAATTTACAAATAAATTTACATTGTTACAAATTATAGTGCTTATCAACTTTTGTACCAATATCTCAACATGTGGCGCTGCTATACAGCGATTTTCGCAATTTAAGGAATGGTTCTGTTGCATATAATGAAACAAAACTTGATATGTGAAAAGGCCATTATGAGACATTATGCTGATTCAACCTCGATGCCTATCGGCCGATAAGTGGAGCTCATATACTACAATTTTTTTTTTAGAACTGAGAAAATTTACTTCCGTTGGACATTTTGTGCAACAATACCTCTCTGAGTTGATAATATTCAGCATTCATAATGAAAAAAATAATAAATAATTTGTGCTGCGTTAATATGTATAGGAAAATGTAGAAGAAAGTTTTGTGATGGACACGACATACTAGTCTGCACGGAGTAATATTAATAGGAGTTGAAGGTCCAATGGGAGAAAGCTACGAAACTGTGATCTAAATTTTTGGTAAATATTGAGGGCGCCACTTGTCATTCCTCCCTACCTCGGTGCGGATATACTGTTGTTTTCAATAGAATTTTGCTGGAGTACATTTAAAATTTTTTATTTTAAGCAATTTATTTTCTTTGTAAGTTCTTAAAACTGCATAATTCAGATGTTTCAAATAAATGCTTCGTTCCTAGAGTTAAAACAGGCTATGATAGTGATAAGAAAAGAAAAAAAAAGCTCTAGGAGAGAAATAATGTCCGAGTTCGTGTTTTCTGCACCTAAAGTAAGTTTATTTTTTTTTCTTTACAAAATTTCATCCATTCTCCTTCCTCCCAATTGTCTGTTTTAGCTAGCTTCGGTTCATAAGAATCGTTATTTTTTAAAAGCTTTCTTTCAAAGTAAAATTAGTATAAAATGGCTCTTAAAAAAACATGTTGGTTAGAATACTCTATTTAATGAAATTTGCTTTCAATCGAAATTTTTTCAGCTTGATATTATTTAAAAAAAAATAATTAAAACGATACATTTCCCCATTGAATAACATTGCGGAAGCTGGAGAGAAGGAAGGATTGCACGCTGGCGCCATCTGTAAACATTACAAAACAACATCACAAAATTTCAGCGTTACCTTCTTCTCCTGTCTTATTACTCCGTGCTAGTCTGCATAGAAAACCCATGGATAATGTCTAGTAACCAGAATTATGGAAAGTTTCACGCAAAGAAAACTTTGTAATACAGTTTAACGCAAAGAACAACATCGCACGAAAGCTGAGTTGAAATCCAGGACATATCTGATGTAAAGTATCAGGTTAATTCCAGTAAATATAAAAACTATTTTAAAAAAAAAATGATATCTACAAAAAAGACACTTAAAATGTACAAAAAAGCCAAGCTCAAAGAAAGAGAATTGATTAAAGTTGTGTCTAAAAAGGGTGTGATATCAAATTCCCAAGCTTACATTCAAATACTTATTTAATATTCCCTTTTAACTAAATTTTCACATGTGAATCAAGTGCCTTATGATATGTTGATAGAAATCCTTATTTCCTGTACTAAATACATCATAGCGTGTTTCTGAAAAATATTATTATTTTTATTTATGTATGATGGGCTTGGTGGCCATCTTTCAAGTAATGAATAAACATTCACACAATTTGAAAGAAGTTTCTTAAAATATATCTCATATAAAATTAATTTTGCTATTCCATTCAGCAGAGACGGAAATATTTCGATAACATGATTTCTTATAAGTATTTAGTATTAAGTGCACTTCCTTCCTATAAATGCCGGGAATAAAATAATATAAAAATTTAAATTAACGTAAAAACATGAAGGAGAGGGGGGGGGGGAGCCTAGAAGCTTCCACCCCCGTTATATTAATCCAATTTGAATTTAGCTTCTTGGAATAAATATCTCGTAAAAATAATATGGTTATTCCATTCAACAGGGGTTGAAATATTCAGATTAAAAAAGAAAAAAAAATGCATTAAAAACACCGCAAGAGCCCCGTTAAGCACACAAGTTGAATCAATTTAAGTTTTAACAGTGTTAAGTTTGGCGCACTCCCATCCTCCCATCCTATAATTATTTCCCATTGCGCAGCACTAGTGCGATATAAAACTCAATTAACCAACCAATCAATCAACTCATCCTATAGAGCATTTCCTCGTGACGTCTGGTGGTTGGCAAAAAAGCGCGCTCGACTTTCCCGCGCAATTTACTATATTGGTGATCCGCCATCGCTATGCTTTTCCCAAGCCTTTTTGCCAACCACTCATAAAAGTTGAGATGTTTGTTTACAAACAAGGAACTGCCCTATAATTGATGAGATGAATTCAAACTAACGTAAAACTTTGAAAGATGGCCGCCAAGCCCATCATACATAAATAAAAATAATAATATTTTTCAGAAACACGCTATGATGTATTTAGTACAGGAAAGAAGGATTTCTATCAACATATCATAAGGCACTTGATTCACATGTGAAAATTTAGTTAAAAGGGAATATTAAATAAGTATTTGAATGTAAGCTTGGGAATTTGATATCACACCCTTTTTAGACACAACTTTAATCAATTCTCTTTCTTTGAGCTTGGCTTTTTTGTACATTTTAAGTGTCTTTTTTGTAGATACATGTATACAGAGACACAGGCATTATAAATTGTTATAACACTTATATTTATTTTAATTGAGGATTCATAATAAGAAAATTAATTTGAAAATGAAAACGGTATTTCATTTTACTATTGTGTATGCGTTGCATAGCGTACCACTTTTAATATCGGGCTCGGGCGGGTTCGGGCTCTGATCACACAAAATTTTTCGGGCTCGGGCGAGCTCAGTTCAAAAATGTTTCGGATCCGGGCGGGCTCGGATTGCCAAAATAGAGCCCGAACTCACCTCTAAAAGGCTCCTGCAACTTAATCATAACTACGTCAAGACACGGGTCTGCACAATAAATGAGAATGTCATCAGCATAGACGATAGCGTGTACACCAGAGTCAATTACTTCAAAGAAATCCCACATATATATCGTAAAAAGTATCGGCGAAAGAACGCTGCCCTGAGGGACACCACGATTAGAAAGGACAGAACGGGAAGTGACGCCTCTCCAACTGACCTTCAAAGATCGTTTATGTAGCCATTGAGCAATCCAATACGCTGTATCACCACCAATACCAATACTAGCCATTTTATAGATGAGGGCATCCCTCCACACAGAATCACAGGCAGAGTTGATATCTAACTTGACTGCAATGACGTACTTCTTTTGAATGCGGGCATCTAAAATTTCCTTGTAGAAGATACGAAGAGCATTGCTGCAATCTCTGCCAGGGAGAAAACCAAAATGACGAGCATGGAATACCGAGCTAATAGTCACGTGATCAAGAATCCGTTTCAGAATCATCCGCTCAAGAATTTTACATCCTACAGAAGTTAAGGCAATAGGTCTGTAAGCAGCTGGTTGAGTTTTGGGTTTCCCTTGCTTCCAGATGGGAAGAACAACAGCTGTCCTCCAAGTATCCGGAACGACGCCGTCATGCAACATCGTGTAAACCATGTCTAGAATATTTTGCCGGTTGGAGAAGTTAAGAGCTTTAAATATTTGAGCTGGTATTTTGTCCTCCCATGGAGTGGTATTCTTGGTATTCTTCATTTGATGGATAGCTTAATTAAGTTCAACCAAGCTAAAACTTTTGTTCCAGAGATAATCATTACAGGAGAGATCATAAGGGATTTCAGGAAGGTCATCGGTATGACTGTAATGTGTAGCAAATAACTCAGCCTGCTCCCTACGATCAGCAATGCCACGACCATTATGATGCAAAACGAGATAAGAATCAGTGGTGATCCACCTATTGTTAAGAGCCTTAATCATTGGTAAACATTCCCGCCATTCATTCGATCACAAACATTCTTCCAAAAGGCCGAGGCTTTTGACCTAACGCAGCGCTTTAATCGCGCACGTAAACTTCTATACTTGATCCAGTGTTCCCTAGAGAGTAAAGTTTTAGCCAACCGCAGAAATCTCCTTTTTTCCCAAGCAACCAGGCACATTGAGTGTCCCACCAAGGGGGTTCCCTATTCTTAAGAAAATACTTGACAGAGTTGCCCTTTAGGGACCTACTAAAACTGCATGTTAAATTTTCAACACTAGCACTATAGTATTGCCACTCAATGAGTTATTAAAGTCACATTTGACCGTATTCCAGTCAGTATAGGTACGAGGAATAAGGTGAGGAGAAAATTTACCAGAAATATGATGGGGTAATGGTCAGAATCAAAGAGATCATGGTGTACTGAAATGTGGCTTCTACGGAAAACATCTGGACTGGCAAAGGTGAGATCAATAAGAGAATGGTTACCAGAGGGGGAAACATGGATATAGCTGTTAGAGTTCAGGATACAGACGTTAATGTTAAGTAACCAGTCGTAGATCTGATCAGCGCCCAGGCGTAGAAACAGCATTGCCCCATGCAATGTGTTTTTGATTGAAATTCCCAAGGATAATAAAAGGGGGATGGATTTTGGGGAGAAGACGGTTTAACCATAGAGAAGAAACATTCCCACCAGGAGCGTAAAGATTAATTAAAAAAATCCACTGAGTGTGACTAAATCTTAACAATTAAGAACTCAACATCAGGGGAAACAAGTTCATTAAATGTAACTTGCACAGAGGGGAAACTGATATTCACAGCTGTTAGTAAACCACCACCTCTACTCAACCTATCATTACGATAAACAATTTTTTGAGGGAAGGAGAAAGAATCAGAAGGGTTTAAAAACGATTCTTGAAAAACAAAAACATCAGCAGCACAGAAAGGCCAAAACTTTAACCAGTGATACTTCTGGCGAACGCCCCTTGAGTTCCATCGAATAAAAGAGAGAGAAATATTATGACTCATAAAAAAAGAGAAATAAAAAGTACTAGAAAACGCTTGTACCCAGAACCAGCAAGGGGCAGCATAAGCCAGCCGGGAAGGGGACAAGTTTAATCACTAAGTAGCCTCTGCCATTTCCACTTAAACATTTATCTTGGATTGGGGAACTCTAGCAACCGGAGTTTTGTTTTGGATCTCAGTCAGTCCATACTCATTTACCTTCGATTTCTTTAATAGTCCTTCAGTTTGTTCTTTTAGGTTGGAAGTATGGGGTTTATCATCAGTGGGAGCAGCAGACTTAGCATTCAACCGACCGGTAGACTTGATTACTAATGTCGTCAAACGATCCATGTTTTGTTTGCTGCTGTACCAATTGTAGTATACTCTCATTATTTTGTTGAACTAGCTGCGTAACACTTTCAATTTTTTTTGAACAACCTGAATTAGAAGATCCTGAAGTTTCATAAACACCGAGTCTAGGTTATTCTGAAATTCACCTCTGGTAACTATGGTGTCTTTTTGTGTGTTCTGCGTAACAGCGGCAGCAGCATAAGATTTTTTATCCAACGTATGGAATTGGCGACGAGCTTCAGTGACAGATACATGATTATCGGTTTTATATTTTAAGATTGACATTTCATGGAGTCGTTTCGGACATTGTGAATCAGTCGCCTCATGGTTTTCGCTGCAATTGCAACATCTCTTAACTTCGCTTGTGCACGTGTTTTCGGGATGATTCGCAGCGCATTTTTTGCATGTGACGTCACTTTTGCATTTGAGTGTCGAGTGGTCAAATTTCCAACATTTTGTACACTGACGCGGCCAATCATAAAAAGGTTTGATTTTCTCAATCATGTAAAAGAATTTTATTTCTGGGGAAGATTAGCGCCAAATATAGTAACTAGAACAGTCTCCGTAAGTTGGTCACCTGACTGAGACTTTCTCGTAAATCGACGTAGTTATTTAACCTTCAATTTATTTTTTGTTTGAATTTCTGTCCCAAGATCAGCTAAATACGTAGTAGGGTCAATGTCATGTAACACAAATCGGGTTGTAATATTCTCCTATTGTACATAAGGGGTGACAGGAACCTTTAATAAACTCTCCAATTTAACAATTTCTTTTGCACATTCTAGGTCTTCGGTCTCAATCAGAAGCTTGTTAGTTCTGGTAAATTTTATGCTATGTATTTTGTTATTCAGGCT
The DNA here is from genome assembly GCA_963930645.1 of Salticus scenicus. NCBI lineage: Eukaryota > Metazoa > Arthropoda > Arachnida > Araneae > Salticidae > Salticus > Salticus scenicus. Next base: position 153,919,024 of record OZ005656.1, read on the forward strand.
ACTTTTTGTTGTATATTTGTATTTAATTTAAAATGTAATGGCAACATGTCATTAAGAAATGCAGATTGGCAACAACTAAGATTGTATGATGCTTGTAATTTGTTATGTGTGCGCTGCTGAAGCAGTATTTGAAGTTACCATAATTAATGATTATAAATGGTGTTATTAATAAAGTAATTACACTAGAGATTGTCTTTCAAGATCTTTTATTAAAAATACTACATGGCGTAGTCGTCGGAACTAAATGGCAAATGATTACTGTAGACCGCCAGTAGGCCTAAGCCTCGAAGGGAACGTGGCGGATCATTGGAAAAAATTTAAACAAAACTTTGAAATTTATTTGAAAGCATCGGGAAGTAGTAAAAAGGACTCTGATGTTAAAGTTGCTATATTACTCAATGCTGTTGGTGAGGAAGCTATAGAACTATATAATACGTTCGATCTCGCCGAAGGAGATAAAGAAGATTATGACAAAGTTATAGATGCCTTTGAAAACTATTTCAGTCCCAAAACTAATGTCGTTGTTGAACGATTAATATTTAATTACCGTGTTCAAGATGAAAATGAAAGCTTCGACTCATTTTACACAGATCTAAGAAAACTTGTAAAGTCTTGCGATTTTGGGATTCAAGCTGACAGCGTTGTCAGAGACAGAATTGTCTTGAGAATTTCCGACGGTGGACTTCAGGAAAGATTGTTACGCGAAGGAGACTTAAGTCTAGCTAGAGCTGCCGAGATTTGTCGTTCAGCAGAACTCAGCAAAAATCAAGTCCAGACTGTGCAGAACAAAAATGTGGATGCTATTCTACAGAAAGTACCCAATAGATTTTTCAAGAATTCTTCAGGTGAAGGTGTGTCTCATCGTTCCTCAAATAGTGATTTACGACCTAATATGTCCGTCAAGAAATTTAGCGGTGATGGTAGAACTCAAGGTGTTCAAAGTATTATTTATCAATGCAAAAAATGCAATAGGAAACACAAGCGTTCAGAATGTCCAGCTTTCGGTAAACAGTGTTTTAAGTGTTCGAAATTTAATCATTTCTCATCTGTATGCACAATGCGTACTGTACGAGACATAAACTATTATGAAAATACAGAAGAACCACATTTCTCTCAGTCTGTACATAATGATTTTTTTATTGAATCTGTAAGTATTCTTCAGATAAGTAAAGTGACTCTACAAAATGAATGGACCAAAGACATACAAATATATGGTCTTAATATTAATTTCAAACTTGATACTGGGGCACAGATTAGTGTTTTACCTTTACATGTCTTTCTCAGTTTAGGTCATGATCTTAAACTTGAACATACAAATATAATATTAGAAGCCTATGGTGGCTCTAAAATTAAGCCTACAGGTATGATTAATTTAATGTGTAATATTGGTAATAAGCAGGCTTATGTAAAGTTTGTTGTTGTTAATAATACTAAATCTAGACCTCTACTTGGATTAGAAGGGTGTATTAAGCTAACTCTTATAAAATGTATTGATAATGTATCTGCCGATATGAATTTAACTAAGTTTATTGAAAGTAACAGGGAAATATTTACAGGTGTGGGGAAATTTGAAGGAAAATATGCTATTAAAGTGGACAAAAATTCTGTACCTATTGCTCGTCCACCTAGACGCATACCAGTAAGTTTACGTCCTAAAGTGGAGGAAAAATTAAAACAGTTAGAAAATCAGGGAATTATTTCCAAAGTTGATAATCCACTGGGTTGGGTGAGTAATTTAGTTGTTGTAGAGAAGCCTGACGGCTCAATTAGACTCTGTTTAGATCCTCAAGATCTCAATAAAGCAATAAAAAGAGATCTTGTTCTGATACCTAAAATTGAGGAACTTGTTCCTAAACTGTGTAATAAAACAGTATTTACTGTGCTTGATCTAAAAGATGGGTTTTTTCAAATCGAATTGAACGAGGAAAGTAGCGATTTGTGTACATTTAGTACACCATTTGGATGTTTCAAATTTTTGCGTCTACCAATGGGATTATCATGTGCCCCTGAAATTTTTCAAAAAAGGAATGAAGCAAACTTTAGTGATATTGATGGGGTTTTAATTTATTTTGATGATCTTCTTATTGCTGCAGAAACTCTGGAACAACATGATGAAATTTTGGCTAAGGTTGTCCAGAGAGCTAAGAAGTTAAATATAAAATTTAATCTAAGTAAGATACAATTTAGAGTACCAGAGGTTAAGTATTTGGGATATGTATTCAATTCTAAGGGTATGAAACCTGATCCTGACTATGTCCAAGATATAATTGACATGCCTGAACCAACAAATAAAACTGAGCTTCAAAGAATATTGGGCATGGTTAATTATTTAAGACAGTTTATACCCCAAGCTTCGACAGTATCTGCTCCTTTAAGAGAGCTTCTTAAGAAAAACATAACTTGGCATTGGTTACCTGTCCATGCAAATGCCCTTAAAGCTTTAAAAAATAAAGTTGCAAATGCCCCAGTGCTAGGAGTATTTAATAGCTCAAAACCAATTGTAATACAGGCAGATAGTTCCAAAGATGGGTTGGGTTGCTGTATGTTGCAAAATGGGAAACCAATTGCATTTGCTTCCCGCAGCTTGACAGAAACAGAAAAAAACTATGCTCAAATTGAGAAAGAGTTTTTAAGTATTGTTTTTGCTACAACTAAATTTCATTATTTTATTTATGGAAGACCTGTTGAAGTGTTAACTGATCATAAACCATTAGTTTCTGTCATGAATAAAAATGTAGGCAATGTTATGTCCCCTAGATTGCAGCGAATGAAAATAAAGCTTTTAAAATATCAATTAAATCTTAAATACTTACCAGGGAAATATATGTATATAGCTGATTTGTTATAAAGTCCTTGAAAGATGATATAGAAATGACAGAATTGGTTCATAGTTTAACTAAGCATTTGCAAATTAGTGAGTTTAAGAAAAAAGAATTTAGAGAGGCAACATCTGCTGATGTTGGTCTTTTACACGTGTTGAAATTTTGGGATGAAGGTTGGCCTTCTAATGTGAAAAATGTTCCATCTGAAGCTCGTAAATATTTTAAATTAAGAGATAACATATATGTCGAAGAGGGATTTGTATTTTTAAATGACAGAGTCATTGTGCCAGTAAGTTTAAGAGCCGAAATGCTAAAAATACTTCATAAAGCTCATTGTGGAATGGAAAAGGCTAAGGCTAGGGCTAGGCAGGTTTTATTTTGGCCGGGGATAACAAAAGACATTGAAAATATGATATCTAAATGAAAAGCTTGTGAGAGATTCAGACCTAGAAATATAAAAGAACCTCTGATTCATCATGAATTACCAAATTTACCTTATGAGAAAATAGGAGTGGATATTTGTGTGTATGGGGGTAATAGTTATCTCATTATTGCTTGTTATTTATCCAAATGATTGGATATAATAAAACTATCTAATAAAACATCTGAGGAGATAATATCAAAATTAAAAACAATTTTTTCTAATCATGGAATCCCCAAAGTAATGGTTTGTGATAATATGCCATTTGCTAGCATCAAATTAAATGAATTTTCTAATAACTGGGGAATTGAAATAATAAACAGTAGTCCCAGGTATCCGAAATCTAATGGATTTGCAGAAAAAATGGTGGGTGTTGCCAAAAATATTCTTCGTAAATCTGGCACTGATAATGATAGTATAAATGAAGCCTTGCTTGAATATAGAAATACACCTATTAGTGGAATGAATGTTTCCCCTGCTCAAATACTTATGAGCAGATGTCTTCGTACCAAAATACCTGTAACATTTTCAGTTTTACAGCCAAAAATAATACAAAATTTCAAGAACAATTTGGAATTAAAGAGAGAGAAAAGTAAAATTTATTATGATAAACAAGCTAGACGAAGATTAGAATTTAAGGAGGGGGAAAGTGTTCTTTTGAGAGTCAATAATAAATGGGAACCAGCTCAGATTATAAAAAAATGTAAGACTCCTAGATCTTATTTAGTAAAGACAGAGCAGGGTAGCATATTAAGGCGAAATTCAATTCATTTAAGGCAGCGGAAGAATTCGTTTCAATATCTGTACAGTGATGGTGATCTTGAAAATAGTGAGGTTCAAGTGGGAGATAGTGCAGATTTAAATAATGCAAACATGCATAGTCATGGTACAGGGAATATTACATCAAATGATTATGGTACTAGAAGTGGTCGTATTATAAGAAAACCTTCTCGTTTAAGGGATTATGTTACATGAGAGGGTAAGAGGGGAGATGTTGTATATTTATATTTAATTTAAAATGTAATGGCAACATGTCATTAAGAAATGCAGATTGTCCTTTTGTGTGTTCTGCGTAACAGCGGCAGCAGCATAAGATTTTTTATCCAACGTATGGAATTGGCGACGAGCTTCAGTGACAGATACATGATTATCGGTTTTATATTTTAAGATTGACATTTCATGGAGTCGTTTCGGACGTTGTGAATCTGTCGCCTCATGGTTTTCGCTGCAATTGCAACATCTCTTAACTTCGCTTGTGCACGTGTTTTCGGGATGATTCTCAGCGCATTTTTTGCATGTGATGTCACTTTTGCATTTGAGTGTCGAGTGGTCAAATTTCCAACATTTTGTACAGTGACGCGGCTGATCATAAAAAGGTTTGATTTTCTCAATCATGTAAAAGAATTTTATTTCTGGGGAAGATTAGCGCCAAATATAGTAACTAGAACAGTCTCCGTAAGTTGGTCACCTGACTGAGACTTTCTCGTAAATCGACGTAGTTATTTAACCTTCAATTTATTTTTTGTTTGAATTTCTGTCCCAAGATCAGCTAAATACGTAGTAGGGTCAATGTCATGTAACACAAATCGGGTTGTAATATTCTCCTATTGTACATAAGGGGTGACAGGAACCTTTAATAAACTCTCCAATTTAACAATTTCTTTTGCACATTCTAGGTCTTCGGTCTCAATTAGAAGCTTGTTAGTTCTGGTAAATTTTATGCTATGTATTTTGTTATTCAGGCTACTTTTATTATCAATTTCAGCCTTCAATTGCTTGTGCTTATTGTGGGGAAATTTACCTTCACCGGGTTCCAAAAACAAACACACACGTGTAACTCCATTTGTAAAAGCATATTCCAGTTGTAAAGGGAGGGGAATAGCTTCCTTAAGAAATATATTTGACTCAAGAGACGACTGCTCGTGGAACTTAAAATGGGAATTCATTCTTCCCAAAGACAAACAATTGACTACTCCACTGCCAGCTGGCAGGAGAACCGAAGTACAACAAATACATAAGTAAAAGAAAAAAGCAGAAGAAAACAAAAATAAACACTCACTTGTGTCCTTAAAGAAACCAACAGATATGAAAAAGAGAGAGAAAACTTACACACTTCGTAGAAATAACCGAGAAAATGCAACCAGGTCAAGCCAGCACAGCTTACCACAACACCTCCTTTCAAAAAACCATCTCTTTCCCGAGTAAAAAGGAATCACTTTTTTCCTCTCGCTGAAGAACACATAATTAACCAATAGGGAGTTTTTCAAGCAATAAACACGATCGCACTGACCTCTGGTGAGAGATTTAATTTTAAGGCACTGATCTGTTGGCAGCGACGAGTTATTAGAATAGACCCCGGACTGGTAACCTTTTTGCTTCCGAAGATCACATTCCCACATTTCCACCATTTCATTCGCCAAACCGATATTTCTACCGCCAAACTGACATTCCACTTCCACCAAAGCAAGTTTCCTCTATCACTGTGCTAGCTGCAATGAAAAGTAAGTAAACTAATGCAAGTAAACTAATCTTTGTTATTGACTGAAAGCTGTTTTGTTTGATTTTCCTTTAGAGTTTTGGAGGTAAGAGGAACAAACCATTTAAAATATTCAAAATCATATAAAAACCAGTTACCAAGAAAGCGATTATCGCCAAAAGAAGGCGTAAACACCGCAGTGATGTTCCGGGAATTTTTCTCCAAAGCTTGGTCTCTTTCCATACTAGGTATTCTAGGCGCTGTAACGGAGGGTATGGCTTCCTCGCTTCGGTTAGAGAGCCATCCATAGATATAGCAATATATATAGATCTATCATCCCCATGTTATTGAAGAAAAATTTTTGATGCCGAAAAAGTGTTTTGGGATGAGCTATTAGAAGGTATTGAAAAAAAGAAAAATGAATTTGAAATTGTATCTGGAGTTTTTCATTCACCTTTAGTAAATAAATGATTCATAAATTTTATTTACTAAATTATCCGTATGTATTCATGTGTGTAATTTACTCGGGGAAAGACAGCCATTAGAGTAAGGCGACCAAATTTTTGAAATCCAGTTTCAGGACAAATCATCGCAGCGTCCTCAAATTGAAGGGGCATTCGAGGACAGAGCTAAATTATGCTTTAATTTGAGGACATTTAAGGACAAATTTATAAATTCGAGGACATTTGTCCTCAAATGATTTTCAAATTGCTGAGGACATAGGTCGAAATTCGAGACTGTCCTCATGATTCGAGGACGTTTGGTCACCTTACATTAGAGTGACTTTTCCTGAGTAAAAAGTAATTATTTTCCCCTCTCGCTGATCAATCTATGTCTTATATCTATGTGCTTATCATAGATATAGTAATTTATATAGATCTATTATCCCCATGTTATCATGCAAAGACTTTTGATGCCGAAAAAGTTTTTGGCATCAGCCATTAACCAGTATTGAAACGATTGAAACTCGGAAATTATGATAGAATAGAATGTTGATGAATTTTTAAAATGCCGATATATACGCAAGCGAAGTGTGACGTCACTGACCGTCCGTGAATGCAAGAAAAAGATTCCCTATGTTAATCACCCATTGGATTTTTTTGTAAAAAAATATTAAAATTCCAGGAAATTTATTTTTCGATTTTAATCCCCGTATTTGGGTATAGATATGTATTAGTTATCGTGCGCATGTGTTAGATTGAGTTATTTTGCTATCAAATTAACAAAATTTTAATTTTAAATTTCGAGACTGTCGTCCTTCGCGTTTTTTATATTTGGCGATCAAAAATATAATACGAAAATATAGATGCCAGATGTATATTTTCGTAATATGTATTGTACGAAATATTATTTCATATTATTGTTTATTTTCTTAATATACGTTGTTAAAATAACAATGATTTTTGAAAGGAATTAAATATGTTTGCCAAATAATTTGGCGATTTTTTTTTTTTCCGCCAAGGATGACAGATATGAAATCTATTCCGCTGCAACATATTAGTATCTTATATCAGACACTTTATTTAGATATTTGAAAACAAATTTGACTTCAAATTATGATAGAATATTTATCATTTTTCTTTTAATTAGCATATTAGTTGGATATTTGTTGTGTAAACATCATCCTTTGAAATGAAATGTTTATGTTTTGAATCGAATATGGAAGTTTGCCATTTTTTTCCCCAGAATTTTAAAATTTAAAATTCAAATTTTATCAATTTACAACAAAAACAACTTAATCTACCGCGTGCACATGATAAAAAATACATATCTATACTCAAATGTGGGGATTAAAATCGGGAAATAATTTTCCTCAATTTTTAATAATTTTTTACAAAAATCCAATGGGCGATTAACATAGGAAATTTTTGTCTTGCATCCACGGACGGCCAGTGACGTCATCACTTCGCTTGCGTATTGCGCGGCGTTCAACTGAGGCACTTTCAACTGTACTGATGAAAGGATGAAAGGAAAAGTAATAGGTTTTCATAAATAAGTGATATTTGACTAATTTATGAAAAACTAGCAGACTTTTCCCGCTTCGCTGGCCACTAAATTTAAAGGAAACTCTTTTCTATATAGCTTTATAAAAATAAAATAAAATAAATTACTGAAATTGTTCAAAAGCTCGCTCCAGGTCCCTGCTGCATTCGGCAGCGATTTGGTCATCCACTGCAACTCGGGCGCTTGTCCCTATTACCTGCGACAATAGTTTACCAATGAGCTTCCATTTAGGTGCTGCTTATTATATAACAGTTTCGAAATAGATAGTATCGAAAAAATTGGAGTTTCCCTTTTATATTTGAATCCCAGTTACATGTGAACAACACTATACGTGTTGTGCACATGTAACTCGGACTGGACTCAAATGTAACTGAGTTTAGACAACATAATATTTGCTTTTACGTTATTTCATATGTTTATTTTGTTTATCCCATCAACCATTAAATGACAGCAATTTCACGCCAAATATTACAATATGCTGTGACCGGCTACGTCTGTTGCATGAAACAATTAATTTTTTGTGTTTATATATAATTCATGGGTTGTAAACCTGATAGTACAGCCTTAATATAGTTCTCTTTGGCGGCTTTTCAATTTTTGTCACCATTTTAGACTTAATCCATTGTAACAATAAGACTTAATCCCTTGTAACAATGTGCTATGAGCGCTATTTCTGCCATATTTTAGACAACTAATCTTTTTTTGGTTATATATATTTCCCATGAAACATATTTTTATTTAGTTATTTAAATATTAATTTGAATTTTTCAAATATTTCTGTTCGACAGCGTGCAAGTGCAGTAACACACAGAGGCTCATTTGTTTGTATGATAAATTAGCATAGTGATTATTATATAAAAAAATAAATAAATAGGTAAACATTATCGTGTTACACAACTTTATTATGTCGCTCCATTGGCGGCTTTTGAATTTTTGTCGCCATATTAGCGATGGATTTTTTTTTTTTTTTTTTTTTTTTTTTTTTTGTATGAAAAGAGGAAGACTATTTTGCTAATAATTTTATCAGACTCTTTTTTGTTTATACATAAGAATCCTTTATATTCTGCTTATATTTTGAATGGTTTTTAGGTTTAAAATAGTGCTTGTTGAAATAAATTTCCTATCTTTAAAACTGCATTTGTTCTGTAAATTTTGTGTAAAATTAAATCATTTATGTTTTTATATATTTGATGCGCTACTTAGATTAAAATGGCTGTTGCTATATTAAACTTCTTGTCGAAAAACTTTCGGTGTACTTCAGCACCAAAATTTAGAAAATTGCCCAGCAGGATCTGTTAATGAAACTGATAAAATAAAAATATGGTTCATAGAGTTTAAATAATCTATTTAAAAAAATTTTTAAAACCCAAATTATTAATGTATCGTATCAAATACATAGATTTGGTAATAATATATAGATTGATCATTGGGGAAAAAAAAGTGATCCCTTTTCACTCGGGAAGAGACGGCGATTTTACCAAAATATGGCAGTCTTTCCCCGAGTGAATTCACACGGGAGTACACACGAATGTTTTAGCAAATAAAATTCATGAATAATTTATTTACTAAAGGTGAATGAAAAGCTCCAGATATAGTTTCAAATTCATTCTTAATTTTTTCCTCTTTTCCTTCAATACGACTTAATGGCTGATTCCAAAGCTTTTTTTTCGGCATCAAAAATCTTTGCACGATAATATGGGGATGATAGATCTATATATATTATTACATCTATGATCACCTAAATCTTTTCGAAGATAGAATAAAACTTAATTTGAAATAATAATAATAATAATAATAATAATAATAATAATAATAATAATAATAACAACCTTTGTTTATTAACCAAAATAATTGATGAAATTTTAAATGCAAGTTGGTCTTGTGGGGTACAGGCTGTATATTATATCTTTGTGTTCGTGAGAGAAAATTTAAAAGAATTTGAAAACTGCAATTTTTAATCCCACTTAAAAATCATGTGACTTAATGTGAAGCAGATTTTTCATTTTTTTTCTCCTAACGGTTTCCATACAATCTTCTGCTGTTGCCACCTAAAATTCATACTTTACTTAATTTTAAAAAATCTAATTGTCCGATTGATAAGCTGTTTAATGCATCGGATTTACAAAAATTTTCCCTTTCATTTGCTATCTTATATGTAACGATGCGACTGATATTTCTAATTTATTTTCTAACCTTTCTGATTTATTTTCCTCATTTTAAATAAATGTACGTTTTTTTTTTTTTTTTTTTTTTATTATTATTATTATTATTATTTTGTCGAAAAAAATTGGCAACAATTAAATTATGGATAAAATGTTAAAATTTAAATGGCTTATTTACCAGAAATTAGAAAGTTATTATTTTCACATTTTAATTAATTAAGAAAAAACTAATCAAAAATTCGAAAATCTGACTTCGATGACAATGACCCTTCGGGGGGCACCTTTGTGTTAAATCTCGTGACTGTCCGAGCTACCGTTTTCGAGAACAGTGAAATATACAAAGATTGCTCACTTAATAGTATAAGATATAATTTTTATAATCAGTTGCTTTGTTATTATTATGAAATAATTACCGTCTTCATATTTAATGGAATACTTTATTATTATTATTATTTTATTTTAGTATTTTTAAGATTTTATATTAATAAATAATATGGAATTTTTTAAATTCTTTTAAATATAGTTAGAAGAGGAGCTGGTAAAGATAGCTAGTTTTAATATATAAAAAAGTTTAGTTTAAAAGAAAAGAATAACAAAGTTAAATATTTTTTATTACTTTATTAAAAAAAAAAAAAAAAAAGCAGAATGAGTATCTGAAGTTTTTCATTCACTTTTAGTACATAAATTATTCATAAATTTTATTTGCTAAATTATCCGTTTGTATTCACTCGGAAAAAGACGGCCATTAAACGGACATTTTCTCAGAGTGAAAAGGAATCACTTTTTACTCCTCGATGATCAATCTATGTCTTTTTACTATATCTATGATGCTCATAGCAGACATTTTTTTTCACCACTCTGAGTTTTGGTAGAAAAACTCGAACACTTCTATAAATAAGGAAAATTTCACTCCTACTCTTAATGACTTCATCCAATACTTTAAAGTTCAATTTTATTTGGCACTTGAAACTCTAGATAATCCTGCTTTAAACACAATAGCGGCGTGTGACCATTATGATCCTATTAATAGACGCAGACCCAAAACGGGTCTAAGTCTTAACCCCCTCCTTTAACCTTTTTATTGTTTTTGCTCTGTGTTTTACGTCTCTCTCTCTCTTTTTAAAATGTTAATAATTTTTAATTGTGCTTCTTTCTCTGTTAAGTTCCAGAATCTTTATTTGTTTGTGCTCCCCTTCAGTTTTCCCGCCCCCATTGGCAGTGAAATTGAATTACAGGACATTCATCCCGTTTGCTACCATCTTAATGAAGCGGAAGATACGTGACCTCAGTTACATGTGATTCCACTCTCCTCGAAGTCGAATACTTCTCAGTTCAATACTATTAACTTTTATATTTAAATTATTTTTTGTCATGTTATTCTAATCCAGAATATTACTTAAGCATTTTTCTATTCTCCATGTATTATTATATTTGTAATTTGTAACCAATAAGGAAAGCGCAGGTGACATCATGCTCAGGGCAAAATTAGAGCCCCTCCAATACGGCTCATCCGGCATTTTGTTTCCCACTCAGCGATTGTTCCCCAAGCGGGGGCAATTTCATATATACAAAACTTCATATATATTTAAAATAAAAATAAAAACTAATTTTTGCAAATTTTTTCTTCTATTTAAAACAAGTATCATAAACAGTGTCCCTGGTAATAAGTGTGCAAAAAAATGAGATATTGCCCGATTAATATCGAAATAAGAACAATGTCAGAATATTGCATTTCACTGTTCACCAGAAAGATAAAACCAGCTTTAGGCAATTAGCAGAATCTTCTTAAATTAACTATCAATCGGAGGCGACTAGATGGTTCCTTCGAAAAAGGTATAATATGGTATGTCACTCACATAACTTTCTGGTATCATGTATTTGAATACAACAAAAAATAATCGTATTAAAAAAATCAGTGTTGATAATTCGACGTCAAACAATATTTTGTCTGTAATATGGCTATGAGAAAGAAATTATTATACCTAAACAAACTTCCTGGATTTTGTAATATATAGTATAGCATTTCTATCAATTACATTCAAAAGAAAAGAATGATTTACTTAATTTTAGGTAGTCCTGTATATTATCTTTAAATAATATACGGGATCTATTATCTTTAAATAATATACAACATCTATTATCTTTAAGTAATATACACACTGAATAATGTGCTTTAAAAATTTAGTACAGTATGAAAAATGCATAAAAAAACGTAAAATGCACTTTCCGAAATTTCCTAGCAAAGCCTTAATGTAACGTAATTTTTTTGTGTGACCCTGCAAAGGAATAATGCTGAATGATTTTCACATCCTAATTTATTATACATACAAAAAATATGTGTTTATTTCGTTTTGTTTTGTGAGTCTAAAGATGGTAAACTGTATCTACCAGAATTTTGTCCATATACGTAATACATTTGAGTTCTCGTGATTGTCTTTGTAGACGAACTAGTTTGATTTTTAACAAAAGTTAAATAGCATTCACATATGACACAGATTTAAAATACTGAGTTCGAAATTCCTGATAATAATTGTCCTTGAGTTAAGGTTGTAACAGATGCACACAGACCAACCGATAAAAACCAGATTTACCGATTTTGGGGACCTCTAAACATGTAAATACATTAAAATCTCAGTTTAGAAAATTGGATCTAAGAAACAATACTTTCTCTAACTTACATGGGTAAAAGAAAGTAAAAAGATTTGTTACATTATAAAACCCGAGCAAAAATATTTGAAGTAAATTTGGTATTAGTACATTAGTGCCTTTTTTTTTTTTTTTTTTTTTTTTTAATATACCATAAATTCTACATTTTCCTCAATATAATCGATTATAATCTAATTCTGAGGCCCTTGATTTCGCTGAGCTCCCCCCAACGGGGGGGGGGGGGTACGAGGGGCGGTTGCTACGGCCCTGTGTACAGCTCACCAGAACAACTTAGATTTTCACATACCTCATCAAATATAAACGACGTTATTCCAGCAATATTGAAGGAAGAAGTAGCTATAGCAATAAAAGTAATAGAAAATGGAAAAGCTTCAGGAGACGACAAAATGACTGTGAATAGTTTAACAGAAGCTGGGAATGAAGCCATTGAAGTTCTTACTGAACTATGCAACAAATGTATAACTTTGTGTGATGTTCCAAAGGGCTAGAAAAATGCTATCATAATCTTACTCTTTAAGAAAGGAGAAAAAGAAAGTATTAGAAACTACCGTCCTATGAATCTGATTCCAAATTTGTATAAAATTGTGTTGAAAGCTCGGACAAATCGCTTACAGAAACAATTAGATGCAGCGCAAGCTAAAGGACAGGCAGGATTTCGAAATAATTTTAGTACCACTAACCATATTCATACAATTAGAGAAATTATTGAAAAAGTAATGAATATGAACTCCCTCTTTGTGTAGCTTTTGTGGACTATGAAAAACTTTTGACTCTGTATCATCACTAACAGTTTGGATGCATTAAAGAATACTAACATTAATTCAGGATATAATCACCTTATTGGATACATTTATAAAGAAGCAACAGCCAATTAAAACTCCACAAAAAGAGTAATGTATTCAAAATCAGGAAGGGTGTAAGACAAGGGGACGCAATTTCACTTAAACTCTTAAATGCAGTACTTCAAGAAGTTTTTAAAAACTTAATTGGGAAGAGAAAGACATAAGAATCGATTGAGAGTTTATAAGTCATTTGAGATTTGCTGATGATATTGTATTGCTTGGTTCCTCATTTGAGGATTTGCAAGAAAGACTTCAGGAATTAAACAAAGAGAGCAAGCTCGTTGGATTGAAAATGAACTTCATTAAGACAAAAATTATGTCAGTTTTTTTGTTTCTCCACCGCAGATTGCTGTTGATATGGATGAATTAGAAACGGTATGCAGTTATACTTATTTAGGACAAATCCTTACGATGAACGAGATAACATGGCTCCCTGCGATTCAGTAGAATAGCGGCTGTTCAGACGCGAACTTGAACAATAGAAACACCGTACTAGGCATAGTTACTCTCCTCTACGCTTGGTGCGCTAGTTACACGTCTCGTCTCGTAGTTAGGATATGTACTTACTTGCGCAAGAAACTTTTTGACAATTTAACGAATTATTTTTATTAAAACTATCTTTTAATGCACAAAACTGTTTGTTACAAATGCAGAATGTTTTAAGAAGATTATTTGAAGATAAATAATTATTTATTTCTACATTTATTCCTGAAAGTTCAGCTATTTAAAAATTTTCTGCTAAAAATGTTTTAACAAATTTAAAATAAACAAATAATAATAATAATAAAAAAATTATACTGACACGACATTATTTCATTATTTAAAACATGAAAATCTGACATTGACAGATTTTAATTTAGTGCCAGAGGCCTACTGCTAAACTTGTTAATATCAACAAATTCTTCTTTAGTTAATTCGTGACGATCAAAATTCCATGATAAAGTTTTCATTAAATCAAACCAATGTGTTTCAGCTGCAGATACTGTAACAAATAACGTTGGAAGTCCAAACTGTCTTATAGCCGCAAAAAAACGTTTTTTCTCTTTTTCCCAATGAGGGGGAGGTGTGCCTTGGGGGGGGGGACTCATCTCAAAGGTGTGCCTTGGGAGGGGGGACTCATGGACTCATGTCAAAGTTGTGCCTTGGGGGGACTTCATTCAATAAATCCCCATTCAATAAACCGACTGAAATAGGCCCTTAGCACTATTAAGAGTGACGTATAAAAATTCGACAACGCTGTACCGGCTGAAATAGGGGTACCTTGGGGGGACACTCATGTCAGAGTTGGGCCTGGGGGGGGGGACTCATGTCAAAGTTGTGCCTGGGGGGGACTCATGTCAAAGTTGTGCCTTGGGGGGACTTCATTCAATAAATCCCCATTCAATAAACCGACTGAAATAGGCCCTTAGCACTATTAAGAGTGACGTATAAAAATTCGACAACGCTGTACCGACTGAAATAGGGGTACCTTGGGGGGGGACTCATGTCAAAGTTGGGCCTGGGGGGGACTTCATTCAATAAATCCCCATTCAATAAACCGACTGAAATAGGCCTCTAGCACTAATAATAACATAGATCTTGTGTGTGTGTATATATATATATATATATATAGATAGATAGATAGATAGATAGATGGATATATAGATATATATATATAGTAAAAAAAAAAAAAAGTCACTAATTATAAACATAAAAATCTGTTTGAAATAAGCCAAATAATAATAATAAAGATAAGAGGGAACTGTATGTAAGGAATGTTTAATAATTGTGCTTGAAAAAACAAATCCATATTCGAAATCATTTTAAGTATGTATTACATTAGCATCTGAAATATTTTTTATTTATTTTATTTTATTTTATTTTTTTATAATATCTACATTTTGTACGCACAGTAAAAAATTTTCTTTATGTATATATATATATATATATATTAAATAATTGTCTTAGATATTTTTATTATACATATGCAATGAAACTCATTAGTAATTATTATACTGACATTACTTGAAAATTATTCCAAAAATAAATAAATAAATTTTTTTTAAAGTTTTGGGGAAAAAAAAGTTCTTATGCTCCCTGCTAATTAATTCTTAATTTCCCCCTCCCCTTATCTTTTTGTTCCACTTGTGGCCGAAAGGTTCTGCTCTCTAAGCTGGTAGAGGGGAGATGCCGGGTTCAAAGCCATGTTGCGATCGTTAATCCAGCCATTCTGATTTATTCGCAATCTTTTCCAATACTTGGTTAAATGCGGGATAGAAAAAAAAAATTATATTTACATTATACCTAGTAGCAAAACCTTTGATATTTAATAATATCTACTTCTTGTACTCACACCAAAAAATTCCTTTAATTTTATTATTATTATTATTTTGCTTTTTAATTGCTGTTTTACACACACATATATAAAATCATTATACATATGCATTGAAATATAGTAATTAGATAAAGTATTTAAATGCTATTGTGTTCACTCAGACACATACACATACCTTTATAAAAACAGAAAAATGAATTCAGGAAACCACAAAAAGGATAAATATTCCAAAAACCTACAGTGGATTATTATTTTTTCATGGATACAATATTTACTTTATATAGTATATGTTTGAAAAGTAAAAATGAATTCAGGAGACATTAAAACGTATAGATATACCAAATTCTCATCGTTCGATTTTCTTCAAAATTAAAAGTATTTTCTAACATAGTTTTAAATAACTTTTTTAATTTCTCAACATATACTACAGTGATAATCTTTATTTGGGAATAACAACTCTAAAATAGTACACAAATGAAAAAGGAAAATTTTGGACATTATAATAATTTTTACTTTCCGTACATGCGTATTTAAGGAGAATATTGTAATCATGTCAAAAATCCGACTTTGAAATTTTAATGCTTCTATATGTTTTGAGGTACCCTGAGTTCATTTTCAGTCATTGTAGATTTTTTTTTTTTTTTTTACATAATCTCAGAATTATAAAAAATCTGCATGCATAGGCATTTTAATGAAACAATATTACGTATATTAAAATTTTACTAGGACTATTTAAATTAAATAAAGTTAAAAATTTTTAATATTTTAAAAATGCTTCCTGCTAACGAATTTTTCTTTACTTCCCTCGATTTTAGAGTATTACAATTTAAAATTATGTGGTTGTGTGGCTTAAGGGTGATTATTACACTAGGGTCCTAGGCCTATAGGTGTAATGCCCTCCGTGGGGCTCTTTGTAAGGGGGGGGGGTCCGAGCCTGTATTTTTGTTAGTTTTGGAGAAAATCACTGAAAACTCCTAACGGCTAGGTCAATGAGTGTGACCTGGGCACATCCTATCTACCACAGTTTAATAATATAATCTAAGTGTGGTGTATTCATCAATAAGCCTTTTTTTTATTATTATGTTTGAATGTTAAAAATTTGAATTAAATTTCAGCATTCAAACATTCAATTATATATATATATATATAAAAGAATCCACAAAGTAATATCGAAGTATGTTTAGAATATATTGTTAAAAAATGTAATAATGCAAAATCCAGTAAAAAAAAAAATATTAAATAAGCAGAGAGCATTAAAAAAACTAGTATGTTGTGGCCACCACAAGACTTTCTTCTATATTTTCCTATATACATATTCAATCAGTAACAATATTAAAAAAAAAAAAAAAAAATACAATTTTTTTTTCTAAGTTTTTTTTTTTGTTAAAAGTAAAAAAAATCGATAACTTTGTTTTAAATTATCACAGATTTATGGTTCAACCATTCGTTTTAAAGGTATTGACGAGACCTTTTGAAAGATACCCATCTTGAAACTTTGCCCCCCCCCCCGGGGGGGAACCGATGCCCCCACATGCACAAATTTTTTTTCCTAGTTAACTACTACTAATATCAACGAGATCTTTCAAAAGATACCCATTGTGAAAATTTACCCCCCCTGGGGGGGTATTTCCCCCCTAGGGGGGGAAGCGATGCCCCCCCCACGCACAAATTTTTTTTCCTAGTTACATACTACTATTATCAATAATTCATATTAATTTTACAATCACAAGTTTAAAATAACTCTTATTATGCACATTTATACGAATTTTTGTCCTATACTGCCATGTTAAAAATTTAGATAAAATGCTATCACAGCGCCACCTTTTGAGCTATTGATCCCCAAATATAATCAGCACCAGTTTATGTCTGGGACCAACTAAATACCAAGTTTGGTAAAATTTCGTTAAAAAAAAAAAAAAAAAAAAAAAAAAAAAAAAACGATTTTTTTTTTTTTTTTTTTTTTTTTTTGTTAAAAGTAAAAAAAATCGATAACTTTGTTTTAAATTATCACAGATTTATGGTTCAACCATTCGTTTTAAAGGTATTGACGAGATCTTTCGAATGATACCCATGTTCAAAATTTAACCCCCCCGGGGGGGTACTTCCACCCCAGAGGGGGAACCGATGCCCCCCCATGCACAATTTTTTTTCCTAGTTAACTACTACTATTATCAATAATTAATATTAATTTTACAATCACAAGTTTAAAATAACTCTCATAAATACCAAGTTTGGTTAAATTTCATTCATTGGTTCGTGTGATACAGCGTCCACAAAAAAATGATACAGACAGACACACAGACAGACAGACAGACAGACAGACGCACAGACAGACATTTTTTAAAAACTATCAATTCGTGTTCAGGACATCCCAAAACGTGTAGATCCGTCAAAAAACGGAGGTCGAAAATTTTCGCGAATCCAATACTTTCTCTATATTACATATAGAAGAAAGTTAAAACTAGTATGTTGTGGCCACCACAAGACTTTCTTCTATATTTACCTATACATATTCAATCAGTAACAATATTAAAAAAAAAAAAAAAAAAAAAAAAAAAAAGTACGATTTTTTTTTCTAAGTTTTTTTTTTTTTTTTTGTTAAAAGTGAAAAAAATCGACAACTTTGTTTTAAATTATCACAGATTTATAGTTCAACCATTCGTTTTAAAGGTATTGACGAGACCTTTCGAAAGATACCCATCTTGAAAATTTATCCCCCACGGGGGGGTAATTCCCCCCCAGGGGGGAAAGCGATGCCCCCCCATCCATAAAATTTTTTTCATAGTTACATACTACTATTATCAATAATTCATATTAATTTTACAATCACAAGTTTAAAACAACTCTAATTATGCACATTTATACGAATTTTTGTCCTATGCTGCCATGTTAAAAATTTAGATAAAATGCTATCACAGCGCCACCTGTTGAGCTATTGATCCCCAAACATAATCAGCACCAGTTTATGTCAGGGACCAACTAAATACCAAGTTTGGTTAAATTTCGTTAAAAAAAAAAAAAAAAAAAAAAAAAAAAAATTGCGATATTTTTCTAAGTTTTTTTTTGTTAAAAGTTAAAAAAAATCGATAACTTTGGTTTAAATTATCACAGATTTATCGTTCAACCATTCGTTTTAAAGGTATTGACGAGATCTTTCGAAAGATACCCATCTTGAAATTTTGCCCCCCCGGTGGGGGGGCAACCGATGCCCCCACATGCACAAAAATTTTTTCCAAGTTAACTATTACTATTATCAACGAGACCTTTCGAAAGATACCCATCTTGAAAATTTACTTCCCCGGGGGGGGATTTTCCCCCCCAGGGGGGGAACCGATGCCCCCCCATGCACAAAATTTTTTTCCTAGCTAACTACTACTATTATCAATAATTCATATTAATTTTACAATCGCAAGTGTAAAATAACTCTCTTTATGCCCATTTATACGGAATTTTGTCCTATGCTGCCATGTTAAAAATTTGCATAAAATGCGATCACAACGCCACCTATTGAGCGAGTGATCCCAAAATCTAATCAGCACCAGTTTATGTCAGGGTGCAACTAAATACCAAGTTTGGTTAAATTTCATTCATTGGTTCGTGAGATACAGCGTCCACAAAAAAATGATACAGACAGACAGACAGACATTTTCTAAAAACTATTGATTCGTGTTCTCCATATCCCAAAACATGTAAATCCATCAAAAAGTGGACTTCGAAAATTTTCGCGAATCCAATACTTTCTCTATATTACATATAGAAGAAAGTAAAAATGATATATATATGTAGTTTTTTATTTAGATAGTTTTCAAGAAATTTTCATATACTTATGTAAATTTTCATAACTCTAATGCAATAAATAACAAATATATATACTTAAAACATTTACTATCAACGTAAAATGGTATCAGATGTTTCAAGATGCTCATATTTTGATACGAATTAAAAAAAAAAAAAATCTGGAGTGACTCCACTCGACTTTCCGAACATTGAGTAACTAACAGTTTTGTAGATAAAATAAAGAAAGAGGAATTGCTAAACAAACAAAAGAGAGAAAACCATAATAGAGTGTTTTTTTCTCCATATATCACACGAGGTTTTATTTAACGCTACTGAACTTTGAGCCCTTAGATCATAATGATAAAGAATTTTTCGTTTTGTCCCTGTAAAAATCTATAGATGCTAGATTCACCAAAATGCTTATAGTTAGTGCAACAGTGATTTATAATATTCATACAAATTTTCAGCTCAATTGAATAAGGCGTTTAGATGCTATCGCACTTTTAAAAATTTGGTCTCATTGGCCATAATGATAAAGAATTTTTCTTTGTGTCCCTGTAAAAAAACTGTAGTGCTAGATTCACCAAAATCTATACAGTTGGTGCAAATGCGACCTATAACATGTGTACAATTTTTTTGCTCAGATTAATAAGGCGTTTAGACGCTATCACACTTTTAAAAATTTGGCCCCATTGGCCTTAATGATAAAGAATTTTTCTTTGTGTCCCTGTAAAAAAACTATAAGTGCTAGATTCTCCAAAATCTATACAGATTGAGTATCTGTGACCTATAATATGGGTATAAAATTTTTGCTCAATTGAATAAGGCGTTTAGATGCTATCGCACTTTTAAGATTTTGGTCCCATAGGCCATAATGATAAAGAATTTTTCTTTGTGTCCCTGTAAAAAAACTATAAGTGCTAGATTCACCAAAATCTATAGGGTTCGTACTATGGTGACTTACAATATATGTACCAACTTTCAGGTTAATCGAACAAAGCCTTTAGACGCTAGCGTGTTCACAAACATACACACATACACACAT
The DNA here is from genome assembly GCA_963930645.1 of Salticus scenicus. Classification (NCBI taxonomy): domain Eukaryota; kingdom Metazoa; phylum Arthropoda; class Arachnida; order Araneae; family Salticidae; genus Salticus; species Salticus scenicus. Next base: position 153,939,554 of record OZ005656.1, read on the forward strand.
ACACACACACATACATACATCATCGTAAAAATAGTGAAAACGGACTCAGGGGACCTCAAAACGTATAGAAACATCAAAATCTCGAATTCGGATTTTTGACATGATTACAATACTTTCCTCACTATAGTGTTCGGAAAGTAAAAATGTTATTACAGAAAAATATTAAAATGCCCTCTATTTCATTATATATATATATATATATATATATATATATGAATATTACTTTCAAATTTAATTCGTTTTTGATAAAGGAATGGTTCTAAAAGTTTATTATTAGGCATTAGTATTTCAAATCATCATTAAAGAGCGCGAATATCACGATGAATAAACGATCTTTTTATTGTATTTTTTATGATGAAAACATTTTAACAAACATATATAATTTCATATGCATTGATATAATTATTATGCCCATTCAAAAAAAATTTCGACATTTTAATGAGATTCTAGCGTGAACAAATGCATATATAAAATGTTATTCTTATGACCGGACCTTTAAATTAGTGATGAAGAAACGATTCTTTTTATTATATTTTTGTGGTGAAAACATTCTGACAAACAAGCATATAATTCTACATGCCCTGATATTAATTATTATGCATATTCAAAAAACATTTTCGGCATTTGAATGAGTTTACAGCGTTAATTACAAATGCTTCTGTATAATGTTATTCCGATGACTAGACCTTTAAATCAAGCGAAACTGAGACTAGGGACCCTATATAGAGAGAGACTGGACATTGACCGAAAGTCGGCCATATTAGTGCCAATTCGGAGCGATCCCCATAGAACGTAATGCTTTTTTCTTCGCGAATGACGCTTTACTATACAACATAAAAGAAAGAAAATTGTACTAAATTTGTGCAGAAAGTAATGCAGAATATAAATATGTAATTTTTTTCGTCTTAGAAAAAAAGAATTTTAAGAAAAACGAATTTTGTTTTAACCTTCGACATGGTTACTTTTTTAACTCCGATCGGAGAACAGAGAAATTTTTTGTTGACGTTGATAGTGAAAGTAATTCTACCTTATTTTTTCTGAGGACATACATTCTATATATATAAAAAGTTATATAGAAATATTTTTAACAAATATATGGTAATCTTAGTTTTTGTTAAGTAATTCATGAGTAAATGTAAAACTACGGCAGAAGAACAGAAATTATTTTTTATTATTTTATAAAAATATTTACGTAATATTTTTACAAGCTAAAAATACATATTTTATTTATTTCAATTACGCATTATTAATAATAATGACTTAATTAAATATAGAAAATAAAAATTTTATTAATAATAATTTGTAAAAATAATAACTAATATCTTTAGAAATAAAAAAATATTTTTAATTGTTTTATTTACATTTGCTTATTTCATTAATTTTTTGATTTTTTTTTTTTTTTTTTTCTTTTTTTAGTTTTTTAAAATATTATGTAAATAAAAATAATAACTTATTTAAATATTATTTATAAAATTTATTATGGCAATTATTATTTAAAAGAAATTTATATTTCATATGCTAGCAAATAATATACACCTTATTTTCTGTGTTTTTTTTAACAATTTATTTTAAGAAATCTGATACATTTTGCATACTAGGAAATAATAAAAAATTGCAATAAAAAAATACATATTTTATTTATTTCAATTACGCATTATTAATAAAAATAACTTAATTAAATATTAAAAATAAAAATTTAATTAATAATAGTTTGTAAAAATATTAACTAATATCTTTAGAAATTAAAAAAATGTTTTTATCTATTTTATTTACATTTGCTTATTTCATTGATTTTTTATTTATTTATTTATTTTAGTTTTTGAAAATATTATGTAAATAAAAATAACTTATTTAAATATTATTTATAAAATTTATTATGGCAATTATTATTTAAAAGAAATTTATATTTCATATGCTAGCAAATAATATACATTTTATTTTCTTAATTTTTATCAATTTATTTTAAGAAATCTGATACATTTTGTGTACTAGCAAATAATCAAAAAATATCTTTTTATATAGTTATTTTAAATATGTATTTAAAAATATATCAGAAAAATACATTGAGATCTAACATAATAAATATATTGCAAAACAGTACTTAAAAACTAATAGCTAGCAAATAAATGGTGTAATTAATCTCATATTTTGGAAATAAATACGTAAAACAGCATACAATAAGAGAATTCAGAGTATTTAAAGCATGATATAAAATAAATAATTATGCATTTTTATCTTTTAAAAGTATTCCAAAATTAAAACTATTTATCTCCCAACAAAGTAAAAATGTAATAAATAAGTTCTTTTTCGATTATAACGTAAAATAATCGAAATTTCTTCTCAGCGTAATGATAAGCAATGGAGCAACTGGCACTAAAATGGAGTATTTCGTCAAAAAGCCGGCGCGCCAATGTCCAGTCTCTCTCTATATAGGGTCGCTAACTGAGACTAGGGACCCTATATATAGAGAGACTGGACATTGGCGCGCCGGCTTTTTGACGAAATTCTCCATTTTAGTGCCAGTTGCTCCATTGCTTATCATTACGCTGAGAAGAAATTTCGATTATTTTACGTCATAATCGAAAAAGAACTTATTTATTGCATTTTTACTTTGTTGGAAGATAAATTGCTTTAATTTTAGAATACTTTTAAATGATAAAAATGCATAATTATTTATTTTATATCATGCTTTAAATACTTTGAATTCTGTTATTGCATGCTGTTTTACGTATTTATTTCCTAAATATGAGATTAATTACATTATTTATTTTCTAGCTATTAGTTTTTAAGTACTGTTTTGCAATATATTTAATATGTTAGATCTCAATGTATTTTTCTGATAAATTTTAAAATACATATTTAAAATAACTATATAAAAGATATTTTTTAATTATTTACTAGTACACAAAATGTATCAGATTTCTTAAAATAAATTGATAAAAATAAAAAAAATAAGGTGTATATTATTTGTTAGCATATGAAATATAAATTTCTTTTAAAAAATAATTGCCATAATAAATTTTATAAATAATATTTAAAGAAGTTATTATTTTTATTTACATAATATTTTTAAAAACTAAAAAAAATAAAAATAAAAATCAATGAAATAAGCAAATGTAAAAAAAAAAAAAAAAAAAAAAAAAAAAAAAAAATTCTAAAGACATTAGTTAATATATTTACAAATTATTATTAATTAATTTTTTATTTTTAATACTTAATCAAGTCATTATTATTAATAATGCGTAATTGAAATAAATAAAATATGTATTTTTAGCTTGCAATTTTTTATTATTTGCTAGTACGCAAAATGTATAAGATTTCTTAAATAAATTGTTAAAAAAAACAGAAAATAGCGTTTATATTATTTGCTAGCATATGAAATATAAATTTCTTTTAAATAATAATTGCCATAATAAATTTTATAAATAATATTTAAGTAAGTTATTATTTTTATTTACATAATATTTAAAAAAAAAAAAAAAAAAAAAAACTAAAAAAATTAAAAATTAAAAAATCAATGAAATAAGCAAATGTAAATAAAATAATTAAAAACATTTTTTAATTTCTAAAGATATTAGTTAATATTTTTACAAATTATTATTAATTAATTTTTATTTTTAATATTTAATTAAGAAATTATTATTAATAATGCGTAATTGAAATAAATAAAATATGTATTTTTAGCTTGTAAAAATATTACGTAAATATTTTTATAAAATAATAAAAAATAATATCTGTTCTAGTTTCTAGTTTTACATTTACTCATGAATTACTTGACAAAAACTAAGATTACCATATATTTGTTAAAAATTTTTCTAACTTTTTATATATAGAATGTACGTTCTCAGAAAAAATAAGGTAGAATTACTTTCACTAAGGTAGAATTACTTTCACAATCAATGTATTTTGCTTAATATATATATTAATATATATATTATACAACAAAAATTCCTCTGTTTTCCAATCGGAGTTGAAAAAGTAATCATGTCGAAGGTTAAAACAAAATTCGTTTTTCTTAAAATTCTTTTTTTCTAAGACGATAAAAATTACATATTTATATTCTGCATTACTTTCTGCACAAATTTAGTACAGTTTTCTTTCATTTATGTTGTATAGTAAAGCGTCAATCGCGAAGAAAAAAGCATTACGTTCTACGGGGATCGCTCCGAATTGGCACTAAGATGGCCGACTTTCGGTCAATGTCCAGTCTCTCTCTATATAGGGTCCCTAACTGAGACTTGTATACAGCGCCAATTGCTGGGTAGCGGTAAAGTATGTAAGTTCTGGCTGTACGGGGTTTTCGCCTTGTCTGAACAGAAGCAATTGAATCGCAGGGAGCCATGGAGATAATCAAGGAAGAAATTAACAACCGAGTTATACGACTTGCATGGAGTACATTCGGATGAAATAGCGCTATACAGTTAAGTCTCGTACAACGCTGTGGCAGAGATGGCAAATAAATAAAACAGTTTTTTTTAACACCACTAAATTTTTAAAGTACCGATCTATTGGTTCATACACTCGATTTAATTTTTTGTATAAAGTAGTTGCTTTGATATAAAATTAGTGATGTTAAAATATAAAATTGTAGTATTCATGAAGTAAACTTGCACCCGCGTTGTACGAGACTTTGCTGTATTCAAAAGCAACCTTCCAATTTGTTTGAAAAGAAAAGTTTTTGATCAGTGCATTTTGTTTGTTTTAACTTGTGCTTTAAAAACTAGAACATTAACATGTAAATCTATACAAAAACTTCAAATAACTCAGAGAAGTATGGAGAGATGCATGTTAGGATTCACTCGAAGAGACAGGAAGCGAAACACTTGGATTAGGAAGCAAATCAAAGTTACTGATGTTATTGCTAGGGTTAAGAACTTAAAATTGAGCTCTGCTGGGCACCTTGCCAGAAGAAATGATGACAGATGTACCACCAAAGTCCTATTTTGGATATCGAGAGGTAATAAAAGACCGAGGAAGAGACCACTGTGTCGTTGGAGGGATGAAATTGTGAAGTTGAAGTTTGGACGAGCAGAATCGAGAAGAATTGCAGAAAACAGGGCAGATTAGAATCACCTAGAAGAGGCATCTTGCAGAGGATTGATAAAGTCTGAAATTAATGATGATGATAACATAAGATATTTCTTGGGGATTTTTTTTTTTTTTTTTTTTTTTTGCTAAAAGTTTTAAGGATTTAAGCATATTAATACTAATTATTAACAGAATGTTATATAGACAAATGCTATATGTAAATTTGTATAATTTAAAATTATTTGATTTGTAGATTTTATTGGTTGGATTAATATTTTCTGCACAACCTCTATTAAAAGGCTACCTCTCTAAAGCACCAGATTTCTCAATGAATCTCTTAGAACGGTTTTAGTGTTGCTAGTTTGTAGGGATATATTTATTTAAAGAATTACATGGATTCTGAAGATTTTTTTTTTTTTTTTTTTTTTTTTTTAATATAATAAATAATTTTTTTATTCAAAATTTTGACCATATTAAAGAGCAACCATTAAACTATGATTTATAACATTTTTATTTAAAAAATTGGAAAATTCAGTCGGAAGGTCCCTCAGAAAAGCGGTGGACAAATTTTCTCAAATACTAATCTTATTGAAATAGCACGCACTCTTTCAAAATTGAATGGACTCTAGTGCTTGAACGAAGGATTTTTCTTTCTTTTCTTTCTTTCTTTCTTTATTTCTTTCTTTCTTTATTTTTTTTTTATTACAACTAGGCTATAAGTGAGGTAAAATGTACCGAAAATTGCACTATTCTTTGTATACAACTCTGCCAAAAATTCAGATTGCAATTTGTTTTAAAATCCTTCATTCAAGAACTATAGTCACTTTTATTTTCAAGAAGTGTGCATAATTTCAACAATACCAGTACATTTTTTTTTTCTTTTTGAGAAATCGTGTACACCGCTTCTCTGAAAGTTCTCCAGAGTCCAGGACCCATCGGCTGCATTTTCCAAAATTTTTAATGAAAATTTTATAAACTGTTGTTTAAATGTTGCTCTTTTATATGCTTAAATTTTTTGATAATAAATTCGATTTATTATATCGAAAAAAGAGAAAGAGAAAAGAGATTTTCTTTAAGCCTTCGATTCGAAACCCATGTAACCCCTTAATAATCACCACTAATTTTGAGGAGTAATGTTTGATAGCGAATGAGACAAATATTCAATTGGACAAACATGTGAGTAAAAAATTAGTGGTGGGTATTCAATATAAAAGTAAAAGCCGCTACATGTTGGCAACGCTGTTTCACTGCAGTGCAAAAAGTAGGACTGACTGACTATTATATTTTGCAACATAATTTCATAAATGATTGGCTGAAAAAATCCATTCTTCAATTAAAAAAAAAAAAAAAAAAACTCGAAACTTATCGATTTTATGCACGATATCAGAAATGAAGAAGGTCTGAAATAAAATACTCGTCTGATTCCGGCTTGAACACAGTTTAAAACTTCCTCAGTGAATCACGTCCTCAAAAAAAGTAGAAATGAGAGAGAAAAAAAAGTCGGTCAGCCGAATAGGTAGCCACTGGCAACCTTCCGTACGCAAAACTAAACAACCTTGACAGTGAGAGAGTAATTTTGTATTCTTGGTTGACTGCCAAATCCGCCTTGAACTAAAATGATGTTTGAGGTAAGGCGTACATACTGCGTCACGTAAGTGTCATCCATTCTATTATGGAAAGAAACAGTCTGTCTTCATTGTAAAAAAGTACTTATACCATAGCTTTAATTTATAGGCATTTTGAAATTCTACTTCTTTTTGTTGAAGGTTCTACACTTTATCCCGCTTTACAGAGATCTTTGAAAGTGTACCACTTTTAAATGTATTTTTATTTAATTTGATTTTAGGCGCAATCATTCGAGGTGGTTTATACAATCTGTGGTTTATACCAACTTCTGACGAAATTTATACTGTTACCTTCTGATATATGGCCGAGAAAATATTGTTTTCGCGTCGAATTTTCGGAGTTGAGTTTTCGATATATTTACACGTTTTGAGGCCCCTGAATCTGAAAATCAGACTTTAAGCTGTTGGTCTCTCTGTGCGTGTCCTACCGCCTACAGGGACAATCAAAAGAGTTCTAATAAATTTATGTCTATGGGCAAAATTTTTGGTAAGTACAATTTAACATCTTTAGACTGCACGAAACGAAATGAACACATATTTTTTATATTATATCATAAAAGCATGTTTCGTATAGAATATGGCATGAAATTAATTTTCCATTCGTCCCCAGGGCCACATAGAAGAATTCAAATATTTAGACATTGTTGAAAATATATTTCAAGCTGAGTTATTTGTTTTTCATTTCATTTTGTGCTTAAATTTAAGTGACCAATGTGGTATGTATATAATTTATAGATAATATACAGGGCTATCCAAAATTATGCAAAATCATTCTTTTCTATTGAATGTAATAAAAGATAGTGCTATACTAAATTTTCCCAAGTGCAGGAAAACTGCTTTGGAATGATAATTAATTTCTCATACCCATCTGGTAGACAAATATTTTTTGAATTCTTATTTTCAACTCTGATTTTTTTGGTATAATTTCTCGTTTCGAGGTTCTCTGATTACGAATATCATTAGCGATTGATTTGCGTGTATGTCTGTTATCAGCAGAATTTAAAAACTTGTAAAATTTAAAAATTCGTCAAATGAGGGAATACCACTTGAAAATTTCACCAAGTTTCAAAGAATGAGGTGTGCGGAAGTTGTCTGAATAATTTGGAATAAAATTTAAAATTCAATTACAGTCTTAATTTTTTTAGGACTGAGGGCCTATTAGTCTCAATCTGGGATTTTTGCGTTGTCGTTTTCGATAGTTGGACATTTGTCGAAATCTAAAATTTATCGAAAATATAACTGAATAATTCGAAAGCGATGTTATAATTTGAAAAAAGAAAAAAAAAACAAAAACAAAAACTAATAGTCCTCCGTCCTAAATTCTGCTTTTGCCAGAATTTCATCAAAATATTTTATTATTATTATTATTATTGAAAGGAAAAGAAAAGAAAATTAATAATAATCAGTATCGTTACAAGCGATATCGAAAAAGTTTTTTTTTTTTTTTAAATAATTTTGAATTAGGAAATAAGAAGTGCGCGAGCAATATGAAATAAAAATAAGTAAAAAAATGAATTTAATGGTTTAATTTTTATATAAAACAAGATCGCGTGCTATCTTAAAAAGTAGATGTAATTTTTTTTTTTTTTTTAAGAAAAAGAAAAGAAAAGAAACTTAATAATAATCACTATCGGAACGGACAGTATCCCCTTTTTTAGACAAAAATACATAATTTATTTAAATTTTTAATTGATGCCAAAATAGTTTACAAGTTGGTTTTAAATTTTTTTGAAATGAAAAGAAATTCACGCGTAAATATTAAAACTGATATAAAACTTTGTGAAAAATTAAACTTGCAGGGTAAAATAGACGTCATTATAGCTCTAAAGGTATTTAATTTAATTTTTCCTCTTTCTCTTCAAAATTTCTTATCATAACAGTATTTATATTTTTATTATATATATATATATATATATATATTATTAACATGAGTATTTTATTCAGGGTTGAGAGAGGCAGTAGCCTCTCCTCACATAGAAATAACTTGACGTGTCGATAAAACTGTTTCTGAAAATATTTTGAATTGTTTTTAAAAGTCGCGTTTTTTTTTTTTTAAGAAAATGTTTTTATGCGCCAGACGACAGTAATAATAATTATAGAACACGTGATGCGATTTATAATCCAACATGACTGATTGTAACTCGCAGAATTTATATAATATGATTTAAAAATTTGGAGATTGAAATTCGTAGTATTTATACAAGAAGATTTATAAATTGTAATATTGTCAATTCGCAAATTTGAAAATATTAATGCAAAAAGACCCATTTTAATTAAGTTTAAAAAAGATCTATGATCTATCAAACAGGTTCATCGAACATAGCTAAGAATCACAAGATTAAATCAACTTTCTGATTATATGTATATAAACGCGTTTAAATCGATTTATTTATTTGGCGGCTACAGTGGGACAGACAGACAAAGACTTCAAATTTATAACATTCCTCTTTTTTACTTTCTTCTATATGTAATATAGAGAAAGTATTGGATTCGCGAAAATTTTCGACCTCCGTTTTTTGACGGATCTACACGTTTTGGGATGTCCTGAACACGAATTGATAGTTTTTAGAAAATGTCTGTCTGTCTGTCTGTGTGTCTGTATCATTTTTTTGTGGACGCTGTATCTCACGAACATATGAATGAAATTTAACCAAACTTGCTATTTAGTTGCACCCTGACATGAACTGGTGCCCATTAGATTTGGGGATCAATAGCTCAACAGGTGGCGCTGTAATCGCATTTTATGCAAATTTTTAACATGGCAGCATAGGACAAAATTCCGTATAAATGGGCATAATGAGAGTTATTTTAAACTTGTGATTGTAAAATTAATTTGAATTATTAATGATAGTAGTAGTTAACTAGGAAAAAAAAATTGTGCATGGGGGGGGGCATCGGTTCCCCCCCTGGGGGGGAAGTACCCCCCCCGGGGGGGTAAATTTTAAAGATGGGTATCATTCGAAAGGTCTCGTCAATACCTTTAAAACGAATGGTTGAACTATAAATCTGTGATAATTTAAAACAAAGTTATCGATTTTTTTTACTTTTAACCAAAAAAAAAAAAATTCTATTTTTTTTTTTTTAATATTGTTAGTGATTGAATATGTATTAATTTTCACAAAAAAAAAAAAAAAAAAAAAAAAAAAAGAAAGAAAGGAAAAAAAAATCATTTTTTTTTTTAAATATTGTTACTGATTGAATATGTATAGGAAAATATAGAAGAAAGTCTTGTGGTGGCCACAACATACTAGTTTAATCAGGGGTAAAGAAAATGAAGATTTTTCAGGATTGCATACCTTTAAAATGTTTCTTGCGACTTATACTTACTTAAATTAAATTATTTAAAAATTAAAGACTCTTAATAGACATTAAAATAAATCTGTATATCAATTTTAGTTTCTGTCTTAATTTAGATAATAAAACACAATTACACAGTTTTAAGTTTTGAATAACCTTTTAAAACTGTAACTCAAGTTAACAGTTTTAATGTTTTATATTTTAGATAAGAAAAAAAGTGTGAAATCGTATACATTAATTTTCCACTTTCTAAAATATAAAATTTTTATTCGATTCTATTTCATTTGCTACATATTTTAAATATATATAAATCTTTTTTTTGTATTTTTTCTGTTTCATCTTATTCAATGTTTCTTGTTATTATCTATTCAAGGTTTTCAATATATATATATATATGGTGTATTATAAAAATACACTAGAGATTAGTTAATTTATGATAATACCTAAATTAAACAATTTGCTAAAGAAATAAAACTAAAAGCTGAAAATGCATTTAAAATACCGCTGTAAATAAAGAAATAATTTAAATTCGTTGTTCATTTTACTTTATTTGAAGCAAATTTGATATTTCACATTGAAAAAAAAAAAAAAAAAAAAAAGATTTATTTATTATTAAAATAATCTGGTGTGTCACTCACACTACTTTCTCTTACCCTGAAATTTAATACTATAATTACAGGTTGGAGATTAAGAGGTAAGATAACGAGTACTGTTATGTAAACGTATGTTAAACAATTCAAATTAGGCTTCGGAAGAGTTTTACATGATAATTAGTTCTGTGTGAGGGGGGCGGTAGCCCCCCTCAACCTCCCGTTTTATTAATGTACAAAAAACAAGCGATAAATAAATATAATAATAGCTTAAAACATACTTTATTTACCATATCTCTATGAGAAATTTATTTCAGTTCCCGAACAGCTTTCGTGGAAATGGTAAAATATTATTAGTAAAGCACACCCACTAACAACAAATAACTAGTGTGTTGTGGCCTTCACACGACTTTCTTCTATATTTTCCTATAGAAATTCACTCAGTAAAAATAATTTATTAAAATTATTATTTAAAAAAACTATCTTCCATGATAATGCACACGGTTTCCATATTAGAGAAGTAGTATAACACTAAATATCTAAAAAAAAAAGTTGAATTTATTCTCAATATTACATTAAAAAGAAAAAAAAATAAAAATTTTTTTTTTTTTTTTCCCGGTTAAAAATGAAAAAAATCGATAATTTTATTTTAAATTATCGTAGATCGATGGTTCAACCATTCGTTTTAAAGGTATTGGCGAGCTCTTTTGAAAGATACCTATCATGCAAATTTACTCCCCTCGAGGAGGGACTTCCCCCCGGGGGGGGGGAGGCTAGGCTAATATATACGCACATTTTTTTCCCCAGTTGACTATCTCTATTACAGAAAATATATATTCGTTTCATTTAGTATAGTGCAGTCTATAGAGGTTAAACTCTACTTACCTGCAATTTCCCCAATAGACGTAATGTATTTGAATACTTTTGAGTGTCCCTGTACACGAACCATTTGCTTCCTCTCAACAAAAAGCTTAGTGTAGCATCCCTATATGATACACATTTAGAATAGCGAGTTTGAAATTTCTGCTACTATTTGTTCTTGAGATATGTTGATAACAGACCAACTGACCATTCGCTGAAAACATGATTTTCGTATTCAGGGGACCTCAGAACATGTAAATATAACAAAAACTCACGTTCGAAAATTTGACCCTATAACAATACTTTCTCGACCCTATGGGTAAGAGAAAGTAAAAAGTACAAGTTAGAAATTGTACGTTTATAAAATACGAAAATTAAGTATAATTCCCGAAGATACAAAACCAAAAGCTAAATAGCCCTCTAAATACGTTTGTAAAATAAAGAAGTAATTTCAATTGAATTTTTCATTTTTACTTTCTTCTATATGTAATATAGAGAAAGTATTGGATTCGCGAAAATTTTCGAACTCCACTTTTTGATGGATTTACATGTTTTGGGATGTGCAGAACACGAATTAATAGTTTTTAGAAAATGTCTGTCTGTCTGTATTATTTTTTTGTGGACGCTGCATCTCACGAACCAATAAATGAAATTTAACCAAACTTGGTATTTATAGTTGGTCCCCGACATAAACTGGTGCTGATTATATTTGGGGATCAATAGCTCAACAGGTGGCGCTGTGATAGCATTTTATCTAAATTTTTAACATGGCAGTATAGGACAAAAATTCGTATAAATGTGCATAATAAGAGTTATTTTACACTTGTGATTGTAAAATTAATATGAATTATTGATAATAGTAGTACGTAAATGTGGGGGTAAATTTTGAAGATGGGTATCATTCGAAAGATCTCGTCAATACCTTTAAAACGAATGGTTGAACTATAAATCTGTGATAATTTAAAACAAAGTTATCGATTTTTTTTTTACTTTTAACAAAAAAAAATTAGAAAAAAAATTCGTATTTTTTTTTTTTTTTTTTTTCGGTTAAAAATGAAAAAAATCGATAATTTTATTTTAAATTATCGTAGATCGATGGTTCGATGGTTCAACCATTCGTTTTAAAGGTATTGGCGTGCTATTTTGAAAGATACCCATCATGCAAATTTACTCCCCTCGAGGGGGGACTTCCCCCCGGGGGGGGGGGAAGGCTAGGCTAATACATACACACATTTTTTTCCCCAGTTGACTATCTCTATTACAAAAAATATAAAATCGTTTCATTTGGTATAGTGCAGTCTTTAGAGATTAAACCCTACTTACCTGCAATTTCCCCAATAGACGTAATGTATTTGAATACTTTTGAGTGTCCCTGTACACGAACCATTTGCTTCCTCTCAACGAAAAGCTTAGTGTAGCATCCCTATATGATACACATTTAGAATAGCGAGTTTGAAATTTCTGCTACTATTTGTTCTTGAGATATGTTGATAACAGACCAACAGACCATTCGCTGAAAACATGATTTTCGTATTCAGGGGACCTCAGAACAGGTAAATATAACAAAAACTCACGTTCGAAAATTTGACCCTATAACAATACTTTCTCGACCCTATGGGTAAGAGAAAGTAAAAAGTACAGGTTAGAAATTGTACGTTTATAAAATACGAAAATTAAGTATAATTCCCGAAGACACAAAACCAAAAGCTAAATAGCCCTCTAAATACGTTTGTAAAATAAAGAAGTAATTTCAATTGATTTTTTCATTTTTACTTTCTTCTATATGTAATATAGAGAAAGTATTGGATTCGCGAAAATTTTCGAACTCCACTTTTTGATGGATTTACATGTTTTGGGATGTGGAGAACACGAATTAATAGTTTTTAGAAAATGTCTGTCTGTCTGTCTCTATCATTTTTTTGTAGACGCTGTATCTCACGAACCAATGAATGAAATTTAACCAAACTTGGTATTTAGTTGCACCCTGACATGAACTGGTGCTGATTAGATTTTGGTATCAATAGCTCAACAGATGGTGCTGTGATGGCATTTTATGCAAATTTTTAACAAGGCAGCATAGGACAAAATTCCGTATAAATGGGCATAATGAGAGTTATTTTAAACTTGTGATTGTAAAATTAATATGAATTATTGATAATAGTAGAAGTAGTCCAAGCGGCGGCTGCAAAAAATTGACTTGAGAAGCTATGAAGCTATTTTTTTTTTCTATAGATAGAATTCATTGTTACAATGAAAATCTGATAGGGTTGCCTGGTCAAAGCCGTCAAGTTTAAGAGAAACAACCTCACTTCCGGTCACAATTTAAACGATTTTCGAACCCCAAAAGGTATGAAGATGAAACCGGTGCTAAAATGTAGAGATTAATATGCTCTTTAAAATGGCATAGGGTTGCCTGGTCAAAACCGTCAAGTTTCAGAGGTTGCCTCGATAATAGGGGTCAAATTTAAACGATTTTCGAACCCCACAAGTATGAAGATGAAACCGGTGCTAAAATGTAGAGATTAATATGCTCTTTAAAATGGCATAGGGTTGCCTGGTCAAAACCGTCAAGTTTCAGAGGTTGCCTCGATAATAGGGGTCAAATTTAAACGATTTTCGAACCCCCCAAGTATGAAGATGAAACCGGTGCTAAAATGTAGAGATTAATATGCTCTTTAAAATGGCATAGGGTTGCCTGGTCAAAACCGTCAAGTTTCAGAGGTTGCCTCGATAATAGGGGTCAAATTTAAACGATTTTCGAACCCCACAAGTATGAAGATGAAACCGGTGCTAAAATGTAGAGATTAATATGCTCTTTAAAATGGCATAGGGTTGCCTGGTCAAAACCGTCAAGTTTCAGAGGTTGCCTCGATAATAGGGGTCAAATTTAAACGATTTTCGAACCCCCCAAGTATGAAGATGAAACCGGTGCTAAAATGTAGAGATTAATATGCTCTTTAAAATGGCATAGGGTTGCCTGGTCAAAACCGTCAAGTTTCAGAGGTTGCCTCGATAATAGGGGTCAAATTTAAACGCTTTTCGAACCCCAAAAGGTATGAAGATGAAACCGGTGCTAAAATGTAGAGATTAATATGCTCTTTAAAATGGCATAGGGTTGCCTGGTCAAAGCCGTCAAGTTTTAGAGGTTGCCACGAAAATAGGGGACGTATTTTACGATTTATTTACCCAAGTAAAAAATGATTTACCCAAATGTAAAGATGAAACCGGTGCTAAAGTGTAGAGAATAATATGCTCTTTAAAATGGCATAGGGTTGCCTGGTCAAAACCGTCAAGTTTCAGAGGTTGCCTCGATAATAGAGGTCAAATTTAAACGATTTTCGAACCCCACAAGTATGAAGATGAAACCGGTGCTAAAATGTAGAGATTAATATGCTCTTTAAAATGGCATAGGGTTGCCTGGTCAAAGCCGTCAAGAAACAGAGGTTGCCACGAAAATAGGGGACGCATTTTACGATTTATTTACCCAAGTAAAAAATGATTTACCCAAATGTAAAGATGAAAGCGGTGCTAAAATATAGAGATTAATATGTTATTTAAAATGGTATAAGGTTGCCTGGTCAAAACCGTCAAGACCCGGAGGTTGCCTCGAAAATAGGTCAAATCTGTCAAGGAAAGCAGTCAACCACAAAAAAATTGGCGAGTTTTGAAGATTTCTTAACGAAGTGTAAAAAAATACGAATAGCATTAACAAAGAAAATGAATAAGGATGAAATTATATGAATATTTGAAAGGTGTAGCTGGTTCCAGAATGTACAGCGTAGGAGTTATTTTAAAATGGCATATGTTTGCTAGGTAAAATTCGTAAAGAAATAGCGGTCAGTCTCCAAAAAGCTAACGGATATTAAAGGTGTTTAACACAAAGTGAAACACACATGAAGACTATTTAAAAAAGGTTAAATACGAAAGGATTAATATTTAAAAGATGAAATTGCGAGCTAAATGTAGAATATACAACACTTTTCAATTTGCTTACGATTGTGCTTCAAACCTGTCAAGGTAGAGCGGAAAGCTTAGAAAAGGAAGCGAATTCCAGTATTCGTTTATTTTATTTGTTTAATGATATAAGAAATTTTAAAGCATAAAGAAAATTAAATTATTATGCGTGACCATTCTTTTTCTAATCTGTATAAAACTAATTTCAGCTCACGAGCTCGTTTTTTCCCCATTTTTCAATACTTAAAATATTCAAATTGTGTCAAAGTATTGAGAAGATAAATTCCCTGAAGAAATGTATGCGGCTGCTTTGTAGAATTTTGTACGAATATTTTGGTTTGTGCCGATTTTGTTATATTAAAGTTTGTCAATTTTAGAAAATTTTCTCAATTATTTTTTTTATATCGAATTAAAAATAATCAATAATGCCTTCTGAAAATTAATTATGGGTACAAATAAAGCGAAAAACATTTTTAAAAAATTGATAAATTTTTCGCGTTTCTTAATAACCATGAATTAATTTATGAAATTGAAATTTGTAAATCTTGCTGAAAATCTCAAATAAGAGGTTTTCTTTTTTTCCATTTTATTTAATTATTTATTGTGTATACTAACAGAATTTTTTATTATGAGTTTCTTGGGCATTATTATCTTCATTTCTGTTAACTTTTGAGGGCGTATTTTCTTATTTGTATCGCATGCTTCATTTTTAATTTTTACTATTAATTCGTTGTTTTTATGGGAAATGTTAGAACAGTTTCATTACAGCTTATTTATTTATTTTTTCTTTTTTTAAATACTTTTTATATTTTTTCTTCATATTGTATAAAAAACCCTTCAAAATTAGCTTTTTTTTTTCTTTTTTTCGAGACAACCACTATTTCTCGAGATTTTTACCTGGCAACCCTATGATACTCTAAAGAGAATATTATTCTCTATATTTTATAAACGGTTTCATTTTTAAATATGTTAGGGTAAAAAGACCGCTAAAATTCGCCCTCACCACACACACACGTACACACTTTTCGTGGCAACCTCTTTTCTTGGCAGTTTTGACCAGGCAACCCTATGTCATTTTAAAGAGCATATTAATCTCTACATTTTAGCACCGGTTTCATCTTCATACTTGTGGGGTTCGAAAATCGTTTAAATTTGACCCTTATTATCGAGGCAACCTCTGAAACTTGACGGTTTTGACCAGGCAACCCTATGCCATTTTAAAGAGCATATTAATCTCTACATTTTAGCACCGGTTTCATCTTCATACCTTTTGGGGTTCGAAAATCGTTTAAATTGTGACCGGAAGTGAGGTTGTTTCTCTTAAACTTGACGGCTTTGACCAGGCAACCCTATCAGATTTTCATTGTAACAATGAATTCTATCTATAGAAAAAAAATTAGCTTCATAACTTCTCAAGTCAATTTTTTGCAGCCGCCGCTTGGACTATAGTTAACTAGGAAAAAAATTTTGTGCATCTGGGGGCATCGGTCCCCCCCCCCCTGGGGGGGAGTACCCCCCGGGGAAGAAATTTACAAGATGGGTATCTTTCGAAAGGTCTCGTTGATAATAGTAATAGTTTACTGGGAAAAATTTTTTGTGCATGTGGGGGCATCGGTCCCCCCCCCGGGGGGCAAAGTATCAAGATGGGTATCTTTCGAAAGGTCTCGTCAATACCTTTAAAACGAATGGTTGAACCATAAATCTGTGATAATTTAAAACAAAGTTATCGATTTTTTTTACTTTTAACGAAAAAAAACTTTTTTTTTTAAACGAAATTTTACCAAACTTGGTATTTAGTTGGTCCCCGACATAAACTGGTGCTGATTATATTTGGGGATCAATAGCTCAACAGGTGGCGCTGTGATAGCATTTTATCTAAATTTTTAACATGGCAGTATAGGACAAAAATTCGTATAAATGTGCATAATAAGAGTTATTTTACACTTGTGATTGTAAAATTAATATGAATTATTGATAATAGTAGTACGTAACTAGGAAAAAAAAATTGTGCATGGGGGGGCATCGCTTCCCCCCTGGGGAGATGTACCCCCCCCCCCCCCCCCGGGTGAGGGTAAATTTTGAAGATGGGTATCATTCGAAAGATCTCGTCAATACCTTTAAAACGAATGGTTGAACTATAAATCTGTGATAATTTAAAACAAAGTTATCGATTTTTTTTACTTTTAACAAAAAAAAAAAAATTCGTATTTTTTTTTTTTTTTTAAATATTGTTACTGATTGAATATGTATTACTTTTAACAAAAAAAAAAAAAAAAAACTTAGAAAAAAAATCGTATATATATATATTTTTTTTTTTAATTTTGTTACTGATTGAATATGTATAGGAAAATATAGAAGAAAGTCTCGTGGTGGCCACAACATACTAGTTGTGAGTAATTTTGCAAAAAAAAAAAAAAATAATAATAATAATAGAAAACTTTTTATGTTTAGTTTTAGTTAAAAATGATGGCTGATTAAAGACGTTTATTTAATTATATACTTTAAGAAAATCTAAATTGTTTGAAATATTAAAAAACATATACCAATATCTTTACCTTAATTTTTATGTATAATTTATTAAACATTTTTGTTTTTTTGTTTTTTTAAGTCAAAATAAATAAATAAGTACGGATATGGAATCACTTTTTATTGACAAACTTTAACTCAAAAAATCGATACCTTTAAAATATAGTTGTGAAAAGAAACATTTTTTGCAATATAAATGCATAAATTTATTTGGTAAATATGAGCATATATTTTACAATGCTCATTATATTAAATTTAAAATTTAAGTAAATAATAATAGATTAACAATTAAAAAAACCACTTTAGTTTTAATTAAAAATAATTACTGAATAAAAATATTTACTTAAATATATACTTTTAGAACATTTAAATTGTTTGAAATATTAAAAACATTACCAATATTTTCACCTTAATTTTAAGTATAATATATTAAATATATTTAAATAAAAAATAAATAAATGAATAAATGAATAAAAAATAAATAAATAAATAAATAAAATTCTTTTAGAATAAGTCAAAATAAATAAGTAAATAAATGCAATCATATTTTAACAAATTTTGACTAAAATATATATACCTTTAAAATATGATTGTGAGAAGAAAATATTTTTTGCAATATTATATGCCAAACTTTATTTGGTAAATACAGGGTGGCGACAATCAGAGAAAACAAGGAAATAATGGAAAAATCAGGGTACTTTATCAATCTGGAAATATCAGGGAAAAATCAGGGAATTTTGTAAAAACATCCAAAAATCATGGAAATTCTCATTTTTGCCCAGCAGGCGTGACTGAAAAATTGTCAAACAGGTTTTATCTTAATCACTAGCGAGCTTCGCCCGCTAGCGGGTCAGTATTTTCAAATGAATCACTATAATTAATGAATCACTAACAGTAACTTTTAGTCTTAAGAAAAGAAAAAAAAAAACATTTCTGATCGGGTCAAATGTCGTCCCGGTCCCCACTGCCTTCGGCAGCGCAGTCGCGCTGCGCGTGCCCAAGTTAAGGGATACACGCGCTGCGCGAGCGTATTCCTTCCCTGACCCTTCGTGCCCCCCCCCCCCAAAAAAAAAAAAAAAAAATAATAATAATAGTTCATTTCTGATCGGGTAAAAACTCACACCGACGGGTGAGCATGACTGACGCGCATCGGCAGCGCAGACCCATGCGCGGTGCGCAAATATTCCTTCTCAAATCAAATTTTTATTCTTAAGAAAAGAAAAGAAAAAAATCATTTCTCATGGGGTACAAAGTCGGCCCGGGTCCCCACTGCCTTCGACAGCGCAGTCCCGTGCGCGCTGCGCGCGCACTAGTTAAAGAATACACGCGCTGCACGCCCGCATTCCTTCCCTGACACTTCGTGCCCCCTAAAAAAAATCATTTCTGATCGGGTAAAAAATCACACCGAGTCCCCACTGCCTTCGGCAGCGCAGACCCATGCGCGCTGTGCGCGCACGACCGGGTCCCCACTGCCTTCGGCAGCGCAGTCCTGTGCGCGCTGCGCGCGCACTAGTTAGGGGATACGCACGCGGTGCAGACCTATTTCTTTCCCACCCTTTCAGCCCCTTCTAATTAACCTACGTATACCAATTTTGAACGGTCTTACTCAATTAGCTGAGATGCAAAAGAACACCTAATCAGGACGCCTCAAAACTTGTAAATCTGCTGAAAACTTTCGATAATATAAAATAACTTTAAAATATCTTTCGAATGACGTATTAAAAATAATTTAATCATGATTAGAAATTGAAATATTGAAATTTGAAAATATTGCAGTGCCATCTGGCGGTAGAAATTTCTGTATTCCACTGTTCGATCCCAAATCAACAAAGCTTTCTAATGATGTATTACTTATGAAATTATTTTAATTAGTAGTTGAGATACAAAAGAAAACTGATTCAGGAGACCTCAAAACGTGTAAATCTGGTGAAATCTTGAATTCATTTTCGATATTGTAAAAGTACTTTAAAATGTGTATCGAATGACGCATTAAAAAAAAATTAATCATGATTAGAAATAGAAATATTGTAATTTAAAAATATTACAGCACCATCTGGCGGTAGAAATTTCTGCAATCTACTGTTCGATTCCAACTCAACAAAGCTTTCAAATGATGCATTACTTATGAAATTTTTTTAATTAGTAACTGAGACAAAAGAGAAACCCATTCAGGACACCTCAAAACGTTTAAATCAGGAGAAATGTCGAAATATCGAATTTCTGTAATCTACTATTCAATTCCAAATTAACAAATCTTTCAAATGATGGATTACTTATGAAATTATTTTAATTAGCAGCTGTGATACAAAAGAAAACCCATTCAGGACACCTCAAAACGTGTAAATCAGGTGAAATCTCTAATTCCACTTTCGACACTTTAATTAGTAGCTGAGATACAAAAGAAAACCCATTCAGGAGACCTCAAAACGTGTAAATAAGCTGAAATCTCGAATTCCACTATTGCGATGCAAAAGAAAACCTAATCAGGAGACCTCAAAACGTGTAAATCGGGTGAAATCTCGAATTCCCCTTTCAATAATGTAACCGTACTTTAAAAGGTGTATCGAATGACACATTAAAAAAAAAAAAAAAAAAATTAAACATAATTAGAATTTTAAATATTCAAATTTTAAATTATTACAGCGCCATGACACCTCAAAACGTGTAAGTCAGGTGAAATTTCGAATTCCATTACCTACGGTTGTCGGTTAATCCTATACTATTAAGTGAGCAATATTTGTATGTATATTTCACTGTTCTCGAAAACGGTAGCTCGGACAGTCACGAGATTTAACACAAAGGTGTCCCCCGAAGGGTCATTGTGCACATCGAAGTCAGAATTTCAAATTTCTGTTTAGTTTTCTTTTAATTAATAAAAATATGAAAATAATAAGCTAATAATAGCAAAAAATTAGCCATTTAAATTTAATCCATAATTTAATTGTTGCCAAAAAAAAAAAAAATACGAATTTATTTTTTTTTTCCAACAGGAAAATAAATACATTTATCTAAACATGAACAATACTACACACTACTGATCGCAGAGCTTCCAAATTTGGCATATAGGTACCTGGGACCCTGCAGGTGTGCACCTCATCGAGATTTTTTCGAATTTCGAATTTGAATTTTTTAAATTAATGTTTTTTCGATTTTAAACATTGGCTTTTATGTTTCATTTTTCAAGAATTTATTCTTCGATTGTAATCGTCTGCGTATCTTAGCAACGGCTATATTATGCAATTTATTTTTTTATTTAATACATTTATTTGAGGGCGAATCTTTTTTCTCTTTTTATTTTATTATATTTATTGAAAATAAAATGGTAATGCAGTAGAAAAAATTAAATATATTAAATTTAAAATTTAAAAATGTATTTATAACAGTTATCTTTATGTATAATTTTTGTAGTATAACAACAATTATTTTTCATTTGTTAATTTAATTTCTTTAAATTTTTTTTTTCTTTTTTTTCTAATTTATAGTATTTGTCAGGAAATAATGGTAGCATATAGTAGAAAGGATTAAACTGATTGGAATTTATTTATTTTTTATGTATTTAATTCCTTCTAAAAGAAAATCTACTTTTTATTTTATTTCATTATATTGGTCGGAATCAAATTGTAATACAGTGTAAATAGCATGAGCAATAAAATACTTGGTTAAAAAACTAAAATATTTAATAGACGCTGAGATACAGTTATCTTTAAAATCGTAGTTCTTAAATAATGGCAGACCCACCTATCGTCAATAAATACCCATATTGAAATACATAGGAAAGAGATTTCTGCAGGCAGTGGGAACCTGCTCCCGATACAATGCGGGCAGAGAAAGAGCTGCCGTAGTCAGCGAGTACCCGATGCGAGGTCTAGAGCGATTCCAATGTAATTATTTTAGTTTTTATTTATAATGTGGTGTGAAAAATAAATAATGATCCAATTCTTTTGGAGATTCGTTTAAATATAGTGGCCAGCGAAGAGGGCGTAGCCTGCTAGTGGAAGTAAATAGAAAAAGAAATATTTTTACCTTAAGTGTATTTGTGTCGTTTTGAAACTGGCATCCTCTTTCGACAGATAAAATTTCAGGCGTGTAAAGATAAAATTTAATTTGCAATTAAAATGTAAATCTTTTGTTTATTGACCAAAATCGATGAAATTTTAAATGCAAGTTTGTTTTGTGGTGTTAAGATTGTATACTAATTGAAATGTGCGAATTTTGAAAAATTGAAGAAAATAGAAAATTGCAATTTTTAATCCCAGTACAAAAACACGTGACCTCATTAAACACCAGATGTTTTTTCTTTCCGTTCAAGATCGTCTGCCAAGTTAAAATGCTTGTGATTTGTTGCCACCATTTTTTTTTAGTTTAGTTAATTTAAAAAAATCTAATTGTCCGATCGATAAGCCGTTTAAACCATCGGATTGAGAAAAAAAAGGCCCTTTCCAATCGTATCTTGTTTGTAACAATACGACTGATATTTCTAATTTATTTTCCACTTTTCCCGTGAAAATGTCGCTTTTTAAGCATTTAATCATGAATTCTGGGTCATTTTTCGATAGACATGAGTCGACATTTTAATTAATATCTCCGCTAATTAGGGGCGCATCTCTTAGCGAATTATCGCGATGTCGAGATGAAGAAATTCTGCGTCTGTCGACACCGGTTTCGAGTCGATGCGACCATTAGCGCCGGAGCTTTAGCGATGACAAGGCATTTCTCACAGACAGACAGACAGAAAAGCAGACAGACAGATGCGCACAGATTTTAATAATATAAGGAGACTAGCGAGCTTCGCCCGCTAGCGGGTCAGTATTTTCAAATGAATCACTAAAATTAATGAATCACTAACAGTAACTTTTAGTGTTAAGAAAAGAAAAGAAAAAAAAAAAAATCATTTCTGATTGGGTAAAAAGTCGGCCCGGGTCCCCACTGCCTTCGGCAGCGCTGCCCCGTGCGCGCTGCATGCGCGTATTCCTTCCCTGACCCTCCGTGCCCCCCCCTCAAAAAAAAAATTCTGATCGGGTAAAAACTCACACCGGGTCCCCACTGCCTTCGGCAGCGCAGACCCATGCGCGCTGCGCACGCACGTGTGAAGATATACGCGCGCTACGCGCACTGATTCCTTCTCAAATCAAATTTTTATTCTTAAGAAAAGAAAATGAAAAAAAAAAAATCATTTCTCATCGGTTAAAAAGTCGGACCGGGTCCCCACTGCCTTCGGCAGCGCTGTCCAGTGCGCGCGGTGCACGCCTATATCTTCCCCACCCATTCAGCCCTTCCTAATTAACCTACATATACCAATTTTGAACGGTCTAACTGAATTAGCTGAGATGCAAAAGAAAACCTAATCAGGACACCTCAAAACGTGCAAATCTGGTTAAAACTTTCGATAATATAAAATAACTTTAATATATCTTTCGAATGATGTATTAAAAACAATTTAATCATAATTAGAAATTGAAATATTGAAATTTTAAAATATTACAGCGCCATCTGGCGGTAGAAATTTCTGTAATCTACTGTTCGATTTCAAACCAACAAAGCTATCTTATGATGTATTACTTATGGAATTATTTTAATTAGTAGCTCAGATACAAAAGAAAACCGATTCAGGAGACCTCAAAACATGTAAATGAAGCGAAATCTTGAATCCCGCTTTCGATAATATAAAAGTACTTTAAAATATTTTTCGAATGATGTACTAAAAATAATTTAATCATAGTTAGAATTTGAAATACGCGTATTATAATAACACTAGCGAGCTTCGCCCGCTAGCGGGTCAGTATTTTCAAATGAATCACTAAAATTAATGAATCACTAACAGTAACTTTTAGTGTTAAGAAAAGAAATTAAAAAAAAAATCATTTCTGATAGGGTAAAAAGTCGGCCCGGGTCCCCACTGCCTTCGGCAGCGCTGCCCCGTGCGCGCTGCATGCGCGTATTCCTTCCCTGATCCTCCGTGCCCCCCCCCCCCTCAAAAAAAAAAAAATTCTGATCGGGTAAAAACTCACACCGGGTCCCCACTGCCTTCGGCAGCGCAGACCCGTGCGCGCACGCGCACATATTCCTTCTCAAATCAAATTTTTATTCTTAAGAAAAGAAAATGAAAAAAAAAAATCACTTCTCATCGGTTAAAAAGTCGGACCGGGTCCCCACTGCCTTCGGCAGCGCTGTCCCGTGCGCGCGGTGCACGCCTATATCTTCCCCACCCTTTCAGCCCTTCCTAATTAACCTACATATACCAATTTTGAACGGTCTAACTGAATTAGCTGAGATGCAAAAGAAAACCTAATCAGGACACCTCAAACCGTGCAAATCTGGTTAAAACTTTCGATAATATAAAATAACTTTAATATATCTTTCGAATGATGTATTAAAAACAATTTAAACATAATTAGAAATTGAAATATTGAAAATTTAAAATATTACAGCGCCATCTGGCGGTAGAAATTTCTGTAATCTACTGTTCGATTTCAAACCAACAAAGCTATCTTATGATGTATTACTTATGGAGTTATTTTAATTAGTAGCTCAGATACAAAAGAAAACCGATTCAGGAGACCTCAAAACATGTAAATGAAGCGAAATCTTGAATCCCGCTTTCGATAATATAAAAGTACTTTAAAATATCTTTCGAATGATGTACTAAAAATAATTTAATCATAGTTAGAATTTGAAATACGCGTATTATAATAACATTTAATTTGCAATTAAATTGTACATTTTTTATTTATTCTCGAAACCCGATGATATTTGAACTGGAACTTCGTCTTGTGATGTTAAAAGTTTGTAGCAAGTTTGAATTCATTTTGAAGAAAATTGAAGCATTTTGAAATTTGCAATTTTTATTTCCAGTACAAAATCAGTAAAGCTGGAAGTAAAATCTATTTATTCTTTCGCCCGGCGCCATGGTAACCGAAATACGTCTATTGCGAAATTAATAGAACTGTTGTGATTTGTTGCCACCTTTTTTTTCATACTTTAGTTAATTTTAAAAAATCTAATTGCCCTATAGATAAGCTATTTAAACCGTCGGATTCAGAAAAATCGGACCTTTCATTTGATATCTTATTTGTAACGATACGACTGATATTTCTAATTTATTTTCCACTTTTCCGTAAAAATGTCGCTTTTTAAGCATTTAATCATGAATTCTGGGTCATTTTTCGGTAGACATGGGTCGACATTTTAATTAATATCTCCGCTAATTAGGGGCGCATCTCTTAGCGAATTATCGCGATGTCGAGATGAAGAAATTCTGCGTCTGTCGACACCGGTTTCGAGTCGATGCGACCATTAGCGCCGGAGCTTTAGCGATGACAAGGCATTTCTCACAGACAGACAGACAGAAAAGCAGACAGACAGATGCGCACAGATTTTAATAATATAAGGAGACTAGCGAGCTTCGCCCGCTAGCGGGTCAGTATTTTCAAATGAATCACTAAAATTAATGAATCACTAACAGTAACTTTTAGTGTCAAGAAAAGAAAAAAAAAAATCATTTCTGATTGGGTAAAAAGTCGGCCCGGGTCCCCACTGCCTTCGGCAGCGCTGCCCCGTGCGCGCTGCGCGCGCGTATTCCTTCCCTGACCCTCCGTGCCCCCCCTCAAAAAAAAAAAATTCTGATCGGGTAAAAACTCACACCGAGTCCCTACTGCCTTCGGCAGCGCAGACCCATGCGCGCTGCGCGGGCACGTGTGAGAGTATACGTGCGCTGCGCGCACATATTCCTTCTCAAATCAAATTTTTATTCTTAAGAAAAGAAAATTAAAAAAATCATTTCTCATCGGGTACAAAGTCGGACCGGGTCCTCACTGCCTACGGCAGCGCAGTCCCGTACGCGTTGCGCGCGCTCAAGTTAAGGAATACACGCGCTGCGCGCGTATTCCTTCCCTGATCCTTCGTGCCTCCTAAAAAAAATCATTTCTGATCGGGTAAAAACTCACACCGTGTCCCCACTGCGTTCGGCAGCGCAGACCCATGCGCGCTGCCCGCGCACGTGTGAAGGTATACGCGCGCTACGCGCACATATTCCTTCTCAAATCAAATTTTTATTCTTAAGAAAAGAAAATGAAAAAAAAAAATCATTTCTCATCGGTTAAAAAGTCGGACCGGGTCCCCACTGCCTTCGGCAGCGCTGTTCCGTGCGCGCGGTGCACGCCTATATCTTCCCCACCGTTTCAGCCCTTCCTAATTAACCTACATATACCAATTTTGAACGGTCTAACTGAATTAGCTGAGATGCAAAAAAAAAAAAAAAAAAAAAAAAAACTAATCAGAACACCTCAAAACGTGTAAATCTGGTGAAAACTTTCGATAATATAAAAAAACTTTAAAATATCTTTCGAATGATGCATTAAAAATAATTTAATCATAATTAGAAATTGAAATATTGAAATTTGAAAATATTACAGCGCCATCTGGCGGTACAAATTTCTGTAATCTACTATTCGATTCAAAATCAACAAAGCTATCTAATGATGTATTACTTATGAAATTATTTTAATTGGTAGCTGAGATACAAAAGAAAACCGATTCAGGCAGGGGCCGCTTTACAATTTTGACGGCCCTAAGCTATAGATTATTGGCGCCCCCCCCCCCTCTTATAGATATTATGCCAGGGCTGCTTACAGATTTCATGTGACCCCAGGTAAATTTTTTCACTGAGATCCCTACCTCCCCCTCTCCTCCCTTACAAAAGAAAAAGCTACTACTATATTAAGATTCAACTTATTCTAATATTATAAGTTAATATAAATTTAAATAACATTTTTTTTTTTTTTTTGTAAAAATTGATTTGGATCCAGCATATTTAGAAATAAGAAAAAAATAAGTTGAATCAAACCTTTAGTATGACATCGCACGTATTGATGTACAATGGAACTACTGTACATCAATACGGTTATATCTGTACATGTACTCCTATACCATGTACAGCTTGTACCATAAACTATTTGACCAAAAATTTGAGTAAAAAGTATTACAATGGGATGAAAAAGAAAATTTTTGAATGGCTAGAAGAAAAGGGAATTTGAAATCCATTATAATTTTAATCCTTCCATAATAAAAGATAATTTTACATTAAATCAGATGGTAACAAGAATTCGTTCCATTCTTTAAACAAGAAAGAAAAATCTTTTGGTTGGCGTAGGTTATTAATATTTTCCAACTGTATGTACTTGTTGCCTTTTTACCCTTTAATGTACTTTGTCTACGTTATCACACAACGGAAAAAAATACAGACAGACAAACTAACTGAATTCATAATCACTCTAAATCATTATTGAAAAGTTTTAACCTTAACACAAACGAAAATGCGGTTCTAGCAATTTCCAGTTGTAGCTCTTTAGCTCTTATAATGTGTTTGAATAGTTTGGTGTGATCCTGTATATCTTAATGCTAAACACACCATATTCTACAGATTTTTTTTTTTCATATTAATAATAAATCTAAATTTTGATACGACATTCGCAGTTCAAAGTTTTTTAAATGTGATTTATAAAAATACATCTCATAGAAAGCAATTAACTGTCATTCTTTTGGGTGTCCCTGTACACAAGCTAGTTAGCCTATTTCTACCATTTTAAATATAGAACTTTAGCTACGGCTGTGCTGACAAACTGAAGTTGTCAACATTTTAAAACTTTATTGAAAAGTGTTAAAAATGCTTTCCCCTTCACTTTTGCTTGAACTCCCTGTATGTGTGAAATAAAATTTTTGTTAATTCACTTCTCAGTGGATTGACTTGTCATATGAAATTTTGTGTCGGCTATTATTAATTGCAAACTAATAACTTTCAAACACGATTACGAAACCTTTTCATTCATAAACGCGCAACGTAATTAGGTATTATTATTTAGATACGGTGGTACGAATCGATCAGTAGTGTTTAAGACCGATTGACTACGCTAAGGTCCGTGGCCTACAGGTAGAATGCCCTCTGAGGGGGGTCTTTCTAAGGGATCCTAGCGTGTATTTACACGAGTTTCGGAGAAAACCACGGAAAATTGCGAACGGCTAGAAAGATGAGCGCGACCTGGGATTGAACCGAGCACTTCCAATCTACCAGCTTTGAGTGCAGAACTGCTCAACCATTAATGGGCCTGTGATGCGAATCAAAGTAGCGTTAATTTTTCTGCATGAAGGTAAAGCCTTTTGCAAAAAAGACTCTAAAGTCAACACATGAAACAGATTGTCTAGACACCATAGGCGAGAAAAGGTCGCCCTTATGTAATTTAAATTTACTCTTATTAGTGCTAGAGGCCTATTTCAGTCGGTACATTTGTCGAATTTTTATAATACACTCTTAATAGTGCTAAGGGCCTATTTCAGTCGGTTTATTGAATGGGGATTTATTGAATGAAGTCCCCCCAAGGCACAACTTTGACAGGAGTCCCCCCCCAGGCCCAACTTTGACATGAGTCCCCCCCCCCCCAAGGTACCCCTATTTCAGTCGGTACAGCGTTGTCGAATTTTTATAATACACTCTTAATAGTGCTAAGGGCCTATTTCAGTCGGTTTATTGAATGGGGATTTATTGAATGAAGTCCCCCCAAGGCCCAACTTTGACATGAGTCCCCCCCAAGGTACCCCTATTTCAGTCGGTACAGCGTTGTCGAATTTTTATAATACACTCTTAATAGTGCTAAGGGCCTATTTCAGTCGGTTTATTGAATGGGGATTTATTGAATGAAGTCCCCCCAAGGCACAACTTTGACATGAGTCCCCCCCCAGGCCCAACTTTGACATGAGTCCCCCCCAAGGTACAACTTTGACATGAGTCCCCCAAGGCCCAACTTTGACATGAGCCCCCCCCTTAGGCCCAACTTTGACGTGAGTCCCCCCCAGGCCCAACTTTGACGTGAGTCCCCCCAAGGCCCAACTTTGACATGAGTCCCCCCCAAGGCACACCTTTGACATGAGTCCCCCCCAAGGCACACCTCCCCCTCATTGGGAAAAAGAGAAAAAACGTTGTTTTGCGGCTATAAGACAGTTTGGACTTCCAACGTTATTTGTTACAGTATCTGCAGCTGAAACACATTGGTTTGATTTAATGAAAACTTTATCATGGAATTTAGATCATCACGAATTAACTAAAGAAGAATTTGTTGATATTAACAAGTTTAGCAGTAGGCCTCTGGCACTAAATTAAAATCTGTCAATGTCAGATTTTCATGTTTTAAATAATGAAATAATGTCGTGTCTGTATAATTTTTTATTTATTTTTTAATCATAATTTATATATTTTGTGTATTTTAAATCTATTCTTAAGAAATTTCTGAAATCTGAACTATTTTCTGACTTGTTTACGAAGTTATTTTTAGTTCCCCATCATACTACAAGTATGGGGAATTTAGGTAATCTTGAAAATTTTCGACCACGGTTTTTTGACTTTTTTTACACGTTTTCAGGTGTGAGGAATCTGAAAATGACAAAATTTGTATGGTGTCCGTCTGTAGGGTGTCTGTTAGTTTGTTAGTCCGTTAGTGAGTTTGTTAGTGTGTGTGCACGATATCTCAAGAACAAACAGTCGCAAAGAAGTCAGATTAGTTTTAAAATATTACTTTCGACACTGTCAAGAACCCTATTCATTTGCAGCATTCGAATTAAAAAACTTCGTAAGTTATTGTAAATTTACGATTTCTTAACATGGGAGAATAGGATAAAATTTCACTTAAACGTCCATTAAGTAGAAAATTTTTACTGTAAAGATGTCAGGACAGCTTTAAAATATCAGTTTGGAATTCAGAATTAACATCATTAACTATAAACATGCTACTTTGAAAATTTCGCAAGTTATTTGGAATTTACAAATTTCTTAACATGGCAGAATAGGGCAAAATTTCACATAAACGTCATTCTTGAGGAATATTTTCACCGTAAAGATGTCGAACCACTTTCGAAATATTATTTAGGATACTGGCATGAATATCATAAACTATAATTATAATTTTTCCAATTTAAAAAATTCGTAAGTTATTTAGAAATTACGATGACTATTAACATGGCAGAATAGGGCAAAATTGAGCATAAACGTCCATTTTGAGGATCATAAATATCAGACAACTTCAAAATAACATTTATGATACTTGTTTGAACATGATTGACTACAAATATTCTAATAGGAAAATTTCGTAAGTTATTCGTAATTTAAGATTTTATCAACATAGCTATATTGAAAATTTTTCATATAAATTGAAATTTTGAGGATTATTGCATTGGAAATGAAAACTAAACAACGGGACCCTGACAAAATAAATTAATAGATTAGAATAAGATAAATATATCGAAGTGAACGGTGGATAGCCTATTAGGCGGGGATTTCATTCTGTCACTGTCAAATTCATTTCTCTTAACATGATTATAATATATCTCGTATTAGAAATTTATGAGAACATAAATATGATGAGGAACTGAGCAGAGTCCACCTATGCCAACTAGTTTTCACAAATGTAAAAAAAACTCTCAGGATTTTTTTATTTAAAAACTTATAAAGTTAATAGTTTTTTTTTTTTTTTAATTCTTAGTTCTAATATTTAGTTGATTATGGAGGAATTTGATATAAGGAGCTGGAATTTTAAGCTACACTGTAAACGTAAACGTCTTAAATTCAGTTAAAAAAGTGTCTTAAACGTATGGTCATTTTTTAAGCGAAAAAAAAGTGTCTTACTTTTTAAGACATTTTTTTGCAACTGAAATTAAGACATTAAAATGTCTTAAAACACCGCCATGTTTTTTAGGCTTAGAAATACCGCCATGTTAGGCTTAAAAACACCGCTATTTTTAAGGCTTTTTAATAAATAAATAAATAAATAAAGGTGGCCTGCGTTTCTTTTTTTCTGTTAAAAATAGATTTTAGAATTCTCTAGAGCATAAAAAAAAAAAAAAAAAAAAAAAAAAAAAAAAAACATTTTTTAAAAAATGCCTTTCACCCAGCTCTGGAATCGAACTCACATCAGTCGCGGAATACGAAACCAAGCATCTGAAGTCGCAGTTAATGCCATGTACCTTGCCAATCAAGCCACCATTTCACACACAGGATGACCTTTTTATAATTATATGTAAGTTAGTATTAGCAAAACGCAGGTAATTATACGTTATAATTCGTATTTATTGTTATAAAACTATTAATAATATACTATCTAATAGTTAATATGCATTATTATATTAAATTTTGCATCTAGAGGTTTAGAATTTTTTAAAAATGCGTATAAAATATGTGAAAAACTATCCTTATTTCGCCCTCAATATTTTTGGGTAACGATATCCTCCTTTAAACTGTTTTTTAAAAGAAAACAAATTATGAACATGAATACTTGAAAATTCATTGTTTTACGCTTAAGAACAAGTAAATATGTGAAAGAAAGCAGGTTTTAAATCGAAATTATGAACAATAAATAAAAAACAGTGATGCACAAATTATTCAAGATTCGCTTTCTTAGCTGTAAGTTACTTGCTTTTATATTAATACTTTTTCTTTAAATATCAAATATTAGCTTTTCTTTTTTTTTTACCGAATAATTTTTGCGTTATAATTATAATATATTGCTTTAATATAAACATAATTTCATGCAAATATAAATCTAGAGTAATATTCATTAAAAAATTAATTTCATAAATTAATATTGTTTAAATTGCTTATGCTTTACAACTTAATATGTAAAATGTATTATATTTATTGAATGAGGAAAGAAATTTAAATAAGCTAAGTATGTTGCTTAAAATAGATTTCATATAAGAAAAAATGCCAAGAAATGCAAGTGTTTGAATTTCCAAAATGGACGAAAATTCAGACGCATTTGCTGTCTGAAATTTCTCATAGTTATGCATTTTAGATATTTTTTGTGTCTGAATTGGTATTTTAGACACATTTCTGTCTTAGATTAAGATATCTATAATGTCTTAGGTGTATATTAAGGCATTTACGTATCTTAAATGATTTTTCAGTCATTTTTATGTCTTAAATTAAGACACCTTTATTTGCAGTGTAAATGAGCTTAAAAATTAGGCCGCCATGCGAAAATGTCAAACGCGTTAGTGGTGTCAAGTTAAAGGGCTTTTTTTCAGATTTAATAAAACTATCTCCTTACATTATTAAAATCTTGAATAAATTCTGTTATTCTAATGGGTGGTGGAATGTTTAGATCTAAAACCAAATTGTTCGGATTGAAACTGCAAATCATTCAGCCCCTCCTCATCATTTTTTCCATCTAATTTGAAAAGATCTAACTTTTCATTCATCATCACAATACAAATGAAAGCATATGTTTATTAAAAATCAATATTTTAGTACCTTAAGCAGAGCACTTAACTTTAATTCCCAACTGCAAAAATTCATCTTGGAAATTTTTTCAAAGTTCTACTTTAATAACATGAAGAAAATTTTTCATTTATTTCTTCTATTTTAGACTTGTTCGCAAATTCCAGTGGTAGTTTATTTTAAATGAGTGAAATTTTCTTGCCCCTGAAAAGGTTAAGGTGCTTTTATGCAAAGTTAAAATCTTTAAAGAATGTTACTTTCAATTTTCAAATGAATATACACATATTCCTTAAAAAAAAAAAAAAAAAAAAAAAAATTGGCTTATGATTTTCGATTTTCTTCCATCCATTTCTTTTCCCCTTAAATTTTGGACAATGTTTCCATTTTTTTGGCGGCCCACCTTTTTCGGCGGCCCTAAGCGACCGCTTAGGTTCGTCTAATGGTAAAGCGGGCCCTGGATTCAGGAGACCTCAAAACGTGTAAATGAAGCGAAATCTTGAATCCCACTTTCGATAATATAAAAGTACTTTAAAATATCTTTCGAATGATGTACTAAAAATAATTTAATCATAGTTAGAATTTGAAATACGCGTATTATAATAACATTTAATTTGCAATTAAATTGTACATTTTTTATTTATTCTGGAAACCCGGTGAAATTTTAACTGCAACTTCGTCTTGTGATGTTAAAAGTGTGTAGCATGTTTGAAATAATTTTGAAGAAAATTGAAGCATTTTGAAATTTGCAATTTTTATTTCCAGTACAAAATCAGTAAAGCAGGAAGTAAAATCTATTTATTCTTTCGCCCGGCCGGCGCCATGGTAACCGAAATACGTCTAGAAGGAAATTAATAAAACTCTTGTGATTTGTTGCCACCTTTTTTTTCATACTTTAGTTAATTTTAAAAAATCTAATTGTCCTATCGATAAGCTATTTAAACCGTCGGATTCAGAAAAATCGGACCTTTCATTTGATACCTTATTTGTAACGATACGACTGATATTTCTAATTTATTTTCCACTTTTTCCGTAAAAATGTCGCTTTTAAGCATTTAATCATGAATTCTGGGTCATTTTTCGGTAGACAAGGGTCGACGTTTTAATTAATATCTCCGTTAATTAGGGTCGCATCGCTTAGCGAATTTCGCGATGTCGAGATGAAGAAATTCTGCGTCTGTCGACACCAGTTTCGAGGCGCTGCGACCATTAGCGCCGGAGCTTTAGCGGTCACAAGGCATTTCTCACAGACAGACAGACAGAAAGACAGACAGACAGACAGATGCGCACAGATTTTAATAATATAAGGAGATGATTGGTTGCTTTTTAGTTGAATCTCACCAAGTTAACATAAAAAATATACATAGTATTAAAATTTTTAGTGCAACAACTTGAGGAATAATTTTATGTCTTGATATTAATATGTTGTGCAATTAAAATGAGTCATATTTTTATAATTTTGTTAACTTCTTCAAAATTTTGAATTTTTCATTTTATTTTCCTTTTTGTAAGTGAAAAAAGGAAAAAAAATAAAAAGGTTGAGATATTTTTGCCTTTCAGTATAGTTTTTTTTTTTTTAATTGTAGTGGTTTAGTGAACATGTTATACAAAGTTATGGAATGTATAATAGATAACGTAAATCATGGAAATTTGTCAAAATTAGTCATGGAAATCATGGAAAAATCAGGGAATTTTTTTTCCGAGTTTCTGTAGCCACCCTGTAAATACCAGAATATATTTCATAATGCTCAATATATTAAATTTAAAATTTAAATAATAATAATAGAAAACCTTTCATGTTTAGTTTTTATTAAAAATGATGGCAGATTAAAAGTGTTTATTTAAATATATACTTTTAGAAGATCTAAATTGCTCGAAATATTAAAAACATATACCAATATTATTGCCTTTACTTTTATACATAATATATTAAATATGTTTTTAATAAGATATTTTCTTTTTAAACAGGTCAAAATAAATAAATAAATACGTATATATATATATATTATTATTTTACTTTTAATTAATAAATTTTATCTTAAAAGATCGAAACTTTTAAAATATAATTGTGAAAAGAAAATATTTTTTGCAATATTATGTCAAACTTTATTCGGTAAAAAATTAGCATGCATTTCATAATGTTTAGTATATTACATTTAAAATTTTTGTTTAACAAACTTTGATAAAACTTAAGTTTACTTTAAGAATAATAATAATAGTACACTGTTAAAAATTTCTGTACATTTAATGTAAATATTTATCCAGAGTCTCTGTAAATTTACAGTAATTCTTAGTGGAAAGTGAATAATTGAGATTCTCAGTCTTTATTCTGTATTTTTGCCTAATTTTATTATTTAATTTTTTTTATTAAAATTAAAAATGACTGTTTCTACTTTAAAAAAAGCATTCCAACTCCGAAATATATTCTCACCAATAATTAATTAAATTAATATTAGTTATTAAAATGAATGTATAAAATAAGTTTTTTAACATCTCCGTTTATTTTTTTCTATAATTTTACGTAAGACTTAAGATAATAGATTACACAGAGTTTTCTGTTGAAATTTTTAACAGTGTAATAATAATAACAAAAGCTTTGAGTGGAATATTATGCATTTATGATTCTCCAGTAATTCAATGAATATTGAAACTCGTTAAAAGAAAATGGTATTTATCCATTGTCTATTATTGTCATCAAAAACCTTCTTCATCATTCCAAGAAGAAATTTATTTTTTTCTAGTAGTATACAGGGTGGCTATTAAATACTGTAACACTCCAAAAATTCCGATTTAATTTTAATAATTTGTCGAAACAATTTATCCTATTTTTTCTTCCATTGGCAACCTTCTTTTAACAC
Organism: Salticus scenicus; assembly: GCA_963930645.1. Lineage (NCBI taxonomy): Eukaryota > Metazoa > Arthropoda > Arachnida > Araneae > Salticidae > Salticus > Salticus scenicus. The sequence continues at coordinate 153,974,547 of OZ005656.1, forward strand.
AGACTTTTTTTTTTTTTTTTTTTTTTTTTTTTTTAAGGAAAAGTTCATGGAATTTTTCAAAGATGGAAGCTAGAAGGATAATGGTTAAACAGCTCTTTGATCGTGGATTTTCTGCAGGTGAAATCCTTAAGTAATTAAAATGTTTTGGATTTAATAGGGTATTTATATATTGGACAATAAATCGATTACTGGAGACTAATAGCTATAAAGATAGACCTCGGCCTGGTCGTCCACAGGGCCTGATTACCCAAAAGGCTCAGGAAGCACAAGCTTCCCCTCTAAAATTTAAGAGGGGCCCCCAAAATGACTAAAAACAGGTTCTTGGATTTTCTGTTTCATATTTTCACCCTCAGATTGATTTTTTTCTGAGAAAGGTCGCCTAAAGCAAGGTAAAATACTCACTATTTCGGGAAAAATCTGTTATTTAGCCTCAAAAATCTGAATGTACTTAATTTATAAGTTATACGATTTTAATGGTGTATGTAGAAACCACCCAGGTATATGAATGAAAAAAAAAAAAAATCCGAAATGAAAGGGGGGCCCAGAAATGATACTGAGCTTCCCCTAGCTTCAAAGCTTAATCGGGCCCTGGTCGTCCACTCTCGGCTCGCACAAAAGAGCGCATAAAAAGAATTCGTGAAAAGATAGGAAGAAATTCTCAACGTTCTGCAAATAAAATGGCTACAGAAGAGAATGTGAGTCGTAGAACTATGCAAGTTATCCAAAATGAAGACCTGGGATTTCGTCCGTATCGCAAAAGAAAAGTTCAAGGTTTGATTAAATCACAAAGAATAAAAAAATCACAAAGATATTAAAAATTGCTTTGATGGCACGGTAAAAAAAGCATTGACAGAATAATACTTTCTGATGAGGAACTATTTTCCACTGAACAATGTTATAATGCCAAAAATGATATCGTATAATCTACAACTTTCGAGGATATACCTGAAAACTTTCGAACAGTCAAACACTTTCAAAACAAGAGTTCTCTTATTATTTGGGGAGCAGTCTCAAACAATGGAAAATTGCGTCTAAAATTTATTGGTGAAAGGGTCAAAATCAATGCTGAGTTTTACAAACAGGACATATTGGCAACACATTTATTACCATATGCTGACAGATTATATCCTAAAAAGAGCTGGATATTTCAACAAGACTCGCACCTTCACACAGAGCAAAATCAACACAGGATTGGCTTCATGACAACTGTTCCAAATTTATCAAACAAGAAGATTGGCCACCTTCATCACCAGACCTTTATCCATTAGATTATTGCATCTGGGGGTATTTTAGAGGTCAAAGTGAATGCTAAACAAAACATAGAAGTTTGGACTCACTTAAAGCTTCCATATTGCGAGAATGGGACAAATTACCTCTAAAAGTGATTCGTGCCGCAATCGACAATGGCGCAAAAGATTATCTTTAGTAATCGATAAAGATGGTGGCCGATTTTAATAAAATCATTTCTAGGTAAACTGTCATTTAAGTTCTTTATCATACTAGTGGAATTTTCATTTTCTATTTTATATCTGTGAAATAAAGTGACTCAATATTTGTAACAGTAATTAGTAGCCACCCTGTAGTATATATACATTAAGAAAAAGATTTATTCTTTTAAGTTTTATGTATTCAATTATTCTCTAATTGATTAAAATTGATGTCTTAAAATTGATTAGAAGAAAGTAATATTTTTATGTCTTTTTCAAAACTTTTATCAATAAATTATTAAATCTATTTTTATGAACACATCTTTTCTAAAATTACGTTTTTTCTTTTTATTATCATTTTTTTTTAAATATGAGCTTATAAAACTGGAGTAAAACCGACTGTCTTTATATAAAAATATATATTATTAGGCAGTGAAATAATATCCGTAACATGATGTTTTTTTTTTTTTTTTTTAAGATGAAATGTAATAGAAATAAAGTAAAATAAAATACACTTGAGAATTTTAACAATAAATAACAATAAAGGGAATTTAATATTTTTAAAAATATATGTCGGCGAGACTTAATATGGTATTTCTAAATTGCAAAAATTATGCATACCATTTTCACTTAATTATGTAATACTTATTTTACAAAAATTAAAAACATTAAATCAAATAAATGCCTCAGAATAATAATAATAAAAACTACATACCTTTTTAACTTTTTGGTTGTTTATTTTTATCCGATTTGCATATTTGACTGGCTGTTTGCTGAATGTTAATATCACCTAAATAAATTATAATAATAATAAAAGCTTAATAATAATAAAGCTAGGAACTCTCGGTGGGTACCTTCGTGTCGAATTACGTGACTGTCCGAGGTACCGTCCTTGCGCTACGCTGTCCACTCACACAAAAACAGAGAAAGAGACATTGTCTTATATATATATTAAAAAAAAATAAAATAAAAAAATAAAGTGATATGTGTCAATCCGCGATTGTAATGAAATGCTCGCCCTCTGGTGGGCTAAGGTGAAATTACAATTAACATGCTTTAATTCGGCTTTCATCAAGCCGCCATTACATGCCGATGTTTAGTTTCACATATATTTATTGAATAAAAATGAATAAATCCAGTAAAAAAGATAACACATACTGTTGTGTGCTCCAGTGTAACTCCAAAGGACCAAAAAATCCAGAATTAAGCTTCCATTTATTTCCAAATGACAAATTTAAAATTTCAGTTGCTTCGGCTAATGGAAGTAAAGAATTAATCAGATGATTTGAAACTAATATTTGTTCAACTTCAGTAAAAAATCTACTTCCGATCGAACTTTGAATAAACTGAAATATTTTTTTCCAAAAGCAATCAATTTTCCATGATGCAATGGCGGAGAAATTATAGTACGAATATTAAGTAGAATAACAAAAAGAACAATAATAAATACACGTGGCTATAATATTTACTAACAATTAAAGCTGAAAAAGCGCCATCTATCGATCATTACAAACGCGAATAAAACAAAAATGCAAATGATTTTCCTAAAATGCCAACGTACTATTTTAAAATTAATTAAAAATATTTGTCTTCACATATAGCTCAAAATTGTTACCGCAGGGAACTTATTATTTTTTTACTTGTAAAATATGTGTATATTACAGTTGGCAATAGTAGTAAGAAAGCGATATTGTTCCTTCTTAGAATGCGTAATTAGAAACGGATAATTTTTTTCTTTAATTGTTTTATATTGGAATGTGATTTTCATTATGGTGAGTGTTTTTGTTATCTCTCAAGAGTGTTACCCAGTTTTTGTTCATTATTTTTTACAGTATAAAAATGTACAATTAGACAATACTGTATATTTGGTTTAGGAACCAATAGGCCTAACTGAATTTTCATGAAAACATTCAGAATTTATTATAGTAAAGAAATCTTTATTAAATTTTACGAGTGTTATACTCTCATGAGTGTTTACTTGATAAAGATAACATTCTTGAGATAACAGTAACACTCATGATTTAAAGTAACCAATTTATAAATAAATGTACAATTATAGATATTGAATTATCTTTAACTCACATAATTATATTAATTCGAAATTAAGAATTACAATTTTTTATATTTAATTATTTATCTAAAAATAAATTAATATAAAATTCATCCGTGAAAACTAAACAGTCTGCGCAATTTAAGTCTGAAAAAATTTATTTTCGAAGCATTTGAACTTTCTAATTTGCTTTTAAATACCTAGAATATTTTTATTACTACATTTTTATTAACTTGTTTTCTTGTGTCTGTCTGTTCCATAGACATAGTAATAATATATAGATTGATCATTAGGGAGAAAAAAGTGAATCCTTTCCACTTGGGAAAAGACGGCGATTTTACCAAAATATGGCCGTCTTTCCCCGAGTGAATACACACGGGAATATACACGAATATTTTAGCAAATAAAATTTATGAATAATTTATTTACTAAAGGTGAATGAAAAACTCCAGATACAGTTTCAAATTCATTTTTTTTTTCCTTTTTTACAATAGCACATAAAGGCTGATTCTAAAGCTTTTTTTGTCGGCATCAAAAACCTTTGCATGATAACATCCGCGTTTGTAATGATCGATAGATGGCGCTTTCCCAACTGCAGTTGTTAGTAAATATAATAGCCACACGTGCATTTATTATTGTTCTTTCTTGTTGTTCTATCATTGTTTCAGCGTGAAAGCTTTCAGTGGTGTGATAATTTCACCTCAGCCCAACAGAGGGCGAGCATTTCATTACAATCGCGGATAGGGATGATAGATGTGTATATATATGTGTGTGTGTTACTGTATCTCTGGTCTGTTCAGGTGGAATTTTGAAATCGATTTTAAATTAACTTCCCGGTGAGTTAGAGACTTGAAACTTTAAACTTAGTTCAAAACTAGATAACAATATATGCTCAAGCAGTGATAGAATTATGGGAGGTTCCTTGGGACTCTGGCCCCAATTCCAATTAAAATATAATTTCAAATTTTAACCAGATGATTTCGAATTTTCGGTTGAGTTAAAAGTTTGCATACGTGTATAAACTCGAGAGCAACGAATGCTTTAAAGCAGTAATGGAATTTAACGAAATTTAGACATATTGGAATAGGTCAGTCGTCAATAGATAAAGACGGACAAACAAAAGTAATATTTTTAAGTAATTCTGGAGAAAACAGTAGTTTATTCAAGTTCAGTGAAAGTGATATTGCTTTTATAGACTTTAAACAAACCATTCGCGTACTTCCACTGCATAATTAAAAATAAAAGCGAATCGTATTTTCTATAAGTTTCACGAAGAAACTGGTATTTTTGAACAAAATTTAAGAAAGTAAATGATGGTATTGTATTTTTATAGATAGTATATTATAATCTATTGTAATCTATTCCATTTTTTAATACAACGTAATAATTAGTTTGCAATAAATTTTGAATTTTGATCTATCGCTTTCTATATAGTTTTTTTTCTCTACATAATTATAACAGAATTGTTGGTTTATCTCAAGAGTGTTATTATCCGCGATTGTAATGAAATGCTCGCCCTCTGGTGGGCTAAGGTGAAATTACAATAAACATGGTTTAATTCGAATTCCATACAGCCGCCATTGCTTGCCGATATTTAGTTTCACATATATTTATTGAATAAAAATGAATAAATACGGTAAAAAAGATAACACATACTGTTGTGTGCTACAATCTAACTCCAAAGGATCAAGAAATCCAGAATTGAGCTTCCATTTATTTCCAAATGACAAATTTAAAATTTCAGTTGCTTCGGCTAATGGAAGTAAAGAATTAATCAGATGATTTGAAATTAATATCTGTTCAACTTCAGTTAAAAATCTACTTCCGATCGAACTTTGAATAAACTGAAGTATTTTTTCCAAAAGCAATCAATTTTCCATAATGTAATGGCGGAGAAATTATAGTACGAATATTAAGTAGAATAACAAAAATAACACTAATGGAACACACGTGGCTATGTTTACTAACAACTGCAGTGTTGAGAAAGCGCCATCTATCGATCATTACAATCGCGGATAGCTAAATATCAGTTTTGTATTAATAGATTTGCTAGTACATGTACATAAATTATTTTGCCAATTAAAACTTTTTAAATTGTTCATTGTAGTTCAAATGAAAATATATATTTTACCATGTTTTTATTAACTTCGATTCTTGTGTGTTTGTGTGTTTGTCAGGGACAAATCTTGCAATCGATTTTTAACTAACTTCCCGACTATATTTGAAATTTTCAGGACAGCTCACAACACAGTGACAATACATTTTTCTAATAATTTTAGTCAACTGCTTCAAGTTCCGCTGCCTTCGGCAGCGTTTATATGATTCGGCAGAAAATTTATTTAACTAACTTCCCGACTAGCTAGACATTTGAAACTTTCAGAATAGTTCAGAATAAGGTTAAAATGCATATTTTTAATACCTTTAGCCAACTGTTTCGGGTTCCCGCTGCCTTCGGCAGCGTTATCAGTACAAATATTGCAATCGACTTTTTCCTAACTTTCCGACTAGCTAGACATTTGAAACTTTCAGGATAGCTCAAAAACCGGTGACAATACATTTTTTTATTACTTTTAGTCAACTGTTTCAGGTCCCCACTGCCTTCGGCAGCGTTTATATGATTCAACAGAAAATTTATTTAACTAACTTCCCGACTAGCTAGACATGGGAAACTTTCAGAATAGTTCAGAACACGGTGAAAATGCATTTTTTAAATATTTTTAACCAACTACTCCGGGTTCCTGCTGCCTTCGGCAGCGTTACCAGTACAAAGCTTGTAATCGATTTTTCACTAACTTCTCGACTAGCTAGACATTTGAAAACTTCAGGATAGCTCAGAATACAGTGACAATACATTTTTTTTTATACTTTAAGTCAACTGATTCAGGTCCCTACTGCCTTCGGCAGCGTTTATATGATTCGAACGAAAATTTATTTAATAAACTTCCCGACTAGCTAGACATTTGAAACTTTCAGAATAGTTCAGAATACGGTTAAAATGCATTTTTTTAATACCTTTAGTCAAATGTTTCGGGTTCCTGCTGCCTTCGGCAGCGTTATCAGTACAAAGATTGCAATCGATTTTTCCGTAACTTCTCGACTAGCTAGACATTTGAAACTTTCAGGATAGCTCAGAATACAGTGACAATACATATTTTTTTTTATAGTTTTAGTCAACTGTTTCAGGTCCCTACTGCCTTCAGCAGCGTTTATATGATTCAACAGAAAATTTATTTAACTAACTTCCTGACTAGCTAGACATTTGAAACTTTCAGAATAGTTCAGAATACGGTTAAAATGCATTTTTTTAATACTTTTAGCCAAATGTTTCGGGTTCCTGCTGCCTTCGGCAGCGTTACCAGTACAAAGCTTGCAATCGATTTTTCACTAACTTCCCAACTAGCTAGACATTTGAAACTTTTATAATAGCTCAAAACACGAGAGCAATGAATTTTTTTAAAAATTTATCCAATTGCTCCGGGTTCCCGATGCCTTCGGTAGCGTTTATATGATTGAACAGAAAATTTAAAAACATGGTATATAAAAAGATCTTTTTATCTTGTAATTATTTTCATTGAATACATTTTTATTAGATGTTAAAACCTTTGTTTACGAAAGAAATTAACACTCGTGAGATAAATAGCTGTTTAAATTGTTTAAATACCAACACTTATTAAAATAAATAAGTATTGATACCATTTTGACATAAACCAAGTATTTAAAATAAACTAAATTAGGTTTGTAAATTTAGTTATTCCTACAAAGGAATTTACAGAATGTTTTTTTATCGGTAACGCTCATGAGAAAAACAGTGACTTGCTAAGACTCTTTTCGAATTTTCTAAAACATAAATTAAAAACAAGTCCTTCCGGCATATTCGGAAAGGTAGGTTGCTTTCTTTTTCCTTATCAAGTAGCCGTCATTTTGTTTCAAAATGGCGTCTACAAATTATTAACGAATTAGTAGAAATATTGATATAGGCTATCTGCATATGGAATTTCAGGCAAATCAGTTCATAAATACCTTTTTATGTGAATTTAAAGTTTTCAAGTGACCAGCGCTTGGAAACAAGATGGTGGGCCAAGTTGACAAATATATCAAATGCATTTGGGAGATAAAACTACTGTACAAATATAGTTGGAATTAATTCATAATCTCAAAAGTCATCGTGTTGAACAATTAAGTGGCTGCCACTTGGATCAAATGGCAGAGAAAGTTGCTCAGTGAACTAATTAATCTAAGATATTGTTGCAAATAATTCTTTTTTTTTTTTTTTTTTTTTTGTAGAAATTCTTTCAAAGAGGCTTAGTAAGTTGATTAAATGTTAATTTTCTGCATTTCTAGTTTGTTTTAGCGTTTAAATAGCCTAATTTTCCCTTAGAAACGCATTAAAAAACTTCAATAAGGCAGGTAATGGATTTGGCGCCAAATTTGGTGACTTTTGGCGAGAAAATCCTTATTATCGATATACCAAAGATGGACGCTGTAACGTGATTGGTTAACCAGTTACGTGAAATTTCTAGATTTTTCTGGTTTCGATAAAGGGGTATAAAAGGTGACTGAACGCGCCAAGTCAGTCAGTCGCAGCTGAGTTTCGCCAAACGCTTGCGTTGCTGTTGAAGGCGTTCTGAGCCTCTTTGAATGAGCCTTGTTTTATTTTAATGCTTTGATACAGTTTGCACTGTGGATTTGCTGTTGACAGCTGTTATTTAAGCTGTGTTTACTAGTGAAACTGAAGTTGATACCTAGTTTATAGATCTGAATTCTTCTGGAATTTTCTGTGAATAAACTACTAAACTTTTGCAATTTTCGCCTTTCATTCTCGAAAAACTTACGAACCCGCAAGTACGCAACAATATTTGTAAAATAAGTCCACTGCCCAACTTTGGTTCGAATAAATTCAGTATTTCAAAAGTTATTGCGATAACAAAGTCTCAAGTGGAATCGTTCAAGTGGACGCAATTTGGAAATAAACCGAAATCATAGTTGTTTGAGTGATAAATCCATTTTTCAACTTTGGTTTGAATTGATTAAGTATTTCAAAAGTTACCGTGACAACAAATTTTCAAGTGGCCGCCACCTGGAAACAATAGAGTGGAGCAAGTTACCGAGCAAACACATTCAAGCATAAAGCATAGGTTCACTGTCCAACTGTGGTTCAAATCAGTGCAGTGTTTCAAAAGTTATTGTTATGGCAAATATTCAAGTGACAGTCTAAGTGGCTGCAACTTCGAAACAAAATGGTGAAACAACTTGCCCAGTGAAATCACCAATATATTTGTACGATAAGTTCATTGTCCAGCTCTAGTTCAAATTAAATATGTATTTCAAAAATTATCGTCATAAAAAATTTTCAAGTGGCATCACTTGGAAAAAAAGTCAGAGTGAGATGACCAGCGAGCTTATCTGAGATATTTGAATGATAAATCCATTACCCGAATTTGATGCGAATTGATTCAGTATTACTAAAGTTACCATATTGACAAATTTTCTAGTGGTTACCACTTGGAAATAAAATTGCGGATCAAGTCACCAAGTGAACTTATGCAAGATATTTGAACCGTAAGTTCACTATCCAACTTTTATTTGAATCAGTTTAGTACTTTAAAAGTTATTGTGATGGTATATTTTCAAGTGGCAGAAGGATTTCAAGTGGCTGCAACTTGGAAACAAGATGTTGGAACAAATTGTCCAGTGAACTTATTCAAGATAATTATATGATAAGATCACTATTTATCTTTGGTTCGAATTGAATTAGAATTTAAAAAGTTATCATGTTTATAAATTTTCAAGTGGTAGCCTAATTTAAAGTTGTCTCGCTTAGTTTATAACAACCGCACTTTGTTAAAAATGGCAGATAAAGTTTATTAATAAGGTTGATTGAGACACTTAATGTATGCATCAAAATTCAAATAAATTCGGAATACGCTTTTTACAATTTGAATTTGAAATTTTCAAGTGATCTCCACTTGAAAATAAAATGGTGAAGCAACTTGGTTAAGAAACTCATCCAAGATATTCATAAGATAAGTTAAGACACTGTCCAAATTTGGTTCGATTTGGAGTATTATTTCGGAAGTTATCATGGTTTTAAATTTTCAAGTGGTAGTCTGATTTCAAGTGGCCCCGCTTAACTTAAGATATCCGCCACTTTAATAAAAATGGTAGCTAAAGTTCATTAATAAAGTTCATTAAGACACTTATATAATCTATGTATACATCAAAATTCAAACGAATTCGGAATACGCTTTTTACAATTTGAATTCGAAATTTTCAAGTGGTTTCCACTTGACAACAAAATGGTGGAGCAACTTGGTTAACAAACTCATCTAAGATTTCTATAAGATAAGTTAAAACATTATCCAAATTTGGTTCGATTTGGAGTATTATTTCAGAAGTTATTGTGATTTTAAATTTTCAAGTTGTAGCCTGATTTCAAGTGGCCCCGCTTAACTTAAGATATCTGCCACTTTATTAAAAATGCTAGGAAAAGTTCATTAATAAACTTCATTGAGACACTTATGTGGGCTATATTTACATGAAATTCAAGCAAATCTTGCTTTAAATATGCTTTTTACAATGTGGTTTTGAAATATTCAAGTGACTGCCACTTGAAAACAGAAAGTCGGAGCAACTTGGTTAATGAACTCATCCAAGATATTTATAAGATCAGTTCACTTTCCAAATTTGGTTCAATTTGGAGTATTATTTCAGGAGTTATCGTGATGACAAAATTTTCATTATAGATAGATAGATATATATTTAGATTAACAAAGTGATTGCAATAGGTCGATTTCTAAAGAAATCAACCTAAAACTCATAAATGATCACCTGCTTAGAAAACTATAAATTATAAGAAATTCATTCATGTCAATTCATTATTTTGTGTTTCATGTAAGTTGATTTTTCAAATTTTGGAAAGCTGAAAACGGCAATTCGTTCGAAAACACACATGTAGAATATTTGAAACGGTTAAATGATGGTTCAATGAAAGGAAATAAAAATTGTCTATGAATTCATTTGTTGGAACGTCATTTTGAAAAAATATGATATATATGATAAAAAGTTATGCATGTACCTCTGCATATATTTATTATTTTAATTTTTCAAATAAAACAAGTCCTTCCGGCTTATTCGGAAGGGTAGGTTGATTTCTTTTTCATTATCAAGTGGCCGTCATTTTGTTTCAAAATGGCGGCTACAAATTATTAACGAATTAGTAGAAATATTGATGTAGGCTATGCACATATGGAAATTTAAGCAAATCGGTTCATAAATACCTTTTTATGTGAATTTAAAATTTTCAAGTGGCCGGCGCTTGGAAACAAGATGGTGGGCCAAGTTGACAAATATATCAAATGCATTTGTGAGATAAGACTACTGTACAAATATAGTTGGAATTAATTCAGAATCTCAAAAGTCATCGTGTTGAAAAATTAAGTGGCTGCTACTTGGATCAAAATGGCAGAAAAATTTGCTCAGTGAACTAATTAATCTAAGATATTGTTGCAAATTTGAAAATAATTCATTTTTTTTTTTCTTTGTAGAAATTCTTTCAAAGAGGCTTAGTAAGTTGATTAAATGTTAATTTTCTGCATTTCTAGTTTGTTTTAACGTTAAAATAGCCTAATTTTCCCTTAAGAACGCATTAAAAAGCACCAATATGGCAGGTAATGGATTTGGCGCCAAATTTGGCAACTTTTCCACTTGGCGATTTTTTGGCGAGAAAATCCATAGTTCATTAATAAACTTCATTGAGACACTTATATAATCTATGTGTTCATCAAAATTCAAACAAATTCGGAATACGCTTTTTACAATTTGAATTTGAAATTTTCAAGTGGTCTCCACTTAAAAACAAAATGGTGGAGCAACTTGGTTAAGAAACTCATCCAAGATATTCATAACACAAGTTAAGACACTGTCCAAATTTGGTTCGATTATGAGTATTATTTCGGAAGTTATCGTGATTTTAATTTTTCAAGTGGTAGCATTATTTCAAGTGGCTCTGCTTATCTTAAGATATCCGCCACTTTATTAAAAATGGCGGATACGTTCATTAATAAACGTCATTGAGACACTTATATAGTCTATGTATACATCAAAATTCAAACAAATTCGGAATGCGCTTTTTACAATTTGAATTTGAAAATATCAAGTGGTCTCCACTTGAAAACAAAATGATGGAGCAACTTGGTTAACAAACTCAGCTAAGATTTCTATAAGATAAGTTAAAACATTATCCAAATTTGGTTCGATTTGAAGTATTGTTTCGGAAGTTATCGTGATTTTAAATTTTCAAGTGGTAGCCAGATTTCAAGTAGCCCCACTTAAGATATCCGCCACTTTATTAAAAATGGCAGATAAATTTCATTAATAAAGTTCATTTAGACACTTATGTAGTCTAGATTTACATAAAAATTCAAGCAAATCTTGCTTTAAATACGCTTTTTACAATGTGGGTTAGAAATATTCAAGTGACTGCCACTTGAAAACAAAAAGGCTCAGCAACTTGGTTAACGAACTCATCCAAGATATTTATAAGATTAGTTCACTGTCCAAATTTGGTTCGATTTGGAGTATTATTTCGGGAGTTATCGTGATGACAAAATTTTCATTATAGATATATATATATAGATAAACGAAGTGATTGCAATAGATCGATTTGTAAAGAAATCAACCTAAAATGTCAGTCTTAGTACAAAAGACATTTTAGAATATGTGACTGGATCGGGCTAATCTATCCTAAGCACGCAAAAATGATTATTTTTTTTTATATGTTAAAAATTTACATATCGATTTTGGTAAACGGTGTCTAATTCAAAGTTTTAATTTCATTTATGTACAAATGATTTCATTTAAAAAATACAAATATGTTTTTTTTTTTTTTTTTTCCTTGCGCGCGCGCGCGCGTGTGTGTATAATGGTGTTGTTGCATTAAAAATATAAACTTTCGGACTAAATTTGTCTAGAAGGGTCATATAAAAATTCAAAAAATGCAACTTTTTAAAAATCAACGGATTTTTTTTTATGAACATAGTCTTATTTTGTGCCTTATTTTGAACATTTTTGCAATTCGCAATGTTCACTTATCTCTAATAGGTAAAAATTAAATCATGTTTCAATCTTCTTGGGATACCCTGTATTTATGACTTGTACTATTGAACGTGATAATAATTTATTTGATGCAATCACAAATTATATAAGAAATGAAAGTGTTTGTCTCTTTTAAGTATTAAAATTTTCTCTATAATTAAGTGTATTTTACCATGTTTTTATTAGGTAACTTCTATTCTTGTTTGTTTGTTTGTCCGGTACAAATCTTGCAATCGATTTTTAACTAACTTCCCCGCTAGCCTGACATTTGAAACTTTCAGAACAGCTCAGAACCCGATGAAAAAACAATATTTCGAAACCCGATTTTCGAATTTTTGATTAGTTTTCTTTTGATTAATTAAAATATGAAAATAATAACCTCCCAATAGCTTTAAAATAGCTATAATTTAATTGTTGCCAAAAAAAAAATTTACGAGTTCATTTTCTTCTGACATAAAAATAAATACATTTAATTAGCGTGAACGTTAAAACTTTGTAAAAAGTTAAATTGTGCATCTCACAAAAATTGACGCCATTATCACTTTAAAAATTTTATACGCATTGATAAAGTGCTAATGTAGTTCTATAGCTATGGTTCAACAGAAAATTAAAAAACTTAGTTTATAAAAAGTTTTTTATCTTATGATTATTTAAGTTTGATCTAGAAAAATCTTTAATTTCTATTTAAATTATTTAGTATCAGTATTTCCCCGATTACAATTTCATATGCCTAACACATTTTACACCCTTATTACAACCACCCTTATTACAACCAATTTAAATAACTTTCGTCTCTCCCATCAATTTATCTATCTTTTGAGAGTCCATTTACAAAACTCATCACGTTCAACCATTATCATAATAAAAGTAAAAGACGATTGCTCTGATAAATTGAACCAATGAACTGTCAGTCAGAGGATATTACGTAACGTAAAATGATTTCAAAACATATAAAAAATGGTATATTCCATAGCTCCATTTTCTATTTCCAGATTCCAGGACTGTGTTCTGTGCCTTAGAATTTGTTTATGACTCCAAGTAAAAGAATATCTGTAGGAATATATCGAATAAATGATTCAAATACATGATTCAACAAGAGCTTCTAGACTTGCATCTGATATACAAAAATATAATGCATTTAAAGATACAGAAATCGATTATTCTTTATTTCCTTATATGACACCTTTTTCTCAAACAAGCTGGGGGTAAGTAAAATTTATAAATTTATTTTTAGTAACACGATGTTATTAAAATGTTCCTTTTTTTTTTCTTTTTATATTCTGATAAGAAGTGCAATGTTTTCCTTGCATTTACTGTGTCAAACATAGTTTCTATGGTTACAGATTATCTAGTAGAGTTTGTAGAAGGAAAACTTGTTTATCGCTTCTAGAACTTTTTTAAATTTAATTTTTAATTATTTCTTTTTGCTTCTCACCAAGAGAGAATTTTTTTTCCTTAATGTTTTTATGTTTACAAATTTTCATCTTAGAAGAATTAAACGGATTTTGAGAAAATGAAACAATATGATGTATTAATTATTATTATTAATATATTTGAAAAATATATAAAATTTGTTAATTTCTTTTGTAAAATTATATATATATATATATATATATATATATATATATAATTTTATTTTATTTTATATTTATTTGTCTTTTTTTATATATTTGAATGTTTTTGAGTTTCAGATTAGTTTTTGGCTTTTTTAAATATTATTACGAGTTCAAAGTTATCTAAATGCATTTTGATCATTCAAAGATAATAAAATTCAATTTTCCTTTAACCCATAACTATGGTTACTAATTTCGAACTTTTCGCCCATTGAACATGTAAAGAAAGCAAATGCCATTATCTCGGCATGATCGATATGATGAGCTTGATGAAAAGAAAGAAGTAAATGAATTCAAACAGCACCATACACAATACATTTTATTATAATTACAAAATCTAAAATAAATAAATAAATAAAAGTTAAATTAAATTATAAAAGTTACATTAAATTAAATTTAGACATTTTTTTCCTTATTTAAAATTTATTTTTCTTTATGAATTATAGAAGTAATGTTGTTGTAATTAAAACAAATTCCTCCAAAAATTCTCAAGAAATTATAATTTTTCTGATTAAAAGACACGCACGCACACACACACACACACAAATCTAAAGTATAGCTTCAAAAATAAAATAAATAGACATATTATATTTATTTAAATTCATTTTTATTTCATCTGTTAATGACACCAAAAGTTACTTTTAACAGAATAATATTGATTTTTTTTTTCCTTTTTTTTTATGAATTCGGTTGTAAAAAAGCAGTTTTGGAATTCTTAAATTCTAGACGGATTTCAATAGAAATCGTTAATCGCCCTTGATAGATTAGCCATTTTGAGTCTAAAATATATCAAAGATATTCATTATTGTAATACATAATACATCATTCAAAAGATATTTTAAAGTATTTTTATTGCAGGCTATTAAAATGATATAAGCCGTTCAAATTCTGTACGAAACTTTCGTAGAAAACTACGGAAAAACCAGAAAATTTTTATTCTTTTATATTTTACAGAGTTTCAAATTCAGATTTTCGCTCACATTTCGTACTAATAATTTTTAACGGTAAAGATTTCACCTGATTTACACGTTTTAAGGTATCCTGATTAGGTTTTCTTTTGTATCTCAGCTATTAATTAAAATAATTTCCTAAGTAATACATCATTTCAAAGCGTTGTTGATTTGGAATTGAACAATATATTACAGAAATTTCTACCGCCAGATGGCGCTGTAATATTTTAAGATTTCAATATTTCAAATTCTAATGAGCGAGGAAAGTGTTGTAAGTTCTAAAACGGGGATAAGGCGCCGCAGGCGCCACCAAGGGGGACTTAGCTAAAGTCAGAAATTTGAAAGATCATAACATGGTGAGTGAACAGGCTGTTTCAGATATTGAAAAGGGAAGAGGGCGCCGAAGGCGCTACCGTACGGGAATTTACTGCGATTTCAATAAGCTATTTTCACGATATATCAATAAGCTGTTATTAGACCTGAAACGGGAAAAAAGGCGCCGCAGGCGCCACCGAGCGGGAGTTTCGTAAAGTCGGATTTTTCAGGGATCGCGAACCAGCTGGTCACTGAAGGCGGCTAGTAATTAATAAAACTAAAGTTTATATATATATTTAAAAACTGCGGAATAATAATAATAATAATAAAAAAAAAACTTACCTGTGAACTATAATTCTCATTTTACAATTCTCATTTTTAATTCTCTTAGGGCTTTTACATTCAGGCACTATTGCTTGCAATAAAATTTCCTTTAGATTCAAAACAATCTCATTTTTAAAGGAAAATAAAAGTTTTATAAAGAACTTTCGAAAAAATAATACAAAGATATAATCTGTATAAGAGAAGGCAGAGTTTAGAGCTTGGCGATAAAATTTTAATGTTGGCTAGTTTGGCTTACTGTAAGCATTGTAGTTATTCGTGTCATGCAATTTAAAACTAATATTTAAATAGCTAATTTTAAAGCTATTTTAAGGAAATTATTTTCATATTTCAATTAATTAAAAAGAAAAAAAAAAAAAAAAGATAACAAATCTAACAAATATAGAAAGAATCTAGAATGTTGTTCTCGAAAGCTTTTTTAAATATTTTGATTAGTTAAAATTTTTCATCTCGTGCAAAAGTGAAACATCTATATTTTTCTTTAAAATTTACTTATTGATGAAACGTTTATTTTTCATAGCATATCTCTTCAAGAGTAAATACTTATTTTATAATTTTTAAGGCTCTAGTGTTTTTTTTTCTTTTAACATAAATTTTTAATTTGTGCGTTTTAGTAACTGAAAAAAAGCTTTCAGAAAAAAAAAAAAAAAAAAACTAATCAGAATATTTTAGAATACTGTGTAGACAATGAAATGTTTTCTTTTACAATTGATATCTTATCTATTAATTATCTGCAAATATGTAACACATCGGCCTCCGAGGATCGAACCCACGACCATCGCATTAACAACTTGACGCTTTAACCGACTGAGTCAATGACCGACATAAGGAAGATCTCGCATTTACTTTGAAAGGGAAACATCTTGTTTTTTTTAGCGTGATATGGAAACACTATGAGGAAATCCAATTTAAAAAATAAACTTCTAATTAAAAGAAAACCAATCAAAAAATCGAAAATCGGGCTTCGATGTGCATCAGGAGAGGTCATTACGAACCTCCATGCAAATTTGTGTCGTCAACCTGTGCGATCAACCGTTTTCCTAAAAAGTTCTGGACATATATACACACTGACACACACATCTTATTTTATTATATGCATAGATGAATAAGTTTATTTAGAATAGCTTTTTTAAATTGTCCCTTAATAAGATGTTTTCGATTTTGACCCTGATAGCACTACCACCATCCTGTAAAATAGTCGGCTTCAGTTTTTTTTCTCCCCCCCCCCCTTCCTTTAAAAAAAAAAAAAAAAAAAAAAAAAAGGAGAGAGAGAGAGAGATTTAAATCTTTGATATTTGCATTATAATTTCAATTTTTAGAAAATAATTTTTTTCGCTGCTGAGTTAAAAATTCTTAGAATTAAATTAAATTATTGTTATATTGAAAATAAGATTGGCGGAATTAAATTACCTTATAACCATACATAACAGAAACCCCATAGTTACTAAATGTATCTATAAAATAAAGAAAGATAGAACATTTATTTTATTAAAGATATAAATATATAATTTTGGCTTTCAATAATCTATTTAGAATCACATTTTAAAAATGTATCTTAATACAATGATTTCGATTTCCAATAGTAGATGACGATACTACCGTCTGAATACCCAACCTGCCGAATACTCAACTGAAATGCTAGGGTTAACTAATTTTAAATTCTTCCAAATATCCTTATTTCTAAATATGAGATTTTGAGCATATGTTTCCTCACCAAAAATAATAATTTTTTCAATTTCTTTAAGAAAATGTACATTTCAAGTGCATTAGATTAAATTTTCGTAGCCGAATTTATGCTTTGACCAATCGAAACTAGGTTGACTAATCAGATGACACTTTAAATCACTATCGTATCGTTTCTTCAAAATTTAATCGAATCTGGTCCACGTTAGCATCATATATATAGTAATATATATAGATCTATCATCCCCATGTTATCGTGAAAAGATTTTTGATGCCGAAAAAAAGAAAAAAAAAAAGCTTTGGAATCAGCCATTAAGTGCTATTGAAAAAAAGAAAAATGAATTTGAAACTGTATCTGGAGCTTTTCATTCACCTTTAGTAAATAAATTATTCATAAATTTTATTTCTAATCATTATATTATTATATTTATGCTATTATATTATGCTTTAATATATATTATTATATTATGCTTTTATTTGCTATTTTTATTTTATTCGTGTGTATCCGCGATTGTAATGAAATGCTCGCCCTCTGGTGGGCTAAGGTGGAATTACAATTAACATGCGTAGCTTTCGGCTTTCATCCAGACGCCATTGCTTGCCGATGTTTAGTTTCACATATATTTATTGAATAAAAAGGAATAAATCCGGTAAAAAAGATAACACTTACTGTTGTGTGCCACAGTGTAACTCCAAAAATCAAGAAATCCAGAATTAAGCTTCCATTTATTTCCAAATGGCAGATTTAAAATTTCAGTTGCTTTGGCTAATGGAAGTAAAGAATTAATCAGATGATTTGAAACTAATATTTGTTCAGCTGCAGTTAAATATCTACTTCCGATCGAACTTTGAATAAACTGAAAAATTTTATCCGAAAGCAATCAATTTTCCATGATGTAATGGCGGACAAATTATAGCACGATTATTAAGTAGTAACACAAATAGAACATTAATAGATACACGTGGCTATTATATTTACTAACAACAAAAGCTGAAAAAGCGCCATCTATCGATCATTACAAACGCGGATTCCCGTGTGTATTCATTCAAGGAAAGACGGCCATATTTTGATAAAATTGCCGTCTTTTCCCAAGTGAAAAGGAATCACTTTTTTCTTCCCAATGATCAATCTATATATTATTACTATATCTATGGTTAGCATAGATCCATAGACCTATTATAAGAGTGGACGGAGCATTCCATTATTAAGGGAATGTAAGAAAAGGTGGCAAAGATGAAACCACGTGACTATAGGAAAAAGGTTACCTTTTTTGGCATATATTGCGTTAATAGCAATTTTTTGTTTTGAATATATATATATTTCTTTTTTTATTATTATTATTAAAAGATACAGTAAGCAAATTTTGTGCAAAACACTACAGCTGCTGAAATTTATTTTAACTTTGTTATTAACAATTTTCAAGAAAGTTCAAAACTGTGTATGATTTCTGTTTGTCTATACTCGCTTTAACTCCCACAAATAATGTAATTTTTATTAATTAATATGGTATACTATAATTAAACTAATTTAACTTAAGAATTAAATAGAAATTATAAACATTTTACAAATAATTACTTAAAAAGTACGAAATAATAAAATATTTAAAAAAAAATCTTACCTGTGGAATATAATCCTTATTTTACATAACTTTTAGGGATTTTTACAGTATATCTAATCACTATTTCTTGCAATAAAATTCCCTTTATATTCAAAACAATCTAACTTTTAACGGGAAATAACATAGATATAGTAATTTATATAGATCTATCATCCCATTGTTATAATGCAAACATTTTTGATGCCGAAAAACCTTTTTTGGCCTCAGCCATATAGTGGTATTGAAACCATTGAAACTCGGCAATTGTAATAGAATAGAATAGAATGTTGATGATTTTTCAAAATGTCGCAATATTGCGTCTTTTAATTCTTCTAATAAATTTATGAAAATAAATGGATAAGTTATCATAAATATAAATTATATTTGATTAAATTGTGAAAAATATAATTTTTATAATTAGTTGCTTTGTTATTATTATGAAATAAAAACTGGTTTGGTTTTTAATGGAATACGTTTTTTAAAGTTTGATATTTTAAAAGATTTTATATTAGTAAGTTATATAGGATATTCAAAATTCTTTTAAATATAGTTAGCAGCGGCGTAGGTAAAGAACGTTAGTTTTAGTATATAAAAAGAGTTTAAATGTTAACTAAATTAATAAATATATATATATAAAAAAAAGGAAAGAAAAATGAATTTGAAATTGTATCTGTAGTTTTTCATTCATCTTTAGTACATAAATTATTCATAAAATTTTTTTCTAAATTATCTGTGTGTATTCACCCGGAGAAAGACAGCCATATTCTGGACTTTTCTCCGAATAAAAAGGAATCATTCCCCCCCCCCCCCCCCCAATGACCAGTCTATGTCTTATTACTATATCTATGAGTGTAGCAGGCGCGGTTTCAAGGGGGGGGGGATCACGGGGGGTCATGACCCCCCCCCCCCAAACTGTCTTACTTTCAGGAAAAATTTTAGGGAAGCATCAAAGCTTCGGTACAGTTTGAGCGAAGTGCGGAAATTAGAGGAAGACACCTAAGTAGTCGCCCAGGGCGTCATAGGGCTAAAATGTAAATTCTCAGCTTTCTGGCACATTTTCAAACTCAATTTTAATTTTCAATACTTCTAACTGATATACTAGGAAACTGCAAAGCCTTTTTAGTTTATCAGTGCCCTCTTTGCACAGAAACAACAGAAAAAGAAAATACTGAGGATGAGAACGAAAGCATAGTGGCTACAAATAACGGCAATTTTAGAGCTCTGTTAAGATTGAAAATCGAAGCAGGTGATATAATATTAATACATTATTACATTAATTAATACATTATTATTAATCATATGGATACTGCTAAATCAAACGCAACATACATTAGTAATACTACCCAAAATGAATTAATTAATGCCTGCAAAGACGAAATACAAAAATCTATCCTAGAGAGAGTGAAAGAAGCTAAACCTTTTTCAGTCATTTTTGATGAAACCACATACATCACAATTAAGTCTATGTTTAAGATATATTTTTAATGGTTCTGTAAGAGAAGATTTTGTCACATTTTGCGATGCATATGCCAATATTCGCGAAGAAGATAAAAGTAATAAAGAGTGCTGATTAACTGGAGCAGCAATAGCTCATATTGTTGCTGATCTTATGAAAAAATTCGATATGGATATGAAGTATTGTGTTGGAATAGGTGTAGACAGCTGCTCAACGATGGCATCAGACGCCAAAGGAGCTGCAAAAGAGTTAATGAAGACAGCTGTATTATGCAAAAAGATATCCTTGTAGCAACCATGCATTAAATAATTCGTTAGCTAAATCTTCGAAAGTTACATCATGCATGAATGCGACTGCAACAATGAAAAAAGTTATTTCCTTCGCTAATGCATCAAAAAAAAAAAAAAAAAAAGGCAGGTAGTTTTCAAGGAGGAATTGACAGATTCTCTCCAGGAATTAAGTGAAACTCGTTGGGCAGAGCGACATGATGGACATCTTCAATTTCAAGGAGATTCTCTTGTTGAAATTTGCAATGCCTTACAGAAGATTGCTGAATGGAGCGACAGTAGCTCTGCACCAGAGTCTGCCTGTTTATATCAAGCTCTACACGTAGCTCTGATTTCATTGTTGCTGCAATGTTCCTCTGTGATATTCTAGGTAATTAAAGAATTCTCGTATTTTTTGATGTAATTTATTTAATCTATATAGAATATCCACTTTTTATTTGTCTATCATTTATTTTAGGTGTCACTGTTTCTCTAAGCAGATTCCTCCAATCGCCGTCAATTGATTTACAAAAAGCCACACAAAATCTTACGGATACATTAAATGTCTTAAACAACAAGAGACTGAATGCGACGACTGTTTTCAATCGAATTTTCTCAGAGATTCTTGAACTTGCTGCAAAATTAGATACAGAGATAAAGATGCCTAGAATAACGTCACGGCAAACGCAGCGAGCAAATATACCTGAAGAAACTCCTGAAGAATATTTTAGAAGGGTGGTTTACATCCCACTTCTAGAAAATATAATCTCTGACATGAAAGACCGATTTTCGTCAGATGTTATGAGTCTTTTTAATTTAAACGTGTTTTTGCCTCGAAAATCTTATACAGATGATGACATCAAAATTGTACGTGAAGTTGCAGAAAATTATCAAGGACTTCTTAATAATGTTCCAGTTCCATCAGTCGTTTCAAAATATGAATTATGGATTGCGAATGGGAAAGAAAAGCCGAAGAAACACATGGAACAGATACTTATCATTGTCTTCTTAATAAAATAGAAGAATGTGACAAAGATATGTACCCATCAATAAACATTTTGCTTCATATCCTTGCCACATTACCAGTAAGCGTCGCTTCAAGTGAACGAAGCTTTTCAACTTTACGGCGGTTAAAAAATTGGCTTCGAGCATCCATGGGAGAAGAACGCCTCATAGGACTCGCCCTTTTAAATATTCATAGAGATATTGATGTTGATGTTGAAGCAGTAATAGACAGATTTTCAAAATATTCAAAGAGAAGATTGGAATTAGTATTATAATGTCGAGAAAGCCTATTTAATAAATGATTCATGTAAATAGTATCTTATATTTGATTTATTTCTTATAATATGGATTTGCTGGTTTTCAGTCAGGAAAATTTACCTATAGAAAGTTCTGATCACAGTTTTACTTTTTCTTTTCTTTCTTTCTTTTTTTTTAAATTTTAATTCGTGACCCCCTCCAAACTGAGAAGCTGAAACCGCGCCTGGAGTGTAGTGATCTCAAGAGTTACAGTTTTGAACTGAACTGAAAGCACGTTCAAGTTTGAACTGAACTGAAAAAACACTTTCAACTTTACTGAGAATAAAAACGAACTTAACTGAGAGGAGTCACCAGGTTAAAAAAAATGTGCAAATGAAAGCGTTGTTCTATTTGATAAGAAATCTTTTTGTTTTGTGATTGTGTTAGTACAAATTAAAAAACCTTCTGATTCTTTTAAACATGGAGTTATTAGTAGTTCTATAAAATCAAACTACTACATTGGTGACTTTTGGATGTGATAATTTTTCATAACTTAGCCTGATGTTCTTCATATATTGAGATGCTGCAAAATAGTAAGTCCTTTCCAGACATTTATTGTATGCACCTGACTATTACAACTATTTATTTAATGGTAAATGCTTCCAGTTATTTTTATTTTATTTTATTTCCAGTTATTTTTATTTTTATTTTATTTGTACATAATGCATTTCGGTAAAAATATACATTTTTAATTGATTGTTATTTAATAGTGTTGCATCTTATTGTGTTTTACCCTCGGTTAAAAATATGCCTGATACTTTAGAAAACGTCAGCGACACGCCCGCGTCCTCTCAATTAGCTCGCGTTGCAGTGAAACCGCCTCATTTTTGGCGTTCAGATCCCGCTTTTTGGCTTCTGCAATGGGCTCTTCCCAGCATCGTCTGCTCAATCACGTGATAGAAGAAAACGAATAAACGAATTCTGAGAATCGAATTCAATTAAATATTGTTCTTAAGAACAAAAATTTTAATATTTAATATAAAATAAAATAAAAGTAATATTGTGCATTTGTAAACAGTAGAATAATTGTATTTGTAAATTTAATAATTTTTAAAAAACATTTTATGTGTTTATTTATTTTTACTTATAAAAATCGATTTTTGTATATTGTAGTGTAACTGTAACATTAACTGATCTAGCAATAAATAATAGCTTGTTCTTGTGGAATGTTTACGGATTATAAAATGTTTTCATTTAATTGAATTGCATAAAGGTGTTACAACAAGTTAATTAACTTAGTTACTGGTCTAAATGGATTTACGTAGTACGATATTGCACTGTCACTGATTTAAGTACCAAAAATCAGAGTATTTAAACATGGTCCTCATGAACATCAATAACAGGTATAAACTAAATGATGATTGTAAATGTATACAGCAAACGAAAGATGATGAATAATGATATAAAATGGATTAAAAATGATGATGTATAAAAAATAACACAGATTAAATACGATTGATCAAAAATAAGAATAGAAAATATGTTATTTTAGCAATCGCTCTAGATTAACAAGACTTCGTCTGCTATTTGTTTTTCATCTATCATGTGACCTCTGACGTCAGGTTGGAAGAGCCCATTAGATGCTCAATGGGCTCTTCCCACCGTCGTCTGCTCAATCACGTGATAGAGGAAAACGAATAATCGAATTCTGAGAATCGAATTCAATTAAATATTGTTCTTAAGAACAAAAGTGTTAATATTTAATATAAAATAAAATAAAAGTAATATTGTGCATTTGTAAACAGTAGAATAATTGTATTTGTAAATTTAATAATTTTTAAGAAACACTTTATGTGTTTATTTATTTTCACCTGTAAGAATCGATTTTTGTATGTTTTTGTGTAACTGTTACATTAACTGATCTAGCAATAAATAATAGCTTTTTTTTGTGGAATGTTTATGGATTATAATTTGAAATTTTAAAATGTTTTCATTTAATTTAATTGCATAAAGGTGTTAACAAGTTAATTAACTTAGTTACTGGTCTAAATGGATTTACGTAGTACGATATTGCACTGTCACTGATTTAAGTACCAAAAATCAGAGTATTTAAACATGGTCTTCATGAACATCAATAGCAGGTATAAACTAAATGATTATTGTAAATGTATACAGCAAACAAAAGATGATGAATAATGATATAAAATGGATTAAAAATGATAATGTATAAAAAATAACACAGATTAAATACGATTGATCAAAAATAAGAATAGAAAATATGTTATTTCAGCAATCGCTCTAGATAAACAAGACTTCGTCTGCTATTTGTTTTTCCTCTATCATGTGACCTCTGACGTCAGGTGGGAAGAGTCCATTTAGACTCGGTTATATAACCATTGATTAAACGCAGTTTTACACAGCTATTTCTGCTTTGGATACTGAAATACTTCAATCCGTTAGGGACATTGTGCTTAACCCACCTCAAACTAATAAATATGATGCTCTCAAGTCAAAATTAATTTCAATATTTGCAGAGTCTGAAACGGTTAAATTGAAGCAGCTTTTGCAGGACCTATAACTGGGCGATATGAAACCGTCCCAGCTTTTATCTAAGATGACAGATCTTTCGGGTGGTAATCTCAAAGATGACGTTTTAAAATCTCTCTGGTTAAGTAGACTGCCCAACAACACACAAAGCGATATTAGCTGCTAGTAATGAGCCGTTGGCCAAATTAGCTGATATGGCTGATAAGATTCAGGAATTGACTACTTCACATCAAATTAATGAAGTTCATTCTTCCTCACAGACTACTGCAGCCTTACAACAGCAAATTAATACTTTAACTGAACAGATTGCCAAGTTGCTAACTACCCAACGGCAACCCTTTTCGCGTGGTCGCACACCGTCGAGAAACCGCCAACTTTGGTGACGCCGTACACCTTCCCGAGGACAAAATATTTATAACAATATTTGTTGTTATCACCAGTTCAGTAATAACGCCCGTAAATGTACAGTCGGGGAAAAAAATCGCAGCACTCGCTGTAATTTCATTATTAATTGACGCAGAAAAATTTAATAGATACCATTCAACAGGAAATTAAATGCACTTTTTGAAAATGCTGTCAAATTTTGAATTAGGGGTTATCTACATATTGAAATGAGCGCTAACTTTGATTTTTTTTCAATAGCAACACCCAATTTTGACTTCATATTCGAATTTCTGAGAGTCTGGCAGTGCGGAAAAGTATGCTGTTCGTATACGTTATCTTTAGTATTTATAGAGTTATAATCAAAAAGGTGTTAGGGGGTTATCTATAAATGTAGAAAAATAAAATTAGGATCCTATAAGAAACACGAGCGGTTCTGCGCTCAAAGCTGGTAGATGGGAGGTGCCGGGTTCGATCCCAGGTCGCGCTCATCGACCTAGCCGTTTGGAGTTTTTCGTGGTTTCCTCCGAAACTCGCGTAAATACGGGCTAGGACCCCTTAGAAAGACCCCCACGCAGGGCATTCCCCCTCTAGGCCTAGGACACATCAGGAGTCAATCGGCCTTAAATCCTACAACCAACCTATAAGAAACAGATCAATTTTAATGTTTTACACCGGAAATCTTTCAGGAAAAAAAGAATTATAAATATTAATAAAAAGGTTGACCTTTTTCCAATTTCTTAATTATCCTGAATTCAGTTTCTTAGATTTGTATATACTTCAGTACTTTTTTAAATAATTTTAGGTCTATTTAAATACATTACACTTGTGATTTGTCTAGACTGTTCTCTTTGAAAAAAGTGCAATATTTTTCAAGTAAAAATGTCTATTATGGCTGTAGTGATCACCAACAAAGTTTGAATTTTCTTTCGTAGGTGTAACATAAAATATGAAATGAAATAATATAGATGTATATATACAACAACGCATAAACTAAATATTTTCGGATAAACTATTGTAAGTGTTTATGAAGTAAATAGTAAACAATTTTAATCGCAATTACCAGTTTTGTGTCAGTTGAACTCTTTGGAACTGTACGATTCGTTTTATAATTTCTATGAAAATATAATTTCTTAATTAACCCTTTCGCGACTGCTGACGTAGATTCACGTCATTTGAAAATCTGTAACTTTCTTAGTGGGCGTTTCTTTCGTAATTTGTGTGTTACTTATTTCTTAAGTGTGTACCCAGCGTTCCTATTTTTGCAAAAAATATACTATGGATAGAAATATATTGATTAGAAAGAATATAATTATACTGTATATCCATTTGTAATATATTTGTGAATACAGAAAATTTGTTCTGAAATACTTTATGAGAGAATAACGCCTTTAGGCGGATCTTACTGTCAAAATTACAAAATCCTGCGGTCGCAAAATGTGTTAAAATATATTTATAAAAGTAAAAGTATATTTAAAAAATATATAAAGTTAAAATATATTAAAATTTTAAAGACTAAAGTACCCTTAAAATAATAATCCTTCCCCCTACAAAAAAAAAAAAAAAAAAAATAAATAAAAAAAAATAAATAAATAAATAAATAAATAAATAAAAAATAAATAAATAAATAAAGCAATATATGAAGCAAATGATTAAGCCTTTAACTTAAGAAACGATTTTACAAGTCTGTCTTGCATTCCAATTTCATTCTTTTTTTATTTGCCAATTTTTACATTTACCAATTTTTCTATTTAAAACAGTAAACCCCGCCTATTTAGTTATTTTTTTCTTCTAGTGTTCGTTTAAAAGATTCAAAATTTATCAACAGTAATGGATGCAGTAAATACCACTTGTTCATATTTTTGTTAACATAAAATAAGGGGTTTAACACGAATACGCAATGTCACATTTACTTTTCCGTTCTGTATTGTTTTGCTTTGAAGAACGATGAAGGACTTGTCTTCTTTAGAAAACAGGAATTCTTGATGCTAAGACTAATGTCTAAAAATCACAATTTTTATTTTATTTCTTTGCGTTTGACGTTGTTGTTATATAATTTGACCCGTAAATAAAAAATAAACATATTTTGTTTAATTTTCATTGTTATTTTTTAAGATTTGATTCGTTATCTCATGCAAAACTTTAAAAGAGACGCCCCCCTAAACCACTCCAAAAGAAAGATTTATTTATATCTCGAAAACTAATGACTGGAATGAGCTGCAAATTTGCACACCCATTTTTTTCAGCATTAGGATTCATTTTATGTAAAAATTTGTATAGGTCATATTTCATAATTTTTATGAATATGAATTTATTAATATTTTTCAAAATTAAAAATATTTTTCAGAATCAAAAGTAATGATGGATTATGTTTGGGTTTCTTCACTGTATCTTGTAAAAAAAGAATGATATCGATCAAGTAATTTTTTGTGAAGATATTAATAAAAGTTTTAAATATGAATTTAACATTAGCACCTTCAAACTTTGAACGCTTATAACTCTGTTAAAAAATAAGTAAAATATACAACTAATATGCTTTTTCGCGTTGTTGCGATCCCAGAAATTCAAATATAAAATAAAAATGGGGCATTACCATTGAAAAAATCAAAGTTGGTGCGCGTTTTAATATGTAGACGACCCCCAATTCAAAATTTCAGTTCATTTTCTGAAACTACTCACAATTCCCCGTCGAATGATACCTAGTACATTTTTCTACATCTATTAGCAACGAAGTTACGTCGAGTGCTGCGTTTTTTTTTTTCCCCGACTGTACCTCTCCCTGCAATTATCAATCAAACTCGGAAAACTAAATGAGCCGTCACTCGAAGTCATGAGTGACGAAGGCCGATACATTGCTCGACTATTTGTTACCGACATGCTAACCGGCCTCCGTCTCTTTGTGGATACAAGAGCCGATATTTCCGTTGTCCCTCCTTTACCGTGCGAGACAAAACGCCCTCCCGAAAAACTTCAGCTATTTGCTGAAAACAGTACTCCGATCAACACCTTCGGCAAACGACTTCTTACCATCGATTTAGGCCTACGTCGGAAATTTCAGTGGCCATTCATTATTTCCGCTGTCTCCCATCCAATTATCGGTGCTGATTTTCTTCGAAAATTTTCCCTTTTGGTCGATATAAAAAATAAACGCTTATTGGATTCCATTACGCACTTGTCAACTGTGGGTTTCGTGCGTAATGCACAAAACTTCAATATTAAGCTAATATCTGGTAATTCCCCTTTCCACCAACTCCTTACAGAATTTCCAGACATAACTCGTCCAGTAGTAGAACTCCTACATTGATAGGCTGACGCATCCGCCATTTTCTAGCCCACAAGACCGGCTGACGATTTATTATTCGTGATTTTTTGGCATTAAATTGCACGAATAACTCCAGAAAAGGGCACCGCCTGTTTATATTTTCTTCTAATCCAGAAAGACGAAAAATATGGATTATAAATTTCAGATTAACACGTGGATACTCGGAGCAGAAGTACAACTGTACTGTAGCGGAGGATTTCCCTTATTTTCAAATTATTTCATTTTATTTTCAAAGCTCTTTGACAAATTTAATATAAATGTGCTGTTTTTTTTAAGTTATTGTTTTTAAATTCTTTTAAAATTAACTTTAAAATTACATTTCTTTTAACGTGAAGGGTTGCAGTTTTGAAAATGTTGGCGATGTTCTTAAAATTGCCAACTTGTTTGTTTCGTGATAAGAAGTTCTAGCTCACATGATCTGTGTAAAAGTTTAAAGGCGATAACAACGCTAATCAGGTAACCTAGCTTTTTCTACCGCCAACGTTTTCCCAGATGGGCTAGAAAATGGCGGACACTGCGCCAGCTCGTATCATATAGGACCCTTATCCAGTAGTCAGTACAAAAGTTCCAAAGCATGACGTAATGCATTACATCGAGACTGCTGGTCCACCTATATTTTCTAAAGCGAGACGCCTCCCTCCCGATAAACTGAAAGCCGCAAAAGAAGAATTTGCGTAGATGCTAGAGCAGGGTACATGCCGCCCTTCCAAAAGCTTAGACAAAAATTTTAAGCAACATTCCCAGATAACCTTTAGCATTCTAAATTTAAATTTCTTTCATTTATTTCTTTTCATTTATTGCGATTATAGAACCATAGAGGAACTGTTAAAAGTTTCATTTTTATATTCAAGGCACCTCAAAATGCGAAATTATCCTATAAAGGTAACGTGAAGCATAGAGCTCTAAACAAAGCTTTGTGTAACATTAAAGTTAGCGAAAATAATTATCATTCTTAAGCAATTTCCTTTCACAAGGTAAATTTTGCCAATTTCCTCAATTATAACCAATTAAATAAATAAATAAACAAATAATAAAATATTTGATTAGAAGAAATTTTTTGTTTAAAAGAAATACATATTTATTTTATTTCGTTTAGTGCAGTCTAAATACATATTAATCTGTACTTAAATGAAATTTCACCCATAGACGTAATTGATTAATTTTGAATGTCCTTGTGCATACCGCATTTATCCTTTCAGTACAAGTTTCCAAGTAAAATTTTCCTACAAAAAAGAATTAAGTAGATTGCAGAGTTTAAACTTTTTGCTAATATTTGTTCTTGAGTTATACTGATAATAGACACCCACATATACTTTAGAACAAACAGCTAAAAACTTATTTGTCTGTTTTAGGGAATCTAAAAATGCGTAAATATATCAAACTAAACTCAATCTCAAAAATTCTACTCCATACTTGAGTAAGAGAAAGTAATAAGCATGCCGAATTAAAAACATAACATAACACAGAGATAAATAATACGATGCAAAATATGAAAATGGTTACTTTTTACTATTTTATAAATAGTAAAATTAAAAACAAGATTAAATTAATAGTGATTGCATTTTTTGTTCTTTAAAAAATACATTTTCCCACAGTCATAATCATATTAAATTTTATATAGAACACAGCCTGTTTCATATGAATTTTTTTTTTATAATTAAGACTCAGAAAAAAAAAAAAAGTAACTTTTTAGTAATTATTTGTCACAAAATTTCCTTTTAGTAATTACAATAATAATAATAATGATGATGATGCAATGTTTTATTAAAAGCGTTATTATAATTTCACATTTATATATTTTCATTAGATAATGAAAAATTTTTCAATACGCGGACAAGTAAAGCTATGAAAGTTTTAATAATTAATAGAAATTATGAATTATAATCTTATTTGTTTATTTATTATTTTACAAAACTATTTTAAAAAGAAGAAATTCTTCTAATGTGTATTATCAAACAAATTACTGTAATAAAAATGAATCAGTAGGTATGACTTAATACTAAGTATGCACGTCTTTTTAGAGATATACAAATACACACACATACAGTTAAACAATAAAAAGAAAATGAAATTTACTTAATTAATTCCTATCACTGAAATTTGTTTTTCACTATATTAAAATGTATGAATTTTATGTATTTTGGATTCACCGAAACTAAACCTAATCACAATTTGTATGTATTAGTCATATTTCTTGCTCATAATTTGAAACAATTGAAGGGGTAAAAAATTCTGCTGCACTGTCTTCTATCCTACACAAAGTAGGCTACTTTAGATATATCTCTAAATGCGTCTTCACTTTAAGAAAGGAAAACTACAAAGGCAATTTTTCTTAAAAAAAACTTCTTTATAGAAAAGTAAAAATAATTTAACACGAATGATAAGTCACTTTTTTATATTGCTGCACTATACTTTCTCAGGTAATAAAAATAACATACGTTTCAATGTTATATGTATTAATGCACTTATGCAATTCTAAATGCATAGTACACTGCGATTCAATTTCTGTCGCAACTATCATAAAATAGAAAAAATTGTATTTGATTGTAAAAGCCGAAAATGGGGGGGGGGGAAATAAAAATTAATTTCAATTATTATTATTATTACTAGTATATAACCCCGTCAAAAATGACGGGATGTTACCGATAAATCTTGAAAACAATGTTTAGATCATGAAGATTACCACGTGATCATTTAAACGTATTTTCAATTTTTGTTTATAAATCAAATGTGTTTCGATATTTTATAATTTTTGTTCTGAAATTAAAAAAATTCTACCCGATGAATAAATATGAATGACAATAAAAAAACTCCTGGTTGACAAAAAATATAGGCCCGACAACACAACAGCAACAACACATCCCAGTGTTCCATTAAGTGCTCTATTTAAAGTCCTCATAATAAGAATAATCTATTGTGTCACTCACACGACTTTCTCTTACCCTGAAATTTAATACTATAAGTACAGTTTGGAGATTAAGAGGTAAGATAACGAGTACTGTTATGTAAACCTATGTTAAACAATTCAAATTAGGCTTCGGAAGAGTTTTATATGATAATTAGTTCTGGCCCCCCTCGACCCCCCGTTTCATTAATGCACCTATATTTATACAGAATTTAATTCGGTTATTAAAAAATAATTCTGTTTTTAAAAAATAATTTATTAAAATTATTATTTTAAAAAGTTATCTTGTATGATAATACAGACGATTCCCATATTAGAGAAGTAGTATAACACTAAATATCCAAAAAAAAAAGTTGAATTTATTCTTAATATTAAAGTAAAAAAAAAAAAAAAAAAAAAAAAAAAAATGAAAAATCGATAACTTTTTTTTAAATTGTCGCAGATCGATGGTTCAACCATTCGTTTTAAAGGTATTGGCGAGCTCTTTTGAAAGATACCCATCATGAAAATTTACTCCCCTCGAGGGGGGGGGGCGGCGAGGCTCCTACATACACAATTTTTTTTTACCCCAGTTGACTATCTCTATTACAAAAAAATATATATTAGTTTCATTTTGTTTAGTGCAGTCTATAGATGTTAAATTCTACTTACCTGCAATTTCCCCCGTAGACGTAATGTATTTGAATAATTTTGAATGTCCCTGTACACGAACCATTTGCTTCATCTTAACGAAAAGCTTACTGTAGCATCCCTATATGATACACATTTAGAATACCGAGTTTGGAATTTCTGCTACTTGAGATATGCTGATAACAGACATCCAGACACACAGACAGACAGACAGACACAGAGGCCATTCGCTAAAAACATGATTTTCGTATTCAGGGAACCTCAGAACATGCAAGTATAACAAAAACTCACGTTCGAAAATTTGACCCTAAAACAATATTTTCTCGACCCTAGGGGTAAGAGAAAGTGAAAAACGATTCACTTCGTTTTACCAAAATACTTTTTTTAAGACTATCGAAGATCCTGTTTTCAAATACGCAAGCGAAGTGTGACGTCACTGACCGTCCGTGGATGCAAGAAAAAGATTCCCTATGTTAATCGTCCATTGGATTTTTTTGTAAAAAATTATTAAAAATCGAGGAAAATTATTTCCCGATTTTAATACCCGTATTTGGGTATAGATATGCTATCGTATCCATGTGTTAGAATGAGTTATTTTGCTGTCAAATTGACAAAATTTTCAATTACAAAGCTGTGTCATCTTTGACGATTTTTGTATTTGGCGATTAAAAACATAATACGAAAATATACATGCCAGATGTTTATTTTCGTAATATGTATTGTACGAAATATTGTTTCGTATAATTCATCGCTCTCTTAATATAAGTTGTTAAAATAACCATGATTTTTGAAAGGAATTAAATATGTTCGCCAGATAATTTGGCGATATTTTATTTTTCCGCCAAGGATGACAGATATATTAAATCTATTCCGCTGCAACATATGAGTATCTTATATCAGACACTTTATTTAGACATTTGAAAACAAATTTGACTTCATATTATGAAAGAATATTTATCATTTTCCTTTTAGTTAGTATATTAGTTGGATATTTATTGTGTAAATATCACCCTTTGAAATGAAATGTTTATGTTTTGAATCGAATATGGAAGTTTGCCATTTTTTTTTCTAGAGTTTTGAAATTTAAAATTTAAATTTTATCAATTTTACAGCAAAAACAACTTAATCTAACGCATGCACACGATAACTAATACATATCTATACCGAAATATGGGGATTAAAATCGGGAAATAATTTTCCTCAATTTTTAATAATTTTTTACAAAAAGTCCAATGGGCGATTAACATAGGAAATCTTTTTCTTGCATCCACTGACGGCCAGTGACGTCATCACTTTGCTTGCGTGTTTTCTAACTAACTATCCAATAATTACAGACACTCCATGCTAACCCAAATTCATCTATACTCGATACTTCCAACCAGCTATCTCACCCACAACATCGCCAAAATATCCAGGATCCAGCTAGGGACTTTCTCATTCTCAACCGAACATTTTTTCTAGACTCGACATTATCACCTTAGACTACTCTACTTTCAATACTCATTTCAACTGGTGACCTTTACTTGCCCAACCAAACATTCTATCCCAACTATAACTTTACACTAATTTCAAAACTAAAATCAACTGGCGACATTTACGTACTCTACTCGCCGCCAATCATACCTTACAATGTAAACAAACAATGAAGCTTGATAAAAATATTTAAAGACTTTAATATGTTTTTACAAATATTTTAAGAGTTTTAAGGCTTTAATATGTTTTATAAATACTTTAAGCGTTTTTTTTTTTTTTTTAAGAAACAGTCAAAGAGTCATTCATTCGGAATTAAAGAGTTGTCCATTTGGAGTTTGTATTTTCTGAATGGCAACAGTTTTGGTTTGTTTTTATTTGGTATTGCGTTGCTTACAATCATGAAGTTACATAATTCTATTTACAGGTTCATGTTTATAATAGCCAGTGATCCGTTATATTTAATTTAGACCTTTAAACATTACAATTGAATAGTTTTTCAAAGTTTTAGAGGAAATAAATAAGAATACGTGCGATACAAAACATATTATATGTATGTTTCCGTAAGTTGAACCAGCTCAGTGAGTTGAACAAACGGAAAAAAATGGCTGCCAAAAGCTTCTGTTTTGAAGCGGTCTAACCGGAATCGTTCATGACAGATGAGGGTCATTATTATTATTAATCATTATTATATAACGTCATAAAACTTTTAGCATTTCAATAAAATTTATTAATTGCCTCATGGACTTATTCATAATTTTTCTAGTACTTCATGTGACGCTTATTTTCATCTAATGCACTGTTTGAAAAGGTTTTTAATATATATATATATGACTTTATTTCTACTAGCTTATAGCTTTATTTCTATTAAATCATTAAATTAAGACCTTAATATTAAAAATACTCATTTAAGCAAAGAAGTAATTTATTTTTATCTTATACAAGACCTACCACATTGCAAAAACGACTTCTATGTGATATTTATTCCCAAGTGATAACGCTTATTATTTTAACCATTAACTATTCTTATCAATGAAAAAAGGAAAGGGCTTTAGGCAATTGCTTTTGTGTACCAGAATTGCACACACAACAAATCTTCCCCACAGACAATTGGCGTATACCAATCACAATTCTCAATACATTGGATTCGGCTTAGTTCCAAGAAAACCAGATGATGTTGAGAACATCTTGACCAAGAAGAACGAATGTAGATTCTAGATTCCTTCAAATTTTAAGGGCATACAAAGCACAAGAAGGGGGTGAAATGCTGTATTAATAATGCGCATCATAATATTTATATGGTTTCAAATTTTACTTATTTATTTATTTATTTATTTATTTATTTTTATTTATTTTTTTTTTTTTTTTAAATAAATAATTATTACTTATTTCTTTATTTGTTTTAAGAAATAACAATTCAAATATATGAAAGCGGGAAATTTTTATTACTATTTTTATCTTAGATAGCTCCTAAAACTAAAATTAGAATTTTACAAAAATGATGATTATTCCATTAAACGCTGCCTTAAATATTTCAAAAAGTTATTTATATTATATGGTCATCGTTCCTCGTAACTAAAAATGTACTGAATCTATATAAAATATTTCAAAATCGTAAATATTTATTTAAAAAAAAATGCATCCCATAAAATACAGACAATTTATAAATATTTCGTAAAATACACAACGAGATTTTGCCATTCTTTGATAACATAATTTCCATAAATCATTAAATGTAATTAAATATCACTATAATATTACACTCAAATTGCAAATTAATATATGTGCAAATGCCTTCAGAGCTGCTAGGCAGGAAGTACTGGATTCGATCCCAGGTCGATTATATATATGTATATATATATATATATATACAGGGCGCGAAATTTCCGCTCGCCAGCTCGCCATTGGCGAGTGGAAATTTTACTGTGGCGAGTAAAATTTCGGTCTAAATGTAGATAGAATTACAGCATGCGATACTACCAAAATAAATAAATACCGATTTAAAATGTAAAATCATGCTAATCTTAGGCAAGGTGACCAGACATTCTCTAAGAGGAGAGTCTTTTTTTTCAACGCTCTGCCCTTTTAAACGAAAAAAAAAAAAAAAAATAATAATAATAATAATACAGGAGTAAAAAGTCCTCTTTTTCAAGTTTTTCGTCCTCTTTTTCAAATGAAAAGCATTTAGTCCTTAATTTCAAAAGTTTCGCAAAACTGGGAAACACAATCGGCTGTTGGCTGTATCGAACGGTGAACACTAACTTTTTTCTGCTTTAGGTTCGCAAAAGAACAACTTTCTGATAAACTTGCGAAAGCATATTGTGGTTTATGCGTATTCAGATTCTGCGAATCACAAAGAAATGAAAATATTCCCAATATTTGTACGATTCTTTGATTAAGAACACGGAGTTGATGTGCGTTCTTACTTTTGCATGAATAATATTCCTCATAAATATTCCTCATCCTGAGCCGTTGTTCCTTGAAGCTGGTATGCGTGATGCGCTTGGTTCGATACCTGATAGCGCTCGTTGGCTTAACCGTTAGGAGTTTTCCGTGGTTTTCTCTGAAATTAGCGTAAATATAGTCTAGGACCTCTTAGAAAGACCCCACGGAGAACTCTCCTACTCAGGCCTAGAGTCGTAGTGCAGACAATTGGCCTTAATGATAACACTACGACCCCCACCTCACAAAAATATGTTAGTTGAATTCATTTTCTGTCCTCCATCCAGACATAAACGCTCCCACAAAGCGACTGTTTTCTTCAATGAACAAAATGTAGACATGTGAAATAAATCCCTTTTATACGTCTACTTTAAAAACTTATGAACTACTAAGACTAATTTAGGGTGTACTTGTGAGAACTTTTATAAAATGTTGATAAAGAATGTTCGTTAAAACAAATAGTTTCATCTACCGAATATTAATTTTGTTTTTTCATTTACAGATTTTATTTTTTCTTTTACGATTATGATTTAATAATAAAAATGTCTACCAACTCTTTTTATGTAACTACATGAAAGTACCACAAAAAAAAAAAAAAAAAAAAATTTTTTTGTCTATAACAAAAATTAATAATTTAAAAAAAAAAAAAAGAAAACCTATATTGTCAAGTGACATCTATAAAAATTAGGGATTTTTTCTCTCGTATCCGTACATTATTAATTTAAATTAAGGTGTACTGATTCAAATTCATCATTTGAGATAAAAATGTTTCCACCGCTTGTGGAAAGCAGCTTTTGAATCGGTTTTCATAATCATTTTCGTTCAATTTGTGTCCTCTAAAATTACCTCTTTTCCAAAATTGAACGTTTTCTATTTTCTTATAAAGTAAAAATCATTGCGTAATTTCTCCTCTTTTTCCAATAAAAAATTATGCCACCTTATACGTAAAAAATAGAGTAATTTAATCATATTTTGTGGCGAGTAACTTTTTTTTCCAGCGAGTGAATTCTAAGTTGAAATTTCGGGTCCTGTATATATATATATATAATTCCTCATCCCCCGAAGTATGTGTGACACTGTATTTTTTTCATAAGCAGCAAGTGACTATTAGACAAAGTTTCATTAAAATCAATAAGAAAGTGATATAAAAACAATTATTCTCTTTCTGTCTGTTCCTAGACCCCCCCCCTTCCCCCAGGTATATACTAAGTAAAAATGGTACCAATTTAATTGATTGAAATTTCTAAAAATGCATTCAAATTGTGAGTCAGTTTAAATACGCACCAGGCTATCGGACTACCCTAAAAATGTATTATGAAAAATCACGCTTTAAATTCGTTATTTGATGTTTATTGTTTTTGTGAAATGCAGATTGCAAAAGTGCCCTTTTTCCGGGTGCCCCTTTTTCTGGTGCCTTTTTCCCAAATGCCCTTTTTTTCAGGGATCCATTTTGCACAGTTATTTTCTTTTCTGCCCTTTTCTTCTTCTACTTTTCTTTTCCTATTTCAGACAAAAATATTTAATATGAGTTTGAGTTTGAATTGCTTTTTCACGCTCAAGTTCGTGTAAAAAACGAACTACGCTCAACTCAAGTTCATTATTTAAAAAACGAGCGAAGTTCAACTCAAAACTCAAAAATTTTGAGCTAAGCTCATGAATGCGTTCGTGCACAACACTGAAAGATAGCTTTATTTCAGCTACTGCATTAGCTTTCCCATCGTCGTCTAAAACTTGGGCCCTTATGGTTGACGCATCGGACACAGTTATGGGTGAGGCCCTACAACAGCTAAATCAAGGCGAGTGGGAACCTCTTGCGTTTTTTTTTTCAAGAAAATTCTCCCCGGCACAAGCAAAATATAGCACTTACGACCGAGAACTGCTTGAGATTTACGAAGCTATTAAATATTTTAGATATATGTTGGAAGGTCGCGTTTTTATCATCTACACTGATCACAAAACGCTTACCTTTGCATTCCGACAACGTTCGGATAAGGCTTTCCCACAAGGCTATTACGCTACCTCGATTATATTGGAAAATTTGCAACTGACATTCGGCATATAGAGGGGTCGAAAAATATTGTAGCTGACACGTTGTCACGCGTTAGTGAAATCTCTTTGCCCTCTTCAACTGATTTCACTGCTATTGCAGAAGAGCAGAAACGGGATCCTGAACTCCAAAATATTTTTAAAAACAATATCCCACAAACTAATTTAAATTTGCAATCCATGCAACTGGTTCCTGGATCATCATTGTATTGCGATGTTCAGGACCAGTGCATCCAACCATATGTCCCTGGAAAATTTCGGCGTGCGATTTTTAACAATCTTCACCAGTTGTCGCATCCTGGAATAAGAGCGTCACGCAAACTCATCCAACAACGTTTTGTGTGGCCTGGGATGCTTAAAGATATAGCTAACTGGATGCGGTCATGTCTAGACTGCCAAAAATCAAAAATTAATCGCCACAGTAACAGTCCTTTACAAAATTTTATAACAATTATTAAAAGATTTAGTCAGGTTCATATTGATCTGGTAGGACAGTTACCACCATCTAATGGTTTTAATTACCTGCTGACTTGCATAGACAGGTATACTCGTTGGCCGGAAGCGGTCCCAATATCTGACATCTCTGCAGATACCGTGGCGAAATCTTTTTACAACATCTGGGTATCTCGTTTTGGTGTCCCAGAACAGATAACCTCAGATCAAGGACGCCAGTTCGAGTCTCAGCTCTTTACATCCCTCAGTCAATTCCTGGGGACACACAAGATTCGCACTACGCCATACCACCCACAATCCAATGGATTAGTGGAGCGTTTCCATCGTTCTTTGAAGCAATCAATACGATGCCGCACAGATATCCACTGGTCTGATGTCCTTCCCACGGTTGTTGCTTGGACTCCGATCGGCCTATAAAGGTGATCTGAAAGCTTCTGGCACAGAGCTTGTCTACGGATCACCTCTTCGTCTTCCCGGCGAATTTTTTTCAGCATCATAGTCACATAGTAGTGTCGATCCTCCTGAATTCCTAAAGCTTCTAAAACAACATATGGCTGCTCTTTAGCCGATACCCACCAGCTCTCATGGCTCAAGAACAGTGTTCACCCATAAAAATTTATACAATTCTTCACATGTGTTTTTACGGTGCGACGCTACGAAAAAGACATTTGCTCCAGCATATTCCGGCCCTCATCTTGTTTTATTCCGTGATCCAAAGACTTATCGAGTACTCGTCAACGACAAAGAAGTAACCGTTAGTGTCGATAGATTAAGGCCTGCCTACCTCTGGGCACATGAACAGTTATCTGCACTACCTTCAGCATTGCCATTTTCATCTTTTCCAGACAAAATGGAACCTCCGGTTGTTACTTTACCTGAAGCTTCCCCTTCATGTGACCATCCGAAACGTAAGTTGCCAGTAACTACAACTACACGCTCTGGTCGTCACGTGAAGTTCAACAGGAAATATATGGATTCTTTATCGTTGCCACTGGAGGGGGATCTCAAGAGTTACAATTTTGTAGTGATCTCAAGTAGTGTAGTGATCTCAAGAGTTACAATTTTGAAATGAACTGAAAGCACGTTCAAGTTTGAACTGAGCTGAAAAAACACTTTCAACTTTACTGAGAATAAAAACGAAATGAACTGAGAGGAGTCACCAGGTTAAAAAAAAATGTGAAAACGAAAGTGTTGTTCTATTTGATAAAAAATATTTTTGTTTTGTGATTGTGTTAGTATAAATTAAAAACCTTCTGAATCTTTTAAACATGGAGTTATTAGTAGTTCTTTAAAATCAAACTACTACAATGAGAAATAAAAGTTTTAAAAAGAACATTCAAAGAAAAAGGAAAGATATTGTTATAAAATTGTAAATAATTGTGTTTATTTTTGTATAAATTCTTTCAAAGAGGCTTAGTAAGTTGATAAAGTGCAATTTTTGTGCATTTCTAGTCGTTTTAGCGTTGAAATAGCCTTATTTTCACTTAAAAACGCATTAAAAAGCCCCAATAAGGCAGATACCAGTTTTGAATGGTTTAACTCAATTTATAATTTTTTGCACCCCCCCACCCCCCCCCCCAATAATTTTACACTTTCGAAAATATCCTCATTCGACTTGAATGCTCCCAAAACGTATCTATAATAATTTTGAACTGTTAAACTCAATTTCTAATTTTTTGCCCTCCCCCCCCTTGCTCCCCTAATAATATAATACTTTCGAAAATATCCTTATTCGACTAGTAGGCCCCGTAAACCTAAATATACCAATTTTGAACAGTCTAACCCAATTTCTAATTTTTTGCCCCCCTTCCCACCCCTAATAATTTTACACTTTTGAAAATATCCTCATTCGACTCTTAGGTGCCAAAAACCTATATGTACCAATTTTTAACGAACTAACTCAATTTCTAATTTTTTGCCCCCCCCCCACTCAATAATTTTACACTTTTGAAAATATCATCATTCGACTCATAGGCGCCAAAAACATATATGTATACCAATTTTGAGCGGTCTAACTCAGTTTCTAATTTTTTGCCCCCCTTCCCGGCCACCCTAATAATTTTACATTCTTGAAAATATCCTCATTTGACTCGTAGGCACCAAAAACATATATATACCAATTTTGAACGGTTTTTCCCCCTTCAGGCCATGATTATGTGACATTTACTTAAAAAGATGTTGTAGATTTAGTGTTAATTGTGAATAGCGCCCTCTATTAGATACATTTAATGTAGATTATTCGGTAATATAACAGTACTTTAAAATATCTTTGGAATGATCCATTAAAAATAATTTAATGATAATTAGAATTGGAAATAATGAAATTTTAAAATATTACAGAAAGGGTAGGCTATATCTCAGATTTTATCAGCATATATAGTTACGCCCGTGAGTTACGCTCATCAGTGCCTGATTCTGTCACACTTTAGGCTTAAGAGATTTATTTCCTTGGACTCTGTCTCCTAATTTTCATACTTTAGTTAATTTTAAGAAATCTAATTGTCTGATCGATTAGCTGTTTAATCCGACAGATTCAGAAAAATTCTCCCTTTGATTTGGTACCTTATTTGTAACGAATTTGTGATTAGATTTTTTAAAAATTAATTAAAATATGAAAATTACAGCTTAAAATAGACATTTAAATTTTTAATTGTTGCCATTTGTTTTTTCCAGCATAAAGCAAAATCTGCTTTCACAGGAAAAAAAAAAATATATATAAAATATTAAATTTGCTCATGCATATGAAAAAATGACGTCTATAAAATAATAATAATAATTTTGAATTTTAAAGGTAACAAAGACATAAATAAAGTGCGAAAATATCGCACAGGCTTGCTGCTAGCAAATGAATTATTTAAAGTGAGAAATAAATAAAATGAAATGATTCTTTTTCAACGGGCGCCTTAGTCGTCCTACAACTTACTAGTTGTGTATAATTACACAAAACTTGGTATGTGAGAGAACCAGCCATTATCAAACACTATTTGTGATTTATTTTGCGTGTAGGGTGTATATCGGCCAACAGGTGGCAATACTGTACTGCAATTTACCCCATGAATAGGCTAAGTCTCAACTTCTATGACGTAAGTGCATGAAACTTGATATGTAAGACAACCATTATGAAAATGAATGTCGACCTTATTTAGGTGTTTATCAGCCGACAGGTGAGCTGCTATTACGAATTTTCACATCCTATATCTCAGCATCTGCTGATTAAAATTGCATTGAACTTCATGTGTGAAATATTTATCGTGAGAAACTACGGTTAAACTTTTCTACAATTTAAACAGTAAGTGGCGCTGTTATATAGAATCATATAGAAAAAAGTTTTGTGATGGCCACAACCTATTAGTTTTTGTATTAAAATAACCCTTCAATTATGATTATATTAGTAAAATATTTTGTTTCATTTTTTTAAAGGTACACAATTAGATATAGATATTATAACAGTCAAAAACAGAGAAAGAAAAATACATGTTCAACTTTAATTTAGATATATTTTAATGATGAAAAATATGTCTTAATTTTGCACATTTAAAGCTTGACTTTCACTATTGAATGAAGTGCATTCTTTCAAATGCAATTATAACACAAATTTAAAAATTATGAACAAATTGAACAATCTTAATACACTGCTCGACATTGAAAATGCAACACCAAGATGGAATGATAATAACGGAATGAAATTTGTTGAACACATACATTATAGTAGGAAGAACAATTGATTAAAATTTCAGGAAATTTGAAGTAATATGTACTGTGAAAACAGTACATAAAGCAGCGACCTCTGTGAGCAATAACAGCGCATATCTACCTAGGCATTGAATCGAACAGCGATTGGATGACATGTACGGGTAGAGCACTTCATGAAGCTTCAACATGATGCCACAATTCATCGATCGAAGTTACTGGTAAATGGTGGGAGGCTAGTCGCTTTTCAATGATTAAACAGTTACTTTCATTGGTGCGAGATCAGGAGAACGCGCTGGCCAGAGCAACAGTCGAACACATTCTGTATCAAAGAAGGTCCGGACAATACAAACAACTTGCGGTCGTGCATTATCTTGCTTAAATTTTGCGCTACGTAGGCCTCGAATACAGGGCAGAGGAGCGGGCCTTAACTCATCAGAAATTTAATGGCCGCTGTTCAGAGTGCCAGGAATACGAACATGAAGTAATCGAGACGTGTATCCAATGGGGACCCATAACATCATTGCAAATGATGGACAGTATGACGATGTCGAATCCCAGCTGGCAATGTGCATTATTCATAATGCCGTTAAATACGGATAAGGCAATCTTGATGCTGTAAATAGGATTGTGATTTGTCTGAAAAGTGACTTCACGCCATTCCTGCATCCAGGTTCATCGTTGATCACACATTAATGGCGCCCATATCAGTGATGCATTTTTGAGGGTAATCAGAATTTTGGTAGCCGCATACTGAGTCACCACCTGGATTGATGGTATGATGTACCATTGGATATACGCTCCGGTCACCTCTTGTTTTCATTCCCGCCACTCTGAATACCAGCCATTACATTTCTGACGAGTTAAGGCCCATA
This sequence comes from Salticus scenicus, assembly GCA_963930645.1. Taxonomy (NCBI): domain Eukaryota; kingdom Metazoa; phylum Arthropoda; class Arachnida; order Araneae; family Salticidae; genus Salticus; species Salticus scenicus. Next base: position 154,017,343 of record OZ005656.1, read on the forward strand.
GCTCTGCCCTATGTTCAAGGCCTCCGAAGCGCAACATTTAAGCAGGACAATGCACGACCGCAAGTTGTCCATATTGTCTGAACCTTCATTGATGTCGAATGTGTTCGACTGTTGCTCTGGCCAGCGCGTTCTCCTGATCTCGCACCAATGAAAATGACTGTTTAATCGTTGAAAAGCGACTGCCCCCCCACCACTTACCAGTAACTTCGATCGATGAAGTGTGGCATCGTGTTAAAACTTCATGAAGTGCTCTACCCGCACATGTCATCCAATCGCTGTTCGATTTAATGCCTAGGCAGATATGTTCTGTTATTCCTCACAGAGGTCGCTGCTTTATGTACTGTTTTCTCAGTACGTATTACTCTAAATTTCCTGAAATTTTAATCAATTGTTCTTCCTACTATAATGTATGTGTCCAGCAAATTTCATTCCGTTATTATCATTCCTTCTTGGTGTTGCATTTTCAATGTCGAGCAGCGTATAAATGTGAAAATAAAAATAAGTAAATAAAAAAATATATATATATCAAGCATAGTTGCTACATATTTGTGTTTCTCGCTTTTTCTTTTTCCCCTTCCCATATACGAAATTTTTATCGCTTTGTATTATAAAGATTACCTCATTTAAAAGTGACGATTTGTGATTTATATATTCTTTGAACATGTAGATTTTATCTTGGTGAGCATTAAAGTAAATTTAATTTTCATTATCAAGCAGAAGTAATTTTTTGTTGGTAAGATAAAAGGGGATATATTCAAAGAGTAGAATTAAAAAAAACCTCATTTTAGAATGCAATAGCCTTCTAATATAGGGCAACAAAAAGGAGAAAGTGTGAATCTGACTAATGTACTACCTTAAAAATAAAAATAACATAGTGTAAAAATTCTTTTCAAACTTTTATCATTATTATTATTATTATTATTATTATATGTATGTGGCATGAGTGTTTTGATTTTAGCAAAAGCTTTTTTAATACGCATGAACCCAGTACTAAAATTCAACATTAAAAATAAATAAATAAATAAGACTTAAAAAATAGTAGTACTGGCATACTTGCCAACTTTTCCGGTTTTCTCGGAAGACTTCCTGTTTTTTAACGTATCTTCCTGTTTTCCGGACAGATGATAAAATCTTCTGTTTTTAAAAAAGTCGCGGATATCGTTCGTTTTAAAAAGAAACCCCAAATGTTCTACGAAAACTCCTGATTCCTAATCTTTCTCCATCCATAGCATAAATGTCAATATTAATTTCGAACTTGCTTTATGAGATTTTAGAACTTGTAAAGAAATAGAATTGTTAAATATTTCTTGCTTATGTAATTATTTTTTGCCCCCCCCCTCCCCCTTTATTTATCTCCAACTAGTGATCAGCAATCAGATGTTCTGCAGAAGTCTTTTGTTTCCTAATCTTTATCCATCTGCAACATAAATGATAATATTAATTTTAAACTTCTTTCGTTAGATTCTAGAAGTAGATTTGAAAGAGTTTAATATATTTTTTACTCTGTAATTATTTTTGTATTCTCTCCCCCCCCCCCTTCCCGGATTGTGATCAGTGATCCATTCAAGAAACAATAAAGCAATGGAAGTGCTCAATATTTCTGACGTATGAAATTATTTTTAGACCTTTATTGCTGAATTTAATGAATCTGTTTATTTTTCCTCAATTAAATTAAATATTTGTATGTCATATTTATACCAAATGTGTAAACATGGAGAAAAAAATGAAGAATAATTTTCAGGTAGGAAAAATTTTTCCAACTCAATTTAACGAAATTAATACTCAGCTGGTTTTATGCATGCTTGAAACTGATAATTAGCTACTGCTACATTTTTTTATATGTATGATTAATGTACATCATACACAAAAATCATATTCTATATTTGTTTAGAAAAATTGTTTTTCTGTTTGCATGGCATTTTATTAAGGTTTTATGTGGATATAAAAGTTATGGCAGTTATATTATTATTATTATTATTATTTTATGTTAAGGAAAAAATTCTGAAATTGCTTAATGTAGTTAAAAATTATACATATAAATATTTATGTGGTAAATTTATTGAAAGTGAAATTATCAATATTTAACTAATCAACCAACCAACAATGTTAGCGAAAAATTTACAGCTAATTTCTAATTTTAAAAATCACATGTATAATTGGGGGGGGGGGGGGGGGGGGAGCAGCTTGAACAGGGTTCATACGCATCAGAGATAACCTGGAATACTCAGGGATGTAGGGTTTTGTTTAAAGAAAATATCAGGGAAAATAAAAATTTTCATCAAAAGTCAATCGGATATAAAACCTGGAAAAACAATATTTCCTTTCTCTCGAATGACTTTTTTTGTTTAGCTTCATATCAAATTTCAAATGATTAAGGATCGTGAAAATATGCATGTAAACAATGATTTCTACCTGAATTTCTATCATGATCGGCAGTAACATGACATCATACTGTGGAAGCAGATGTAGCATTTCTTGTAATAGTCACTAATATTTTTTTTTGAAAATTGTCCAGGGAATTTTTTTTTTTTTTTTTTTTTCATATCTGAATGTGAAGCCTGTTGAAACAGCTAATGGAAATTAAAAATGTTTAATAGAAAATATTTCACATCTGCTTAATGAGTGCATTTTTTTGTACACTATTAGGTATCAATTCTCTTTCTTATTTTATTTACTTTTTTATTACATACTTTAACTACTTAACTAAGTTTTTTTTGTCTATTGTTAAATAAATTTCCTACAGATTCTGTTTTGTAGATATTTATATGTTGAAGAGGTATAACTTCATTTAAAACTTTTATATATTTAGTATAATTAATCTATAGTAAAACATTTTTATAGATTGCTTCAAAATATTATAATTGTAAAACTGTATTGTTTAATACGTCAAAGAAAAAAAAAATCTTCCCTTTTTTTATGAAATCTTCTGGTTTTTCAACAAAAAGCTTCCCTTTTTTTATTAAAATTGGTTGGCAGGTATGTACTGGGTTGGGTACATGAAAGAAATGAAAACAGTTATATGAAATAAAATCTTTGGTATAAGAAAACGTCCCATGTAACACTGTCTTTTTTCAAACGACACAATGCAACACCACCTGTAATAATGCCTCCGAGCTGAGCTCTACGTCACAGAAGATCGGCCGATTTCATCCAATCCCTACGATCCAACATGTATCATAGGAAGTGTTGATTGGATAAAATCGGCCGATCTTACATGACGTAGTGCTCAGCTCGAAGGCATTATTATTACAGGAGGTGTTGCACAATGTTGCACAGACGTTCACTTTACTTCGTTTTATTTTTCACAATTACATTTTTCTGTGAAATGTAGGGATTGAAGACAGTTGTCCATGTTTATCTACCCAAGAAAATCCTGAAAAACTGTTTACTATCAATAGTAAAAATTACATTATTCTAAGGAGAACTAGTTAAAATAAAACATTTTTATTATTATATATATAGTTTATGGACATAACAAATAGTAATTATAATGCTAACCAGCTAAAATGTATTTTAACACACGATCGGCGATTATATATTAGCCATAGGATAGAATTATGCAGAATTTTCCGTGATTATAAAAGGCTCAGCAATAATATGTATAGCATAATCAATCTTAATAATAATTCTGACATAAATCGGGCGTGCAGAGCATAAACTAATGTAAACAAACAAACAAGAATGTGTTCCGTGATCGTGATTCATGTTATTGGTTAGAATATAAAGGGAGACGAATAACAAAATCAGCGATAAAGTGCCAATCTGGCAGACTTATAAAGGTTCTTTATTCCGCCAAGAAAGCTAGCTACGGCCTACGCGCATGCGTATTTCTCGTGTGGAAACGTTATACTTAGTCGCTCGTGCCGTTGTGCCGCTTATTATGTACACGCTTTGGCATAGATATAGTAATAAGACATAGATTCATCATCGAGGGGGAAAAAGTGATTCCTTTTTTCTTCGGGAAAGACTTTCTAATGGCTGTCTTTCCCCGAGTAAATACTCACCGGAATACACACAGATAATTTAGCAAATAAAATTTATGAATAATTTTTGTACTAAAGGTGAATGAAAAACTCCAGATACAGTTTCAAATTCATTTTTTTTTTTTTTTTTTTTACTATACCTATTAATTTAGTTAATATTTAAAGTTAAACACTTTTTATATACTAAAACTAGCGTTCTTTACCTGCGTCGCTGCTAACTATATTTCAAAGAATTTTGAAAATTCTATATTACTTACTAATATAAAACCTTTAAAAATATCAAATTTTTAAAAACGTATTCCATTAAAAATGAAGACAGTATTTAAATTATAATAATAACAAAGCAACTGTTTATAAAAATTATATTTTTTATAATTTAGTCAAATATAATTTATTTGTGATAACTTATAACATTTCTTTTCATATATTTATTAGAACAATTAAAAGTCACGCAATATTTCGACATTTTGAAAATTCATCAACATTCTATTCTATTACTATTTCCGAGTTTTATACTCTCCATAGTCTTTAATGGCTGATGCCAAAAAAAAAATTTCAGCATTCATTGCTCGTTAACATAGGGATGATAGATCTATAGGAATTACTATATGCACGTTAGAGAAATATTATATAGATACTATAGTTCCATATCGAAAAGGTAAAATTCCACATATTAGATTAATCTACATCTTAATCCTATTATAATAACAAATTATTTTTATTATGAGCAACGAAACTAATTTATTAATAATTTTATAAAAATAGTTTTATATTAGTCGAATAAGAGTGGGTTATTGTAAAAATAAGTTTTAAATTCGGTATTAGCCAATAGATGGCACCACCACTGTATTGTTGTATTGCCATAATTTCTACTGAATAAAGTTCAGTCTTCCTCTGTCCTCCAAACAGGTATGTTGTGTTTATTTACTCTCATGTTTGTACTTAATGTTTCCACATTTATTTAATAGGTTATGGACCCAGACCCAAATATGAGATAATAAAAATTGAAAATATTAAGTTAAGATCTTTTAAGTTTATTTAATTCTATAGGTAAATTTTTAGAATTAAAATACTTAAATGTTGATCACATGATTGGTTAGGCTTAAGTTTTTTTTTCATGAATGTTTTGTAAAATAATTTTTGAGTTTAATTTAATTCTATAAGTATGTTTTTTGGAATTGAAATACTTGAATTTGATTACATAACAACTTAAGTTCTTTGGTTACATATTTAGTTAGGCGTAAGAGTAGGCCTAGTAGTGAATGTTTGTAAACTTACTAATTTCTGAATCTTAATTAAAGGTTACTATATTTTTTCTAATTAAACAAAATTGGTCAATTTTTTTTTAAATAAATTACTTTTAATAGAAAGTTTATTAAAATTAATTTCAAATTGAATTGCTTGGCTAATTTGACTGATCAGATTAAACATGCCAGGAGGAGAAGGTACATTTGCTCATACCCAATTAACTGGTAGAGCTAACTATATGAATTGGAAATTTTCTATGAAAATGCACCTTATTAGAAAAGATTTGTGGGATTATGTAGAAGGTACTAAGGAAGATCCAGCAAAAGATACCAAAGCCTTGTCCTATATAGTAGAAGGTGTTAGTGAGAATATCTTTAATGAAAATGATATTAGAGAATTAACTAGTGGGAAAGAAGCATGGAAAGTATTGGCTGAAACATATGAAGATAAGGGAATAACTAGAAAGGTTTCAATAATTAAAGAATTTAGTTAATACTCGCTATGTTGACTGTAAAAATATGTCTGATTATTTACATAGGGCTATTTCAGCTTATCAACAGCTAAAAACAACTGGTGTTAAACCTGATGAGTAATTAATTGCAGAAATAATTTTAGCAAATTTACCTGACAGATTTGAACCACTTATTATGGCATTAAAAAATTGTGGTGAGGAAATAACAGTTGATAATGTTAAAACTCGTTTATTAGCTGAAGATATTAAACCTCAAACAGATGACATTAAGGAACATGTTTTTGTTAATGAAAAATTTAAAAGTAAGAAAAATTTTGCTTTTAAAGGAAAATGCTTTAAATGCAATTTATTTGGACATAAAAGTTCTAATTGTACAAAATTATCACAACAAAAGACTGGATATAGTGAAAATAAATTCAGTAAAAAGTCTAGTAACGGGGCAAAACATTCAAAAAGGGAAGAAGCTTATGTAGCAGATGTATACATAACAAAATGAAATCCGAATCCCCAGATTTGGTTCATGGATTCTTGTGCTTCTTATCACATGACTCCTTATAAAGAATTACTGAAAAATTATCAAAAACCTAGTATTCAAGAAATTAAAACAGGAAGTTCTGTAATTGAAGTTGAAGGTGAAGGCAGTGTAAAATTTCTTTTAAATAGAAATGGGGTGAAAGTGCATGTTACTTTCAATAATGTTTTGCATGTGCCAAAATTAACAGCTAATTTATTATCAATCAAATATTTGAATAAAAATTTTGGAATGGTTAGCACCTTCACGGGAGAAAGATGTTTTGTTTATAAAGGTAAACAGTTAGTTGCTAGTGGAACTGGCATTGGTGACAATTTATACTCTCTTGATTTGTGTACTGAGTTGGCCTTTATAATTTCTTCCCAAAATACTTCAAATGAATTATTGCATAGAAGGATAGGTCACTTAAGTCAAGGAGGAATGGCAAGACTAAATGATATGGTTGAGGGTTGAATAAGTTAAAGGATACTCACAACTTATTATGTAATTAATAGCTTCTGTATTAAGAGCACGGAGTATAAAGACATTAAGAGACATCACAAGACAATACTACATCGAACATAAACAAAACATACCGGCTTACTGCTGACAGATAGTTGCCAGATTCAGACATTAAAAGTAAAGTACATGGAGGATAGAAAGTTTGTAAGTCCCCAATAAGTAAATACCAAATTCCTCCCCCCTTAAAGATTAACTCTTTTAGGTGGACGTATATGCCGTCGAGGACGAGTGACAGCTAAAGGTTGATCAGAAGGAACTTGTACAGGCAGAGTGCGACTCGGATTTGGAGGGTCATCAGTCACAGGTTTCGAGGCAGGGCTTTGGTCAATTTCACTCAAACAAGGTCTAGCTGGGCTTTCCGCTAGAGGAACTGCAGGTGTATTCTGGTTGTTTGAAGCAGTGGTAGTAGCAGTTTCATTTGGCACTACTGAAGGTTGCTGATCAGTACTTGTAGGTAAACGAGCTTGAATAACAGTAGTATCCACAGGAATCTTCTGACTGACAGAACGTATCTGGTTACTATGTCTTCTCCATAGTTGATTTTGTACAGCAACTGTATATTGTAATTCCCCATCTTGAGAAACGATGGTACCAAAAACCCATTTGTTATAAGGCGATGAATAATTTCGTGCAGAACTCTTTGGCCCACATCATAAACATGATCAAAGAATGCAATTCTTTTTCGCTGTTTAGCTTCGACTTCACTAACAATATCTGGTCTGGATAAGTTTAACTGGGTTCTAATCTCTCGATTCAGAAAAAGAAATGCTGGGCTGTAGCCTGTAGTGATATGAGGAGCCCTTCTGTATGATGCCAGGAAAATGTTGAGAGCTTCCTGTTCTGGTATATTGCACGTTTTTAAACATCGCAGAGCTTGTTTAAGATTAAACACATGTCTCTCAGCCTGGCCATTTGAAGCGGCATGATAAGGATGAGAAGTTAGATGACGAATGCCTCTTCCCTTGAAGAATTGTTGTACTGATTCTGAGATGAATGTTTTTTGATTGTCAGACACCACTGTAACTGGAAATCCATATCTAGCAAATAGCGAATCCAATATACTAATTAGTGTTGTAGCATTCATATTAGGAACAATAAATATTTCTGGCCACTTTGAATGAAAATCTATAATTAGTAGATAAATCTTACTTCCATAAACAGCATAATCCATATGTATTCTTTCCCATGGCTTCGCAGGATATTCCCAATAATGTGTTTCATTTTTACGTGAAGATCCCTTATGTTTTGCACACTCAATACAATCTTTGCATGATTTTTCAATGTCATCACCAATTTTGGGCCAGTAAATATAGGATCGTGCAAGGGCTTTCATCTTAACAATACCTAGATGTCCTCTGTGTAACTCCTGTAACTTCCCTAAATTGTTTCGGAATATAAACACGTAATCCATATAGAATGCAGCCACTTTGTAATGTGAAATTTCGATCATTTGCACCTTTAAAAAAGCCTGTTCGTAATTTTTCAAGAATTGGTTGTAATTCAGGATCTTTTGCAGTAGCATGAGCAATTTGTCTTGAACTTAAAGGTAATCTTGACATGTGATCTACTTGAAAGGCTTCTACACTATCAATAGACATCAACTGTTCACTAGAAATTGGCAAACGTGATAGGCAATCTGCATTTCCCTGTTCTTCGGACCTCCTATAACGGATGTCGAATTGAAAGTTTTGTAAAAATAATGCATAGTGTAAAAGGCGTGTTGCACACAGTCCTGGAAGTTTTGATTTCTTTCCGAAAATGTGGAGTAAAGGTTGATGATCCGTATACAATGTGAATTTACGACCGATCAAATAAAAATGAAATTTTTCAACACCCCATTTAATTGCCAATGCTTCTTTATCAATTTGGCTATAGTTCTTTTCACTGGAATTTAATGTACGTGAAGCAAAAGCAATTAGTCGTTCTAAACCATTTTCAAAGCTATGTGAGATTACAGCTCCCAATCCTAAAGGTCCAGCATCCACTGCTAAGATTACTGTTTTTTCAGGATCATAGTGTGTAAGGATTCTGTCTGATACAATTTCTGCCTTAATTTCAGTAAAACTTCTTTCACTTTCTTCTGACCATTTAAATCTTGAAGTCTTTCTTGTTAGATTGTAAAGGGGTGCTGCAACAGAAGCTAGATGTGGAAAAAATTTAGCATAAAATGTAACCATGCCTAAAAAGGATTTAAGTTCTTTAATATTACGAGGCGTTGGAACTTCAGAAATTGCTTTCACCTTCGACTGAGACTTTTTGATTCTCTGTGCTGAAACTATATAGCCTAGGTAATCCACTTCTTTAACCAAAAATTTGCACTTGCTAAGGTTTAAATGTAACCCATTTTCTTGTAATAGTTGAAAAACTTTTCTTAGTTTTTTTAGTAGTAGTTCTTCATTTTCTGCTGATATAAGAATGTCATAAAAAAATATACAGATATCATCATCTTGAACTGCCGTATGTAAAACTTTATCAATGTACTTTTGCCAAATTGCAGGTGCAGCACTAATACCATACATAAGCCTAAGAGGCTGAAATAAACCCTTATGTGTATTTAACATTAGCAACTTAGATGTGGACTCCGTTACTGGTATATTTAAATATGCAGTTCTTATGTCCAGTTTTGCAAATATCTTCCCTTTAGATAATTTTGAAAATAAATTTCAATTCTGGGAACAGGATACTGGGGTACTTGAATCTGTGGGTTTAAGGTTTGGGAATAATCAGCACAAATTCGCATTTTCCCATCTGATTTTCGAACTGGTACTGTCGGTGTAGCATAATCTGAATAGTCAACTCTTTTAAGAACACCTTCTTTTTCTAAACGTTCAAGCTCTTTTTCCACTAGTGGTTGTAAAGCATGGGGTACTGGGCGGGCTTTTTTAAATATAGCAGTTGCATTATCTTTAAGTGTAATTTCAGCAGTAAAACGGGCAGCTTTTCCAGATTTTTCTGAGAATATGTCTTTAAATTCATTTATCATTTTGAGTAATTTTGAATTAGGAGCTTCAGTTACAATTTGTAATTCCTTTATATCATTCCATTTAATTTCAAGAGATTTAATCCAATCTCGACCTAATATAGGCGAAAGGTTATTATTTACTATATACAATGGAAGTGAAACTTCTTTCGTGCCGTACACAACTGTTACATCAACTACCCCTAAAGGTGTCAAAACTGATTTATCATAAGTGCGGAATTTCACACTTGTGTTATTTAATTTCTTATTTGAAATATTACGAAATGTATTGTAATTTAGAATTGATTTTGCACTTCCAGTATCAATTTCCATTTTAACTTGCTTCCCTTCAATTTGAATTAGATCTGTAAATGGTTCATCATTATGTGCAATTGTATTTAAAGGAAACGTATTATCAACTACAATAGAATGCATTTTTGGCTTAGCTTTGCATACTTTCTTAACATGGCCACTTTTTTTACAAATCGAACAATATAAATTTGTTCTTTTGCATTCTGGAGCTTTATGTTTATATTCACCACAACGGTAGCGCTGTACTTTTGATTTGTTTTGTTGTGGCAATTTACCTTTATCAATATTAATTTTCTTCCCTGTAGCATTTTTACCCACTTTAATTTCGTTTATGTTGTTAGTAACTTTATTATGCAAAATTTCTTGAGTACTGTTTTGAGCTTTTTCAATAGCTAGAGCAATTTGATAGACTTTATCTAAATCTGCATCATCCTCTTCAAAGAGGCGATCTAGCATAGTTTTATCATGCAAACCACTAACGAAAACATCACGCAGCATAATTTTTAATTGCTCTTCAGGATAATTGCAAGGAATTGCTAAATTACGCAATGCTGACATAAAATTCGGGATAGTTTCGTTTTCCCGTTGCTTCCGATTAAGAAATGTATGTCTACTCGGAATTACAAGTGGTTTTGGTTTCAAATGTTTAACCCTTTGCGACGCAAGACAATTCGTATCATTTAAATTATACTGCCACCGGAATTCATGAACTAAATTAAACTAAAAGAAATTTTAAATTTTGAGGTTAAAAAAACTGGCCTTTTCTGATATGTTATAAACGTAAATTTTTGCTAAAAAATTTCCGTAATGAAGTTTTGCAGCTGGATCTCAAATTTTGCGTCCTCGCAGCAAGGACACCGCGCGTTAAGGGGTTAATAAGAACATTTTTAATTTCATCGTATGTACTGGTATTAAAAGTTTTAGGATGCAACAAATTCTTAAGTAAAGTAAATATATTAGAAGGTAATAATGTCACCAAAGTTGCAATTTTCTTTTGGTTTGAAAAATTATGTATTTCAACTAAAACATCGTATTTATCAATAAAATCTTCAATGTCCTCACCTTCTATGTACTTTTCGAAATGAGGTGTAGAATTATTGGTGGGTCTTCCAAGTACTTGTAAAAGTTGTTGCTGTAGTTCTACATTTTGCCGTAAAAGCTCTTGGACGTCTGCCATTGTTTAGAACGTAGTTGTTCTCGTATTGAAAATGAACGTAAAACTTGAAGCAATCTCGCTGGTTCGTTTAATTATCGACTGCGCCATTTGTAATGTATTGTATGTTGAATAAGTTAAAGGATACTCACAACTTATTATGTAATTAATAGCTTCTGTATTAAGAGCACGGAGTATAAAGACATTAAGAGACATCACAAGACAATACTACATCGAACATAAACAAAACATACCGGCTTACTGCTGACAGATAGTTGCCAGATTCAGACATTAAGAGTAAAGTACATGGAGGATAGAAAGTTTGTAAGTCCCCAATAAGTAAATACCAAAACTTTTAATGGAAAATTGTTAAATTGTATTTCATGTATTAAGGATAAAATGCATAGGCAACCTTTTCCTAAGGGTAAAGCTAAAAGAGCAAAATAATTGTTAGGAATTGTACATAGTGATATATGTGGACCAATGAATATCACATCAATTGGTGGTTCTCATTATTTTATTTCTTTTATTGATGATTTGTCACGTATGACTTTTGTTTATTTTTTAAAGCATAAATCTGAAGTTTTTGAAAAATTCAAAATGTTTCAAATGTATGCTGAAAAGCAAACTGGTAAACCAATCACAATTCTGTTCTCTGACAATGCAAAAGAATACGTAAGTTTTGTTATGAGTGAATATTTAACATAATTAGGGATCCAACATCAAATATCCATTCCATACACACCTGAACAAATGGGTGTAGCAGAACGTAATAATAGAACTCTTGTTGAACGGGCAAGATCAATGTTAGCAGATGCTCACCTTGATCAAAAATATTGCGCAGAAGCTATTCAAACTGCAAATCACTGTAAGAATATTTCTCCAACAATTGCAGTTCCAGGTATGACTCCTTATGGGAAATGGAGTGGGGATAAGCCAAATTTGGAATATTTAAGGGTTTTTGGGTGTCGTGCATTTATTCATATTCCAAAACAAAAACGTTCTAAATGGGATACAAAGGCCAAAGAAATGATGTTTATTGGGTATTGTCATGATAAGAAAGGCTATCGGTTAATTCATCCAATTACTTATGAAATCATAAGTGCACGAGATGTATATTTTTTGGAAGATCAAATGTATTATGAAACAGTTGATAAAAATTCAAAATTTAACAGTGATGCCTCATTCAGTGGGAGCATAGTTACATTTTCAAACATTGAAGATGAGAATTTAAATGATCAAGCAGAAGGTATAGTTGGTAATTTAGAAAGCAACTCATTAGAAAATACTGACACTGTTAACGATCATGATACTGATAGTACTTCAAGTAACTATAATTTAATTGACAGTCCACCAATATTAACTCATCCAAATAGAACTAATAGACTCCCGAATCGGTATCAGGAATTTAACATGGATGGTATGCCAGATTTGCAGATGCCAAATTTAGATCGCATGTGTTTAGCAAAAGCGTTAGCAGCAGTAACAAATGATTTTTACTGTGAACCAAAAACAATTGATGAGGCATTAAATGGTCCTGATGCAACTCACTGGAAAGATTCTATATCGGAAACAATACTTGGTCATATTAAAAATAAAACTTGGGAAATAGTAGATAAGCCTAAAAATAAAAATGTTGTAGATTGCAAATGGGTGTTTAAAGTAAAGCATAATGCTAAAGGGGAAATTGAAAGGTACAAAACTTGTTTAGTGGCAAAGGGTTTCTCTCAGATCGAGGGGATAGACTACAATGAAACATTTGCACCTATAGTTCGATATGTCACATTAAGAATTTTGATGACTTATGCCGCTATATATAACTGGGAAACTGATCAAATGGATGCAGTAATGGCTTTTGTACAAGGAACATTAAGTGAGGAAATTTATATTAAAATACCAGATGGCTTTAAAGAATATTACCAGGAGAACTTAGAGGGGAAAGCACTTAAGCTTAATAAAGCATTAGATGGTTTAAAACAAAGTGGCATACTTTGGTATCACACACTGGAAAATTTCCTAGTTCAATTAGGGTTAAAGCAAAGTACCTTTGATAGTTGTGTATTTATTAAAATTAATGAGGATAAAGATATAGTCATTGTAACAATATATGTTGATGGCATTTTAATATTTAGCAATTCCATAAAGCACAAAAATTGTCTAAAGGAAAAACTTAAAAAACGATTTGAAATGAAAGATTTAGGAATGGCAAGTTATTGCCTGGGTATTAAAACAGAACGCGATAGGCAAAAAGGGTCCATTAGCCTAAATCAATCCCAATATGTGGAAACTATGCTTCGTAAGTACAACATGGTAGAGTCAAACCCTGTCACAACTCCTCTTGATCATAACAAAGTTTTAACAAAAAGTAATTTGTTTAATAATGGATTCGGGGAAGATTCTGTTTCAAAAATACTATATCAAAAGGCTATTGGAAGCTTACTGTATGCAGCACAAGCCACAAGACCTGATATAGCTTATACAGTGAATTTATTATGACAGTTTTGCAACAATCCTACGAAAGGACATTGGGTAGCTGCAAAGAGAATTATGCGCTATCTTAAAGGATCTACAGAGATGTTACTTAATTTCTCCAGAGATTGTAGTGATGAAATCATCGGCTACTCTGATGCGAATTATGGTGGAGACATTGGAGACCGTAGATCAACAACAGGATATGTCTTCCTGATTAAAGGTGGAGCTGTGCCATGGTGTAGTAAACGTCAACCAACAGTTGCAACTAGTACAACCGAAGCAGAATATATGGCTCTTTCTGCTGCAGCTAAGGAAGCTATATGGATAAATAAGATTGTTAAAGAACTTCAACTAACACAAGCAAAATCTGTGTCTATATATTGTGACAATAATAGTGCAATTAATTTAAGCAAGAATAGTATGCACCATGCTCTTACAAAACATATCGATATCCAACATCACTTTGTACGAGAAGCTGTTCAAATTGGACATGTCAGTGTAAAAAGTGTGCCAACTGCTAATATGATTGCAGACTGTTTAACTAAAAATGTTCCAAGGCTCAAGCATGAAATGTGTGCTCAAGCAATGGCTGTAAAACTTTAACTTTTGTCATGTAATACTTATTTGACTTTTATTGGACATTAATATCTTCATTTTTTGATTACACATTTTTTTTATCATTGTGCATAATTTAAAACTTTAGTGGGAGTGTAAAAATAAGTTTTAAATTCAGAGTATCAGCCAATAGATGACACCACCACTGTATTGTTGTATTGCCATAATTTCTACTGAATAAAGTTCAGTCTTCCTCTGTCCTCCAAACAGGTATGTTGTGTTTATTTACTCTCATGTTTGTACTTAATATTTCCACATTTATTTAATAGTTATGAAGTATGGAGTTTTACGGAAGTTTTCGAGTTGCATAAATTTAAGTTATTATTATATGGAATTTTTATTCACTCACAATATGATACTAAGCATATTACATACAAAAGCTATTGTATTTATAGAAAAGGGAGAACGCTATATATATATATTTAAATATATAAATTGAAATTTTATTTACAATGGAATACTGGTCACAGTTCATACAAAATCTAGAAAAATAAAATGCAATCCGCGCGTATGTAATGCTTGATAGATGGCGCTTTTCCAACTTTTGTTGTTAGTAAATATAATAGCCACGTGTATAGTGCGACCACGTTTCCTACGACTAGCAGTGAGGCCGAGTCCAAAAGTTTGGAGGGATGCAAAATTGGCCGAGAGATAGTTATTTAGCAAACATCCAGTTATTCGATGTTCCCTTATCGCTTGTTTTCTCTCAGTCACCCCTATTTTAACACTGGACTCGTTCAATCCGCACTTGCGCAGAGGCTTGCATGGTCGCAAGAAATGTGGTTGAAGAATATTTATTATTGTTCTATTTGTGTTACTACTTAATATTCGTGCTATAATTTCTCCACCATTACATCATGGAAAATCGATTGCTTTTGGAAAAAATATTTCAGTTTATTCAAAGTTCGATCGGAAGTAGATGTTTAACTGAAGCTGAACAAATATTAGTTTCAAATCATCTGATTAATTCTTTACTTCCATTAGCCGAAGCAACTGACATTTTAAATTTGTCATTTGGAAATAAATGGAAGCTTAATTCTGGATTTCTTGATCCTTTGGAGTTACACTGTGGCACACAACAGTATGTGTTATCTTTTTTACCGGATTTATTCATTTTTATTCAATAAATATATGTGAAACTAAACATCGAATATACAGCAAGCAATGGCGTCTCGACGAAAGCCGAAAGCTATTCCTGTTAAATGTAATTTAACCTTAGCCCACCAGAGGGCGAGCATTTCATTACAATCGCGGATAGTGTATAACGAAATAATATATATATATATATATAACGGAAATCGGGTATATTAAATTATAATAATTATAATTATAAAAAATGCATTTCAAGAACTATCCACTGTAATAATATACAATTTATGATAATAAAAACTTGACATAATAATAAATTCAAATTCTTTTGCACGGCTCTGTTGAAGATATGTATATATATATATATATATATGCTTTTGTGTGGACCTGCATAAAAAAATATCTATTTCATAAACATTATAAATATAAAATGTAGTTTAGCTAAAAAGGCATAGCGCAATTGACAATTTATTTCTAACAACTACCTCCATAGTAATTTAGTCTTTTGTCCATTCCTTTAAATAGCTATGATATTATACCACCACTTTTTCGCAGGTAGATGTTAAAGTGAACTTCAGTAATGTGTAACGATTTCATCACTATTAAAACACACTGTAAACTACTGCTCCCATACAGCACAATATATTCAAAAAATTTTAAGTGTTCCTGTGAAAGAAGTGTGTAAAAGCTAAGCACACTATTTTCATGAGACCATATTATTGCCGAAATGTCAATGGAGACCTTCATGTGGAGACTCAAGAAGATTTTGGTTTCTGTCTGTGTGTCTGTCTGTATGTATAACTCATGATAGCGGCCGCAAAAATCCCCGTATTGACTTTCAAATTGATACACATTTGTCCATTAGCCACACAGAATTAGCTGTTTAGTTTTAAGTGTATATTCTGTTTGTGGTTCGTGTACAGGGACACACCAAAGTTTTTCTGATTTACGGCTTATAGACAGAATTTTTTGTACCGCTGTAGAGGCTTCAAAAATCACCCGATTGACTTGCAAATTGTCACACATGTTCACGAGCCACTCGAAATTAGCTCTATGCGGTTTTGGGTGTATATTCTGTTTGTGGTTCGTGTACAGGGGCATAACAATTTTTTTTTTTTTTAAATTTATTTACGGCCTATGGACAGAATTTCTCTGTACCGCGGTAGAGGCTTCAAAAATCTCCCTATTGAAATGCAAATTGGTACACATGTTCATGTGCCATACAGAAGCAGCTGAACAGTTTTTGGCGTGTATAATGTTTATGGTTCGTGTACAGGGCCACACTAAAGTATTTCTTATCATTACAGCTTATGGGCAGAAGTTCGTTTAAACGCATCTTATAATGGTTACATAGCATTTAACAAAATAAAATCAACATACATCACTGAGATACTTAAAAGTATATTTTCCGGAGAAAAATGTGTGCTTAGACTTAATAATCAATGTACCGGACCTTGCAAAAGTGTTTCAAAAATGTCCCAAAATCATCCAAATTATGTCAAGTTTCGAACAATTTTTCATGAACTACATAGAATAAGTTGCATAGTTTTTACTGGTACATATAATGTTTATGGCTCGTTTACAGGAACACACAAAAGAGTTAGAGCCTATCGACAGACTTTCATTTAAGCGCATTTTAACGTATTTATGCTCAGGGCCGTCGCAAGCTGCTCTGCCGCCCTTAGGCAAGCTTCAATTTGCCGCCCCTTCACACACTGAAATTTTGCTTAGACGAATTTTTATAACTTGAGATTTTCCGTCAGTCAAAGTTTTTATAATGGTAACTCCATTTTCCCTTCTTATTCACTAAGACTTTTGGTTTAACGAAATTAAGTGTACATACGACCGTAACAAATCAAAATGTTGAAAAAATTACGGTCTTCCTTTAATTTTATTCTAAAAATTTCAGCATTTCCCTCTCACTTTCGCGTGTTGTCACTTTTTTAAAATCCGCAATTTTAAGTTGACTAATCAAACATTGCATAAAAAATAGATTTAATTTAAATTAATTTAGTCACACGAAACTTTACACAGGTTCTTAAAACAAATAGAAAATACATTGTCGAATCTAATGCAGGGTGATCAGCCGTCCACATTTTTGAGAACTGTCCTCATTTTTAGACATCCTTCTCAGTTTTGAAAATTTCTAATGAGGACCACATTTGTCCTCATTTTAAACTCTTTTGTCCTCATTTTCTGAGAATTGCTAACAATTTGTGTATTTTCATTCATTAGATTTTTCTTTCACCAATTCTAAAATATTAATTTTTTTTATCTTTTAGTGTTGTATCTAGATCGTTAAAAATGTTCTTTAGACCTGGGAACAGAATGAAATTTTGTGAATAAAATAATATTATTATGCAGATAAAACCAATATCTAATTTCATTTGTATATATAAACATGTATTGCTGAAATAGTATACATTCTTCAATTTTAAAGTTAATTTTTTATTATAACTGAAAATTTAATGAATTTGAAAATTTCAAATTCATTTTATCTCTAAAACTAAATTTAATTTGGGTTAGGTTGTGGGGAATAAGGCCGATTGACTGCACTAGGGTCGTAGACCTGAAGAGGAGTGCCTTCCGTGTGGGTCTTTCTAAGGGGTCCTAGCCCGTATTTCTGCAAGTTTCGGAAAAAACCATAGAAAAATCCGAACGGCTAGGTCGACGAGCGCGACCTGGGATTGAACTCGGCACCTCACGTCTACCAACTTTGAGCGCAGATTCGCTCTGCTGCTGGTGGTCTAATATCCAATTTGTATAAATTTTAAGAATACTTTCAATTAAATTAATGTGAAATTCTCTTCTATTCATTTTTTTTTTCTTTTTTTAATTTTAGATAAATTTTAGATTTTTTAGATAATGCATAAAAAAATCTGGAGTGACTCCACTCGACTTTCTGAACATTAAATAATTAACAGTTGTATAAATAAATTAAAGTAAAACAAATCCTTAAATAAACAAATATGAAAATTATAATAGGGTGTATGAATATATTTTTCCATAGTTTAATTTTACGCTGTTGTACTTACAATCATTTCAGCCCATAGATCATAATGATAAAAAATATTTCTTTGTGTTCCTTCCCTGTAAAAAATCTATAAGTGTTAAACTCACCAAAATCTATGCAGTTCGTGTGACTGTGACATATAGTATGAGTATAAATTTTCAGCTCAATCGGGTAAGGCATTTAGACACAATCGCACTTTAAAAAGAAATTGGGCCCATAGACCATAATGATAAGGAATTTTTCCTTGTGTCCCTATAAAAAGTCTTTAAGTACTAGATTTACGGAAATGTATACAGTTCGTGCGTAATGACTTATAACATGTGTATAAATTTTCAGCCTAGACAAATAAGGCGTTTGAACGCTATCGCACTTTAAAAAGATTGTGGTCCATATGCCATAGTGATAAAGAATTCTTTTATTTGTGTCTCTGTAAAAAACTATAAGTCCTAGATTCACTAAAATCAATAGGGTTCGTGCTATGGGGATTTACAAAGCGTTTAGGCGCTATTATGTTCACTCACACACACACACATCATCGTAAGAATAGTAAAAATGAACTCATGGAACTATAAAACGTGTATAAACAAAAAAAATCTCATAGTCAGATTTTTGACATGATTACAATACTTTCCTTACATAATATGTTAGGAAAGTAAAAAGGGCTTAGTTTAAACTTAATAATTCCCTTAAAATATTGTATCTCAAATTCAGCGTTTTATTTTTCTTTCACATTTATGGATTCTAAATAATTTTGTCGTTTTCTTAAGGCCACCCATGTAGAACTCCATATACTACATGGATTCCTTATTTCTGTTTAAATTAACAATATCCGGTCAGTAATAGCTTTTTTTTGCATACCGACAGGACTGGGTCCTAACGTACTCATCTGTAGTCTTCAAATTAAAGCTTTCTCAGAATGTATCTGTCTATAAAAACTAGGCTAGCCGGAATCGGACATCGGATCCACGCAAAGATAGTTTCTTGTTCTAAGTGGAAAGCTTTGTGCTTTCACATTTCTCATACTGTCCTTTTCACACATCTTGTTCGATTTATTGACGAATTTTACTAGCAGCAGTTTTCTCAACCCATTTAGATTCTTTCATGAGGATGGGGGGGGGGGGGTCTTTTTTACAAAATTTTTTGTAAAAATATTTTTTTTTCAATCTTGCTTATCTTTTTTTTAATTTTCGTACTTCGTTTTAATGATTCGAGTGCCGCCCTTAGACAACTGCCGCCCTCAGGCATTGCCTGAGTTGCTTTATGCTGCATTCAACATTTTTGAAATAACATACATTTATATCGTAAGCTTCGAATTATGTTGTTATTTTTTTAAATCGAAAGTTTTGGATGTTAAGCATTTTTAATTAAATGAATTATCTTCCTTTTATTTTGTACACACAACATTTATTTACTTTTGACGAAACACTTGAAATAAACGATTAAAACATTTAACACATATTTAACATAAAAATCAAACACTTAAAAAAAAAAATCTATGTAGATAGTATGAACCGTTCCAAGCGAGCGGCTTTCATTAAACTTCTGTGACATCTTTTTTCTGTGCTGCCGTAACATCAACTGTTTACAACATTCCAGCGCTTGACCGCGCTCGTGTTGCTGTTCAGCCAAACAAAAGTGCCTGAGCTCGTAACATCCTCCCACCTTTGAGTTTTACATCGGTAAGGAGGAAAAATCAAACAATCAAATTTATAATGAAAAATTACAAATATATGAGTACGAATATTAACAATGACATTTAAACAATAAACATAAAAATAAGTATACTTACAATGAAGATCAAATAAAGTAATATTGAAACATTTCTTACCAATTCGGGCATTATAGAAGGATACAATACAAATAATTCACCTTTACTTTCTAAAATGTAAAAAAGAAACAAATGTTAGTACAATAGTTAAAAATACAGTCGGTAACAAAAGTCTCCGAACACTAGCAAAAATTCCTATATAAAAAAAGTACACTTAATATAGTTTTGTTAAATAAATCCTTGACGAATCCTGTTCTTAGTCAGTCTAAAAACAGGCTTCGACAAGGATTTATTTAACAAAACTGTATTAAGTGTACTTTTTTTACATAGGAATTTTTGCTAGTGTTCGGAGACTTTTGTTACCGACTGTATGTAACAGGTTTAACATTTTTTTGACCATGTTTTGTTTCAAATTTGTATTTTTATAGTAAGTGAGAGACTTTTTTAGTCATGATTTTCAGGTTCAAGAGGTTAAACACGTTTTACAGGTCTTGTAAATTCACTCATTGCAGTTTTCACTTTAATAACTCGCATTTATTTATTCTTTCCAAGATATGTTTCTATGACACGACACATCGACCAATCTATTCTCCTTTTGTTATCACTTCCTACAAGAACTAAATCGTTTTTCTGTATGGCTTTGGGTAATTTCTTTGGTGATCGTTGTATCAAGAGGGAGGTATTCACCTCGGAATCTTTTTCGAAAATGTTCTCTTAAATTTTGGAGATATCGCATCGGTGGGTTAAACAAACGTTCTCGATTGAGTCAATATTGGGATCACGAATTTCAGATATGTCTTATATAAACATTGATGGGGTCGGAGGAGCCAGATCATTAGGATCGCATTGATGACGGATTATATATCGCACAAAATTGCTGACATTTCTCCTCATACGATACTGATGGTTTTCCCAGAACATTTTACTGAAGTTTCTTCACCATTTGTACTACACTGTAAAAAACAATCTGTAGAACTACTAGAAACATTTTAGGAAACTGGTATTCCATAATTTTTTCTAGTAACCGATACAGATTCTTCTGAAGTAACATTAATGAATAAAAGGTAGCAAATACTACATAGATTTCCTAAGAAATATACTAAGAATCCGTTAGTAACTGTTACAGGTGCTATCCTTGTATATCTACTAAATAAATGTTAGTAAAATTGCTAAAATTATTTCTGTACTTTTATTAGGGAACTTTTAGTATACAAAACAGGGATTTTATTAGTAATAACCCCCGATATCTCAGAAACAAATGATCGCAGAGAGGTCAGACCAGTTTTAAAATTTTATTTATGACACTAGCAAGATCCTTTCCGTGGAGGATCAAAATTGTGATGGCATGTCTCCGGACCACCTCTAGGGGTGTATCCCAGATCGTCGCCAATTGCCCATCTGCGCAGCATTAGTGCGACGTAAAACCCAACCACAACCACTAGCAAGGCCCCTATTCGTTTGAAACATTCCAATTAAAAAACTTCAGAAGTTATTCGAAATTTACGATTTTCTTAATACTGGAGAATGGGCAAAATTTCACTCAAACGAGCATAAAGAGAAATATTTTTATTGTAAAGATGTAAGAACGGATTTTAAATATCAGTTTTGATGCTGGGATGAACATCATTAACTATAAATATGCTACTTTGAAAATTTCGCAAGTTATTGGAAATTTACGAATTTCTTAACATGGAAGAATAGGGCAAAAATTCGCATAAACGTCCATTTTGAGGGATATTTTTATCGTAAAGATGTCAGACCACTTTTAAAATATTATTTAGAATACTGGCATGAACATCCTCGACTTTGAATTTTGTAATTTAAAAATTTCGTAAGTTATTCGAAATTTACGATTTATTTAACATGGCAGAATGGCGCAAAATTTCGCATAAACGTCCTTTTTGAGGGATATTTGATATTTGCATCATAAATACAGTCGAACGTCGTTAGCGTAAATCTCAAAGGGAATAAAAAATTCTGTTCATGTTGTCAGTAATTCATGCTATCAGTAACTTAGAAACTGATCTTCATTTTGAAGAGGATTGGGGAAAGAGTTTATGTTAAAAGTAATTCACGTTAAGCGTGTTAACCTTAACGAGGTTCGACTGTATATCAGACCATTTTTAAAATGACATTTATGATACTTGTTTGAACGTCATTACTACAAATATTTTAATTTGAAAAATTTATAAGTTATTCGAAATTTAAGATTTTATGAACGTAGCAAAATTGGGCGATATTCCATATATGCATTTTGGGAAGTGTTGCATTGAAAATAGTATGAAATTGCATGAAAACTAAACTATGAAACTGACTCCACTAAAATAAATTAATAAATTAATAGGTAAATGTATCGGATTGAACGGTGAGTAGTCTGTTAGGTGGAGATTTTATTCTATCACTGTGCCGAGCGAATGGTTAAATTCATTTCTCTTAGCATGAATATAATATGTTCCGTACTAGAAATTTACGAAAACATACACATACTGGGGAACCGAGCAGAGTCTACCTATGCCGACTACTTTTGTACAATTATTAACATTAAAAAATTGCATAGTAAGTACAGATGCTTGAATTTGTCTTTATCACGTGAGTTTTTAATTCTTCTAAAATATAAACTTTAGACGATTTAGATCTTTTTAAATTAACCTTTGAAAATATAAAAAAAAAAAAAGAAGGTCATGTTAAATATAAGTCTGAAAAAGTAAGATGTATATATATATATAACCTATGAGTCTACAGTGACTATATTGGAGCCCCTTTATAATACAGGATGATTATAATTAAAATTACGATTTCAAAACTCTATAATTTGAAAAACACCCATCAGAGCGATTTGGATATTTTACCAGAGCAATCGTCAGGCAATGAAATTTTATTTGGGGGAGGAAAAAAGTAGTTTCAACATTTTTCTATTGATGACGCTGTCAGGGTAATGTCAGGGAAAACGCCTAAATGGATAGATTAAACACAGAAATGTTGTTAGCAACACAATGGAATAGCAGGAAACAATAGATTTCAAGGGTTTACTACAATTTTTTTAGCAAAAAGACAAGAATACGTGTTTACCATGCAAACAGTCATAGTGAAAAGAGAAAAAGAGTAGCTTCGCGAAACAAATACCTTACGGATAATTAACAGCACATTTAGGAACTTTTTTTTTTTTTTTTTTTTTTGCCAAACAAAATTTCATTGCTTCACGATTGTTCTGGTAAAATATCAAATCGCTCTGATGGGTAGTTTCAAAATTATGCGTTTTGAAATCGTAACATTAATTATAATCACCCTGTATATATTAACATCAAAATCTATTACAATTACCTAGTCACGGAGATACAGTTGACGCTAAATAAATAGGATCTAAAGTAGTTATAATTATGACAAATAATCTCATTGCTATAAGTTTTCGAAACTCAGAAATACGATCTCAAGATATAGACTGTCCTCGAATTTCGATTCGAGGACATATGGTCGGTCACCTTACAGAATACACCATTTATTGTAACATATACCTATTGTTGATTTTTGCCGTACCTGCTTCGAACACCAAACAAGAAAGGAGAACTTTTAAGATACAATCCTATCCAGTTACTATTTTAACTCAGTGTTACAAAATCGGTTTTTATCGTTTCATTCATTCCAAATCGATCTTTTCGATTCCGAAAGTAGTAAAGAGATCGAGATACAGATGAAAGTGAAAGAGATCATTCATAAAAAAAGGAGAAAAATCGACCGCTGTGAAGGATAATGATGATATAACAACAGTTTTATATCTTGTTTTGTTCTGTAGGAAATATCAATTACCGCGAATTTTTAATATTACTCGTTAATTAATCTTTACTCTTTTTGGAGTGAAAAAAATTTGTTTTTTTTTTCATTTTTCATTATGTTTACAAGGCCTTCTAAACGTGTTTATTGCAATTCGTCTTTATAGAGATCCGTTTTATTTCAGTTAGTATTGATTTATATTAATCACTGTTGGTAATTGTATCGCGTATGAATCATGTCATAAGAAAAAATGTTTGTTTATTATTTTCGTTGTCTCATTATTTTATTGTTGAATGAACACATTTTTCCAATTACACTGTTCCCAAAATTATGTATTTCTGTGTAATAGACTTCTATTAATAAAACTCATTTGTCAAAAATATTACATTGCCGACTTTATTTGAAGCTGTATTATTTTTTATGAAAAAAAAAAAGAAACAAAAACTTGTAAATTAATTACATGTAAAAACTTTTGAGTATTAGAAAGTTGAACTATTGAATATTATTAAATCAATACTTCATAAAATTGGATATTTGTGATCGCATTTAATAACAAAATCCTTTGATTGTGTTTTGTTTTAATCATAGTAAATTAAAAAATTATATACATAAGCAATAAACTGTAAAATTGAATATACTCTCCATGTGTGTATGTTACTGAGTAAGAAAATTATTTGTGAATTAACATTGTATCCTTTCTGAAGGAATAATAAATTTTAATATATAATTTTAATTTCAAAAAAACTTTTTAAAGAAAATTTATATGCGTTAATTATATGGTTCTGTTAAAATAAAGTATTAAGTTTAGTAAATTAATGGGCAGATCAACTGAAATATTTTATGTGCTCATTGCGAAATTGTAGGGAGGGGGGGGGGGGGGGAGGAAATTTCTAGATTTTTCTTGAAAATTATGTTGGAATCACGTAATATAATGAAATAGCAGTTTTGTTTTATCAGAAAATAAAATAAGTTTAACCTGGCAGGACGGGTGCTGTGAAACGTAACATGAGAAAGGGCATGGGGTGTCAGCGCACCCCAAAAAAATTAAGTAACATAAATACGAACAAAAATCTTTAGATTTCAATCTGTTAATGAAATTCATGATAATTACACGCTTTCTCGTGAAAATAAATAACTGAAATGTTCAGTTATCGTTAACTTTAAAAATTAATAAAAAATAAATTGAAAGCAGTCACCTTTTTCTTCCTTATTCGAAAAACTTAATTTTTCCCATGTGGCACACTTAATTATTCTTTTTACAATATTTATTTTTTATAAAAATGATACATTACTGTGAATAAGAATACTGAGACATTAATTTTCATAATAATTAGGTTGCACATGGATCAAGAACTTTAGATTTTTTGCAGGTTTTACATATAACTTCAATTTCTGAGTGTTATATAACAATGAAAAAGAGTCTGAATTCGCTGCTTTCATACATGCCACATGGAGGATGACCTTGGAGGCAGGTACTGAAAGACCCGACCACTTCTGTTTATAGGGAGAGACAGCAGATGAATATTTCTGAGAATGGGGAGTTAAAACACCCCCTGCTCGTCCTGTCGGATTAAGAATTGAGAACAAAATAATGAAATAGGAATTATTGAAATATTTAAAAAATGATTTAATAAAGAATTAATTTGGGCATAATACAGAGGATTGGCAAGAGGCAGAATAATTTAGATTTGAAAAATAGAGCTGTAATCTTAAGGGAGGCTTTTAGTCATATTTCATATAAATATATGTTCAAAATTATTTTTTTAAGAATAATGTAAGTTAGAAGCAGAAAAGGAACAGGCTCATCAGTGCCAAAAAAAATTTTCTGCTATCTTTTGGCATTATGAAATAATTGTTTTAATTTGCATCATTTTTTACTCCAGTTATTTCTTTGATAACAGAATGGAACAATTTGTTCTGACTGTTATGAAAGCAAACAATACAGGGTAAGAAATTGATATGGAATTAACATTTTAATTAATACCTGAAAACTAATTAAAAATTTTTTTTTTTTTCTTTTGTATTGCACCCCTTTATTGTATTCCACCCCATCTATGCACCCCATATGTTATATATATATATGCACCCCATCTGTTGTCGTTGAGCCATAGCAATACAGACAGAGGCACTGACATCTTTTGATAATTTAGATGGACATACACAGACTGTAGATTTATACAAAAATATTAATAATGGTACTTACAAATTTAAATATCATATAACATAATTTCTATGATCATGGCTGAGAATTTACATGTTGAAAGCCTGATACATATAACTACTAAAAAAAAAAGTTCTCTCTTTAGAGGCTAGTGCCTCACTCTACCATCTGTGATGCAAGGGTTAGATAGTAAGTAGTGTTGTAGGATCTTACAGTGCTCTAATATACTGATTGCCTTTGTCTACATCATGGTGACCATCATGAAATATGTACAAAACAAATCTGAATCCTCTGGTTGTTTATCCCGTAATATCTACAGCAAAGTAAATTTAGAGAATTATATTGATTACAACTAAAATTAGTTTTCTGAGGATCTCTTCTTATGATCTAAATCTATATTAAAACAATATTTGTTATAAAAATGTACTACATTTTTAAACCTCCAAATATATCTAGATTTCAAATAAGAAAAAATATTTGAATACGAAAGTGATTTTTGTTTAAACAATCTAGCATTCATAGGGTTAAAAAAAAAAGTGAAATAAATATTTTAAAATTATAAGAAATTTAAGTTCTAATTGCTCCATAACTCACTGTAAAAAGTACTCTATTTATCAAATTATTTAATTTACTATGGAGTATGTTTATTTATATATTTGTATATTGTTTCATATCATTATTTTGTTCATACATATTAAGGTATGATACTGTTTGACCATGTTTCTTGCAACCATCCAAGCTACTGGCCATGTGCTGATATAAGTCCATTGTTAAAATAGGGATAATAACTCTTGTGACAGAGAGGGAAAGAAAAAAAAAAAAAAAAAAAACATGAACCAATGTGTAATGAGCACATGTTTCCAAATCGAAACCTATAAGTCAATGCGACACCTCCTCTAATTGTTTAGGACCATCTACTATATTCGTAAATAAAACATGGTTGCACTGTGGACGTGGGATATTTTCAGATGCTTTGTGGCTGGCTGAAATACATAAACTCCCAAGAACTTGGAGTTGGTTGGCATTGTTGTTCCTGCACATGCATTTTGAGTCTTTGTCACAGTGGCCAGTTTCAAGATAATTTAGGTGTTTTAACACTGGTTCTTTATAGCTGGCTCAGATTGTATTGATTTTCAGATATTTCAGTCAGTTTTTTACATTGCATTAAATCATACAACTTTTATATATTCATTGACCCAATGTTTATGTGACATATTTTCTTATTTGGTACTTGTATGATTTTTTTAATTTGATAAATTTTGACATGATGTTTAAATTTGCTATGTGTGATACTTTTATTTAAACTTAAATTTTTAAATGTTTTTTATTTATTCATTTAACACACGTTGAGTGCCACGCGAATTCTTAATAAAATCCATTAAAATTCCTTATTGATATTATCCTGTAATAAATAAAAATTAAGTACGTTTTCAGTAATTACTTAAAACAATGTAATTTTTTTATATTTTACACTGTCAACCACTGATGGTTGATGCGGCTTTATATCATATTTGGCACTGTCAGCCACCGATGACTGACATGGCACTCAACGTGTTAATGCAAGAGTTGGACAGATATTTTTATGCCAATTCATTTAATGTTAAATTTTGTTTAAGAAACTAGTTCATTGGCAGATTTTTAATCACTAAACATACACTAATTCAAATACTGTTTAGTTTAAAGTGCTTGCTTCTTTATCTTTGTGAATAGCAATCAATTAATTTAATTTGATATGCTTTTAAAATTTTAGAGCAATGGAAAATGGTTGTAGTGCAGGAGTCAGTTCAACATCTAAAGGTTATCAAATGCCATCATTTGCTGACTGTCTCCCACCAGTTGCTGATTACATTCATTCTATTAAAGCTGATTCTATTTCTACACAATGCTCAGAAATTATCGATCACTTCAGCATGGAGGTCGCTCAAGTTATAGCTCCTAAAACAGTTGTTAAAGTAAGTCATTTTTCATATTTAATTGAGAGAAAATGAATTATTGTTATAGAGTAGAAGATCTTTATAATGCAAACCTAAAAACATGAGATTATGCATTAAATAGAATTTTGTGTTATATAGATCACTTTTCATTTCTCATTAAATTCACCTCTTATGCATGGTTCATTTAAAAAAAAAAAGTAATAATAGCTCTTTTGTTTTATTAAAAAGCTTCGAATTAAGGTATAAAGAAAAACTAATGTATCACATTTAGTCCTCTAGAGAGTAACAGTTTTTTATAATGTGGGAAAGCCAGTGTTTCTTAACTGCGAAATTCATTATTTATGTTTGAGAAATTTTATGTTATTATATGGAAAATTGTATTATAAAGATCTTCTACTGTATTATACTCCTGTTTTATCATGAAAATTATTAATTATGAAATGTTCAATTTCTTCTATACCTAACAAATATTTTTGCATTTCTAGTTCACAGTATTAAATTCAGAATAGCACCATTTCTCCATGTTTTCTTGATTTATTATTTTGATTAACCTCATACAATTCTTTCATGAATTAACTAGTATGTTGTGGCCACCACATGACTTTCTTCTATATTTTCCGGTACAAATTCACTCAGTAAAAATAATTTATTAAAGTTATTATTTAAAAAAAAATTATCTTCCATGATAATGCACACGATTTCCATATTAGAGAAGTAGTATAACACTAAATATATATTAAAAAAAAAAGTTGAATTTATTATGAACAAACTTTACATTACAGCTTCATGGAAGTCTGTGTAGCTGCTTTTGCAAGGAGGCCTCCTCCTTTGTCAGCACACTTCCTCGGGGTCCGTGCCGCTGGTAATAGATGTTTTCTTCTGCCTCTTCCTCTTAAAAAGCACAATGTGAATAATCCTATCAAACCAAACCCTAATATTTATCAAATAATCAGAAGTAACAATGATCCCATCCCCTCTCTTGAGACCGCAGGAATCTATAAAATCCCATTTAAATACCTTAACGAAGAATAAAGTTGCTACATAGGATTGTATAAGTGTAAAATCAATACCAGGTTAAAAAGCACCAAAACAACATAAAATACAGAAGACTTCTACAAAGCTCTAGTGAAAACCCATTTAAACAATGACATGGATATCCAATTCAGTGAAATTACTAAAATCATAAACTACAATAACCCAGACTATGCATTCTTCTGCGAAACAATAGAAATAATTCATTATATGAGTTCCTGCAATGACAATGAATCAAATGCTGGCTTGGACCAACTGTGGTGCCATCTACTTGAAGAAAGAGGGCAGGGCTGTAGAATATATGCACACACCATGCACGGAAAAATTTCCTATCTTGCGGAAAGTTTGTGCAGATAATTTTCCTATCTTGTAGAAAGTTAGTTTTTTTTTAAAGAGGGTAAAATATTTTTAGGGGATGAAGAAAGAGAGATTACCTGTCTGTAAATTTAGTAAACTCCCAATTATTCGTGGAATTGAGTCACGCAGCAACCCATAGATAATCAGAGCCCGCGGATAACTCGCAAATTTTATTTTTCTCATTTTCTATAAAGTCCTCATTGATCGCTGTACGCTGTCTACGAAGTTTACTATTTCCAATCTCCAAACATTGCAGTGACCGTTTCGGCTTAAAAGATATAACACAAACAACTTTTAGAGATGTTTACAATTCTGACCTAATGGCAATAGGCTTTTTTCCAGATTTTCCTAACTTGCAGAAAATTTCTAGCTTTTAGGTCATGTGCTTGGAAAGTTTTTTTATTTTATACATGTCTGAAAAAGGGATAGACAAAAGAAAGCATCCACTACCAGCGGCAGAGAAGAAGTGCACTGACGAAGGAAGCCCCCCCCCCCCCCTCTTACAAAAGTGGCTACACAGACTTCTACAAAGCTGTAATGTACTTATAATTTAATTTGTTTTTACTTTATAATTTTATAATTTGTTTGTTTTACTTTATAATTTGTTTTTACTTGTTTCATATAAGCCTCTTTTAGCAGTTGTAAAGCCTACTAAAAGTAGTGTGAAAGTACAGGTGGCGAGTAGTTCTAAAAGGAAAAATATGGGTTTTTTTTATTTTTCTACTGTGTCATAATATTCCATAAACTAAACCTTTATTTCCCTTTGAATTTGCAAAATTAGAAATACAGTAGAACCTTGATTATCCAACCCTCATTTAACCAGAACTCTCCATTAACCAAAGCCGGTTTCTTTAATTTTTTTACTGTCTATTATCAGAAACTCTTTTAAACACTTTCTGCAGACCAAAATAAATTTTTTAAACCTTTTTTTTTTTTTCCACATCCCTTTGTGCTGCTTTGTGTATAAAATCGCTCTTTCCAAACTATGAGAACAAATAAATATTTTGGTCCCCATTTCTTAAAATTCCTTTGAAATTAGTTTGATCTCCCACCATCCTCTGTGCACAGATGAAAATGTTACAGACATTGCAGAAGATGGTCTTACGGAAATTTCAAGCATTTTTAGAATGATGCCAGATTTTTAAAATTGTGATATTCAAAGAAATCACAGACTGTTTGAATTTTGACTTGGAGGATGCAAGCTTTTAGTTGCTTAATGATGAGGAAATTATTGCAGAAGTGTGACATTCTCCAAAAGAAGATGAAGAAGAAAATGATGATGAAGACAATAATGATTCCCAAGTAAAGAT
The DNA here is from genome assembly GCA_963930645.1 of Salticus scenicus. Classification (NCBI taxonomy): domain Eukaryota; kingdom Metazoa; phylum Arthropoda; class Arachnida; order Araneae; family Salticidae; genus Salticus; species Salticus scenicus. Next base: position 154,048,022 of record OZ005656.1, read on the forward strand.
TAGTAGCAATGATACTTTTGAGTATTTTCAAAAGATCTTGCTTCTTTGGAACATCAAGAACAGTGTGGATTCCTCTGAACTCATGCTTTTAAGAAAACTCCGTGACAGAGCTTTACGACAAAGGATGACCAATTTACGTTAGATGAAGCTTTCATAAAAATTATTGTAAGTTTTTTGTTTCAAAATAAATTTTCATGTATAATTTTATTTAGATATTTATTTAGCAGTTTAAATAATCATAATAGCTGTTCGATGATGATGTTACATATTAAACTAGATAATTATAGAAAAGTTCTCTATTATCAGGAAATTTCAATTATCTAATGTAGGTTTAGTCCCCGTTACATTGGATAATCAAGGTTCTACTGTAATATCAAAATTCCACTATTTTTCCTTCTGAATGTTTTCCAGTGCTGCAGACCTGAAATTTTTTACAAATTCAGTCCTATTCACAAATTTAAGCCACTATAGCGAGTAAACACCAACCCTGTGCATATAAAATAGAATAAATATAACTATTGCCTTTCTGTGAATATTTTTATTTACTTTTTCTAATTTCTTTTAAGGAATTCTCAAAGGAAAAAAAATATCACTAGAATTTTTGTAAGCAGAAATTTAATCAAAAAGAAAAAAGCCACAAAACATATAGATTATTATTATTTTTTTTGGAATGGGGAGGTAGGAGACAGGATTAAAGAGCTTATTTCTTTGCAGTTTGGCAGGAAAAATAACATTGCATGATTGCAGTAAAACATTACTCTACTTTATATTCTTATATAATGTCCAAACAAATAAATGAATTAGGCATTAATGTACACCCACTATTCAACCTTATATGCTATTTGTATGTGATTTCATTGTTTTTTACAAAACTAGTAAAATAGGTTTTATATTTCATGTATATAATATACAAATGATACAATGTTAATTTTCCGATATCTTTATTTGAAATAAATAAATATATATATATATTTAATATCTTTTAGGTGATTGAAGATCTAAGTCATCAACTTTGTAAATATCATTCTTTAGCTTTAACTATTGGAACTAATGTAGATAATGAATCTCTGAGACAAGAACTATTAGAGCGACAGCAAAGGGCCTGTGATACAGTTATTTCCACTACAACACAGTTGTCAGATGCCTTTAGAAGGTTAGTTTGTAAACACTTAAAATTTTTCTTTCTCTGGCCAAACAGATTAATCTTAATTTCTATAGTTTTCAAATGAAATCATAGGCATAGTGTCGGGGGAAGGCGTAGACAAGGGGACATGTGTCCCCCTAATCTTTCTGAACATGAAAAAATTTTAGACCATGATATATGATAAAGTCAATTAAAAATTGTCATATGCACCCCAGAAAGAAAAAGTGACACAGGTCAAAATATGACAATTTTGAGTTTATGTAATTGAAAAATCTATATTAACTTAATGTACATTGGTATTAAATATCCCAATGTACATGAAAAGCATCACCTTTCTAGTCTAGCTTGCAATTTATTCACCTGAGAGGCAGTTGTGTCAGTTTTATTATAGGTTAGTCAATTCTTTATTGTTACTTTTAAGTTGATTGTTACTTTTAACTTGATATACAATATTTTGAAATTGTCATATTTTTTGCTTGGGTTACTTGTGCGATATGTGGATTGAATATCAAAATTAAAGTTTTTACACTAAATATACACTTTTGGTTTCAGTTCTAATTTCTTCATTATTTATGAACTCATTCTATAAAATAGATTTAGTTATGTAACCAAAATAAATTCTTTGCTTAAATTAAACCATGCCACCAAGCACTGTTGTAGGCCAGGGCACTGTTATTACTATTCTTTCATAAGTCTTGACTTATCAAAGAAATTTGGGATTTACTACGTATTTTACCACTCTGTTTTTTAGATAAAGAAAAATCATAGGGGTCAGATCTGTGGAGTAGAGCAGTGGCGGATTTAAGGGGGGGGGGGCTAGGGGGCTAAAGCCCCCCCCCCCCCCCAAAACACTGACCTTCACTATTGAATATTGGAATTGTAAATTTTTTATCGGTCTAGAATAACACTTTGAAAAATCTTAGCCCCCCCCAAAAGTGAAGTTCTGGATCTGCCACTGGAGTAGAGTGAATGAGGAAGCAATTCGTACCATAATCCAAACAATTTAGCTATTGGCGATGTACAAGGCCATTATTCATCCAATTTTGCTTTGAAACTGTCTAATAAACACATATAGTCTAATGGCATAATATTTTTGGCTGAGGGAATTGGTTTTTCCTTCTTCAGTGTAAGTTTGCCAAGAGAAATCTGCTATTTAGATTGTTCTTTAATTTCTAGCATATTGTAATGTACACAAGTTTCATTATCACATAACACCACAAAACAATAACTGAATTGTGCTTAAATTTATCTAAGCACTACTTTGAAATGGTTATGCAAATTTGCTTTTGCTTTGTATCTCAGATCACTATTTGCAACTAGTAGTGAGTGGAGTGATGGGCAGGGACTAATTTATGGCGACACATTTCACAATTTTCTTCTGCATATAAAAATATATTTATTTTGAAACTTAAGTATTAGACCAAAATTAGAAGTCAGTATAATTTAAACTGTCATCTGTAGTAATCAGTGGTGGTTCGTGCAAATTTTCATGGGTGGGGCCCGATCCATCGTATGTTGCATAATTTAACATTAATACTATTCATTATTTAAACATTATTAAAGTGGGATGTAAAACGAAATTTCGGGTTTCTTTTTTTTTTTCTTTTTTCTTTTCTTTTTTGTTTTTTATGATGGCGAATTTTAAACTCAACAGTATGGAAAAAATTGCATAAAATTATATCAAAAATTAAAGTTTTATAACTACAATTGCAAAATTCTGCAATATTCTGAATAATGGAATATCAAAATTTAAATGTCTGGAAGCTGGTACATGGTAATTGCTAAGTTCAATAACAAGTCGCTTTCGTCAACATATACATTTGGAGTTTTCCATGTTTTTTTCCAAAACTCGCATAAATAAGGGCTATGTAACTCTTAGAAAGACTCTCTACAGAGAGTACACCACTCAGGTCTAGGACCCTCTTTTAGTCAACTGGCAATACTACACACCATTCAAATTTAAATTCAAATGTCTCAGTGTGTAATATTATTTAGCTTATGCTAATTATATCCCTAAGTCTTTTAATTATAAAATTTCAAATGTTATATTCATGTTTCTTATCTTAAAAAATAAATAAAATAAACCTTAACCAATCTGTAAGAAGTTATATTGTAATTTAGAAAGTCATCATTAATGTAATGTGGATACATAAAAAAAAAAAATCTGGAGTGACTCCACTCGACTTTCCGAACATTGAGTAACTAACAGTTTTGTAGATAAAATAAAGAAAGAGGTGTTGCTAAACAAACAAAAAAGAGAAAACCATAACAGAGTGTTTGAATATTTTTCTCCATATATCACACGAGGTTTTATTTAACGCTACTGAACTTTGAGCCCTTAGATCATAAGGATAAAGAATTTTTCGTTGTGTCCCTGTAAAAATCTCTAAATGCTAGATTCACCAAAATGCTTATAGTTAGTGCAACAGTGATTTATAATATTCATACAAATTTTCAGCTCAATTGAATAAGGCGTTTAGATGCTATCGCTGGTCTCATGGGCCATAAAGATAAAGAATTTTTCTTTGTGTCCCTGTAAAAAAACTGTAAGTACTAGATTCACCAAAATCTATACAGTTGGTTCAAATGTGACCTATAACATATTTACAAATTCTTTGCTGAGATTAATAAGGCGTTTAGACGCTATCACACTTTTAAAAATTTGGCAAAGAATTTTTCTTTGTGTCCCTGTAAAAAAACTGTAAGTGCTAGATTCACCAAAATCTATACAGTTGGTTCAAATGTGACCTATAACATATGTACAAATTCTTTGCTGAGATTAATAAGGCGTTTAGACGCTATCACACTTTTAAAAATTTGGCAAAGAATTTTTCTTTGTGTCCCTGTAAAAAAACTGTAAGTGCTAGATTCACCAAAATCTATACAGTTGGTTCAAATGTGACCTATAACATATGTACAAATTCTTTGCTGAGATTAATAAGGCGTTTAGACGCTATCACACTTTTAAAAATTTGGCAAAGAATTTTTCTTTGTGTCCCTGTAAAAAAACTATAAGTGCTAGATTCTCCAAAATCTATACAGATTGAGTATCTGTGACCTATAATATGTGTATAAAGTTTTTGCTCAATTGAATAAGGCGTTTAGATGCTATCGTACTTTTTAAGATTTTGGTCCCTTGGCCATAATGATAAAGAATTTTTCTTTATGTCCCTGTAAAAAAACTATAAGTGCTACATTCACCAAAATCTATAGGGTTCGTACTATGGTGACTTACAATATGCGTACCAACTTTCAGCTTATTCGAACAAAGCGTTTAGACGCTAGCGTGTTCACTCACAGACATACACACATACATACACACATACATACACACATACATACACACACGCATACATACATCATCGTAAAAATAGTGAAAACGGACTCGTTGGACCTCGAAACGTATAGAAACATCAAAATCTCGAATTCGGATTTTTGACATGATTACAATACTTTCCTCACTATAGTGTTCGGAAAGTAAAAAAAAATAAAAAATAAAAAAACACGTTTCTCACTTTAAGAGCCTAATTTTAGAAAACTTAAATTAACTTTCAATAAATAAAGAAATAAGATGGCCTATCATCTTAAAAAAAAGAAAAAAAGGAACATTGCGGATGTTTCTATTAAATCGTATTTAAAAGAAAAATCATTTAATAATAATAATAAATCACAGTTTCATGCAGATATTTAATCCATTTATCCATGTAAATCTATTAATTATTTATCTAAAAATTTTGCAATTTATTTGCATAAAAGTTTTAGTACACTATTCTGAAAAAAAAAAAAAAAAAAATCTTATTTTCTTTTTATTTTCATCCCCCCCCCCCATTTATATTCAAAATACTTTAGCTAAAGAGGTCTTAAATTCTTATGCAAGCTTTTATCTCAAAGGCTAATCTAAAAAATATTTTTGACTATTACCGGATTTTTTTTTTTAAACACTAAAATTTTAAACCGTCATATATTACTCTAAAAAATACACCGAAAAATCAATGAGGGGGGGAAAAAAAAAGGAATGCAGAAGTCGCCAAATTTTATCCGCAAATTGTATGGTTAACATGTTTTAAATGAGACAGTTTTTTCCCCAGTAGTTTTGTTCCACAGGGCCAGTCACTGTGGGCCCATCAACGACAAAATTTCAGCTTGCTAACACTGATAAAGCAGTTCATCGCCAAATCTGTCAACACGCTTTTCTAGTAGAATAAACTGTACAAATAAACACGCCAATTTCGGGCCGACTGTAAACGGCCCCATTCTCTCAGATAAGGAATGGAAGTAGCAGTCGGTCAGTCATTAGTGATTTGTGACAGCTGAAAAAAATCTATTCACAAATAAATGATAATGAAAAAATATCAAGAAAGAGTTAGATAGCCATTGTTATTCTGTATATATGTTTTTGAACAGTTAAAAAAACAAACAAAGGAATTATTATTATTATTATTATTACTATTTTAATCAAGAAAAATGTAGGTGGGGCCGTGCCCCATTGGCCCTTAATGTAGAACCACCACTGGTAGTAATCATCAAGATTGATTTTTCTTTTCTTTCTTAAACTTTATTGTGTGTATATGTTTCTGGGAGAGAGAGAAAATTTGTAACACCATTTTTTATGAAGAGAAATAAAATTGCAGGACTTTTAAAAGTGAAAGGTTTTAGATTGTGATTTTTATTTAAGGAGATTTCAAGATTTCAAAGTATGAATCTTTCTGTGCCATTGTAAATTTGAAAATCTGGTATTATTAGAAATATTACTATTAAGGAGGTGTGTGGATGGGTAACATTTGTAGACTATTTTAAATGATTTTTTAAACTTTCATTAGCATGTACAGTGAGTTTGTTTAAAAAAATTTAAGCTAATAATGTGGTGCTTTATAATCATAAATGCCCCAGAGCCATAAGATATATAATGTGAGATATGATAGGTGATATGTGAGCTGATATGTGAGCCATAAGATATTTATGTGAGTGGATTTTAAGTGTCATTTTCATACACAAATGTTAACGCTGGATATTAAATACATGTTCACTTAAGATGGTCACTTTTTTAATTCTCACGTGTCATGTACCTTCATATAGTTGTTTTCTTTTCTAATAGAATGTCATGGATTTCACAGTGACTATTTTTCTAGTCATTATCTCAAATGGAAGACTAGAGGGCTCTACAACTATTCTTCTCGGGCAGCTACAAAGATATTCTTTCAATAACTTATTAATCATATCTTGTAATGGGACTGAATCCTTAGAATATTTCTACAGCTTTTCGTTAGTTTCATTAACTGTTTTTGCACACAAATATACTAACCCCTGATTTCCATAATCTAAACAAACATGTTGGTTATCTGTTTTTACTTTAATGGAATGAAATTATTTGAAATATCGCCTGCATATTTTATTTTGTTGTCTCAAAAAAAAAAAAAAAAAAAAAAAAAAACATGTTATAATAAAAGTGTGACTAAGGAGTAATTTTCTTTAAGTCACAAATTTATCAAGCTGCTTTCATAGGTTGTACTATATTCATGATGCTAATAACAACGAATTTGGTTGATGGACAAGTCCGGTCGGGACTGAAATGCCACACACTTTAGTCCTAGGTGCCAGTTGTTCTGTTTTTTAATGAAATCTTAATACTGGAATTTGTTTTATAATTGTTTTTAGCTTATATGATCACTGAAAGTATAATTGACTTATTCCTTTTAAAAAATAGTAGTGATAAATCTGATTAAAAATTTAGAAAAGTTGGCAGCTATGCTTTAGTTTATTTCGCCCAGTCAATACATTTACCTTACTTAAGTTACTACGTAATTTTATGTGTGTCAGTTTTATATTTTAATCTTTATCCAATTCCATGTTTTTTCCCATGTACAAAATATTCTCCAATATTCTGCCATTTTATGAAAATCTTTAGTTTTGTATAACTTAGGCATTTTAAAAATAGTGTTGATATTCAATAATTTTCACACTAGTATCTTAAATGATATTTTAAAGTTATTCCAACTACTTTACAATGATTATAATCATCATATTATAATTTAGGCCAAAATATATCTTTTTCTTGTCTCACTAAAGAAAATATTAAATTTTTAATAATTTATGAAATTTTCAAAAAAGGTTGTTAAAGTTTAATAGGATTCTCCAGTATCCTGAGTGATATTTTAAAACTGGTTGTACGTTTTTTGTCTTTATGATCAATCATTTTTTGAGATGATGTCTACACAGGTTGGTTAGGTTTAACGTCACATTAGTATTGCACAATGGGTAATTGGTAATGGTCTGGGATGCACCACTAAGGATTGTCCGGAGACATGCCATCACAATTTTGATCCTCCATGGAGAAGACGGTTCTCCCGCTTCAGTGACCCCCAGAGGTATAATTTTGAAAGGAACATGGAAAACATTGCGGCCATGACAGATTTTATGTGCACCAGCCACCATTTGTGTACACGACAATCCTAGGCCAGCTTGAGTATCGAACCCACAATCTTCCAATTACGAGCATGGCACTCTACCAGCTGGGCTACCATGTACCGATGTCCACAATGGGTTGACATACAAACTAACAGAAGGACATTACATCAATTTTTGATTTTCTCGCACATTAAAAAAGGACAAAAATGTCCAAAAATTGAGAAATTAAAAAAGTTATATAACGGTTTCTTAAATGTCTTAAATTGTCTAAATTATGCCGTCATATATATTAATGGTGGCTAGTGCACATAAAATCTACCGTAACCACAATGCCTTCCATGTTCCTATCCAAATTATATGTCTGGGGGTCACTAAAGCGAAGCAAGGAAGTCCTCTCTTCTATAAAAAACCAAAATTATGATGGAATGAATGTGAACCACCTTAAGGGGTGGGTCTGTAGTGGAGAAATCAGATCGCATGTTCATTTTAGTTAAGCCGAATTGATATATCATTTTCAAGTTACGCTATGTGAGTAATTCTAAATGTGTGAACACTGTTGGCTCATAAAACACAAAGTTCCTTTGGATGAATTTAACTGGTTATGTACCACACACACAAAAAAAAAAAAATCACAAATTAAAATATAAATATTTTCATAATGGAGATGAAGTTACCATTTCAAAAAACATCAGCCATTACCTAGAGCAGTTAAGTAAAATTATTATAAATTCCAGATAAATTTTAGGGATGAGGGGGAGGACATCTAAAAAGGGGGGCTTTTTAGGCCCTTACGAGTGGAACACCTGCAGAGAAGTGTGTTGAATTCCTTTTGAAAACTGAAAGAAAATCTGCCAATCGAGAATTGTTGTGATTAAAATTATGCAAAAAAGAACACCAAATCACTTCTTTGTTCACGTATATTTTAATACAAAAATTTTGAAAATAATCTAACCATTAAAAAATAGACAAAAGAATTTGACAGGAAAAATATACACCAACTGTCAATCAAAGAATGGACACAAACGACAAAATTTAATTAGATTCGCAGCAACAGCCAGACGGCTAAAAATAATTATGTATCTATTTTTAGAAACACATCCATTTTATGGAAAAGCTAGTAAATGTTAATAGCTTTTTTGAATGTGAATAGAAGCATACGAAAATTCTTTCTTTGTTTTTTTTTATATAGAAATATGCTTTGAATTACATTAATAATTATTTTAAAATAAACGATCTTTAATAAATTGCAGTAGATAACGTTTTTATTCTTTTCAGGGAAAAACTACAGTGCGTTGCAGGAATATAAACGCACATTTTCCAATAACCAGAAATAGAATTTTTTAAATTTTAAAAGAAGGAATGTGAGTTACAGTTATTGCATATGATTAAAACCTGAATAAGGTGCTTTGAGCACGTATGTTTAGGCTCATGGAAGCTTTTGTAAATGAGTGTTTAAGCATTTTCTTATTTTTCACTGTTTTTCGTTTGTTGCGCGAAATTAAACGCACTCTGTATTTTGCGTTTAAAATTTAACAGAACCACCTGAATTAAATTAAAACACAGAAAGTCGTGTAGCTGAAGTTCTCTAAAAACAGTTTTAATGCTTGAGTGCAAAATTCACGGAGTTTGTTCAGGATGGCAAGAGGGAAAACTTCGACAGTAGACGAGAGGACGAAAATCGACTTTATGCGTGGTAAAGGCTTTAGCAATCGTGAAATTGGGTGCCGAATCGGAAGAGGTGAGATTGTTGTGCGAAATTATATAAAGAAAGGAGCAAATTATGGGGAAAAAGCGTATAAGAAGCGAACAGGAAAACTCACCAGTTACGACGAACATCGGATATGCAAGGCTGCAAAGAATAAGAATATTTCCTGTGCGAAGATAAAGGCTCAATACAAGCTGGGTGTTCATCGGACAACCATATAGAGAACTATCGAAGCTGTAATATTTATTAAATATAAGAAAATGAAGGCGAAACCACCCCTCACTTTAAAAGCACAAAGATATGCGGCTGGAATGGGCAAGAAAATGGATTCTAGATTGACTAAATTGGGAAAAATTTATCTTCTCAGATGAAAAAAGTTTAATCTCGATGGCCCAGACCCATTTTATAGCTACTGGCACAATTTGAGAACCGAAGAAATGTACTGTTCAAAACGTCAATCTGGAGGTGGGTCTGTCATGGTGTAGGCAGCCATAGATTTAAAAGGACTTTCGAATTAGAGTTCATTGAGAGCACTATGAACTCTGTAGATTATGTCGAGATGCTCACAAGGAGCCTCCGCCGTCAAGCAGTCAAGAAAGTTGGAAGAAATTATATTTTTCAGCAAGATTGTGCATCTGTACATACAGCACATATCATGAAAAAATGGTTCCGTGACAATAAAATCAAAGTTCTGGATTGGCCCTCAAAACGTCCCTATTTAAACATAATGGAGAACGTATGGGGTATTCCGGTTCGCCGTGTTTACGTAAACGGAAGGCAGTTTAACATGAAAGATGAACTAAAATTGGCCATTCTATTAGCTTGGAAGACAACCAGCTTGGATGACCTCATGCCACTATATCAGTCAATGACAAGTCGTTTACTGGCTGTTCTAGAAGCCTATGGTGGCTTTACAAAGTATTAGATACAGTATTTGTTGTTCAGTTATTTATTTTTTACACGTGCGTTTAAGTTCATGCAACATATATTTTTGTCATAAATTCAATAAAATTGTTTTCTAAAAAATCCTATTGGTCTTTCATTGTTTTGACTCGTATATTCATTTCTTGAATCATACACATACAGTTTGCATCACGTGTCATTTATTCATATTTTTTTATTACACAGCTATACCATTCTAATTCTTAAAGCTAAGGTGCGTTTATATTCATGCAACGCACTGTATGAATTACAATTATTTTTAAAATCCCTAGTATAAAAAATTATTTTAAAAGCAGAACTGTACATTTTTTATTGAACAGATTATGCATGCATTATAATAAAAGTTTTGATTTGCAAAAAATTGGAATTTCTATTTAATAACTTAAGTGAATTAGGGTAAGGTGGGGTAAGTGGGACCCCTTTTCGGCATAATTCGACTTTAGCTCAACATAGCACTGGATGTAATAGGCCTAACAACTTAATTTTTTGTGGTTCATTCTCTCATATGTTGTTACTGTACCCATGGCAACCTCTAACCAAATTGGCAAATGATGAATTAAAAAAGAAAATTATTTTGGGTAGTCATCGGGGTGGCCCACTTGTCCCGCAAGGTGGGGTAAGTGGGACCCCCCTGAATATATTTTTACACATACAGGGGTCTGTCTAGGGGGAAAACTGGGTCCGTTTACGGACCTTTCACAAAATTCCAGGCTAAAAAAACGGACCCTTCACAAAATTCCATATTCATAAAACGGACCCTTCACAAAATTCCATACTCATAAAACGGACCCTTCACAAAATTCAATTCGGAGATAAACAAACTTTTCCCGAAATTTTTTGGAAAAACAAAGCATTTATAAAATAATACCGAGCAAAAACATCTGCTCAGCAATATATAAACATTGCATCCCATCAATTTTCTCTTATGTTCTCGTACTAGTCACTATCGTTACTACATGACAATAAAACCACGCCTCCATTTCTCGCGCAGTCCACGCTGATTAGTAAGGGAATGACGTCAAACACGATAATGGGTGTGGCGTACATTTCCTTGATGTGACGAAATTTTTCTGTGGAAAATTACATAAATATTTTGGCAAGATCTTTTGCCGCGTTGTGTTTGTTTTTGTTTAGTTTGTAATTCTTTAGTATGTGGTTTGTAGAGTAGCATAGCTATAGAAGTGTGATTTTGTATTTTTGTCAATAATTTGATCGCTTCTATTTAGTAAAGATAAAGCGAGGCCGGCCAGTTACGGGAGTAAATTCCTGTTATTCGGACTATTACGTTAAAAAAATACGTTCAAATTACGTTGCTCTTCTTTTATTGATTGACTGATAACAAGGTACAGAAAGATTAGGGCTTCTGTCTAAATAATTTGAGTATCATTTGAAATTCAGGTGTTTTTTTTTTTTCTGAAACACTAGTTTTTTTGGGGTTTTTTTACCTATGAGTTATAATGATCCATTAAAAGTATAAGCATATATATTAGGATTTTCCCCCGGGATTATAAAAAGGGCAATGTGCAGCTAATGAAAAGGCGTTTTCTAGATGTATGTGGGCAAGTTTGGAATTCTTAAGGTCATTTAATATTTAAAATCCAGACATTTATTTTAAAATTTCGATTTTAAGTACAAATAAAAGAAAAACTTTCAAACATTAACTTTCTTTACAACTTAATTTTGCTTGTTACTGACATATGAACGACTGTGGATTGTTATGCACAATACATTACATTTATTTATATTTATAACATATCTTCAATTTGAAGGTTATTTTCAATAAAAGGCAAAGGTGCAACTTTTTTAGATTAAGGGCAAGAAGGGTGTCATTTTTTTCAGACAAAGGGCAGGCAGGGCAGCACAGCACCCTCCTGCCTGCTCTAGATGAAACATATATACATATGTGTGTGTGTGCAGATAAAATTTGTGAAATAAATTTTCACAAAAATAAAAATAATAACTATGTCAGAAAAAAATTTCACAAAAATAAGAAAAATTCACAAAAATAAGAAAATTTTTCACAAAAATAGGACCCTGGAAAAAAAACCTGGACAGACCCCTGACATAACTGGTAGAAATTTGGTGGGGCAACTGGGACAATCTACATGGTTTTCTGAATCTTTGAAAAAAAAATCATTGAAGTATCTCCATTAGTTCACCCATAGCAACTTTTTCTGGCACACAAGCCTGCTAAAAGAAAAAAAAATGTCAAATTTTCAACTTTTTACTTTTGCATGTAGTGTAGCCTAAAAGTTAGGCCTACAAAGTTTAGACTAGCCTATGGCAGTATTACATGCTAGTGAACATTATATCTTGATAAATCGTTGGTAAACATGTATTTTGAAAGTCTTTTGGAAAGTGTTGGTTCATTTAGTTTCAGCACAACATCTTGTAGGAATACATCATGAATATCATTAGCTTCAGGGGGAAAAAAGTTATTATGCATAGTTGTGCCTTTATGCATGTATTACATGACAACTGTATCTTCATCGTTTGGACTGTCATTTAATACCAAGATAACATACGATTTCTTTTTTTTTTTTTTGCCTTCAAACTGTACAAAGGCATAATCCCCATCTTTAAGTTCTGTGGTAGTGGGTGATAACTGATAGTTCATCTTCGGAACATGAATTACTACTGGTTGAATCATCCAGAGGTAAACCCTATAAATCAGTGCATATGACTATTTTTTAACTATATTAAAGAGTTGGAGTGGGTGGCCCACTTACCTCGCCATTGTAGTGGCCCACTTAAGTGCCCCCCTCCCCCCCCCCCCCCAATTTTTTTTTCAACCTTATTAACATCATGAGTACACGATACTGCAAAAGGATTCTGTGTTTTATACACTTTCAAAATATATAAAGTTTTGGTTTGTATCATGAACGGTTTAGAAGAAAAAAAAAATTAGTACGATGGCGCGAATTACGATAGGACTGCAAATTTAAAAATTGTCACAAAAAGGCTTGTAACTTATCACACACATAAATGAAAACGATGCCATAATGTTTTTTACACCTATTGGGGTAGGTACATAAAAATATTATAACAGATTTTTTTTTGAGTCAAAAACTGGGGAAATACCTGGTGGGGTGGCCCACTTACCCCACCTTACCCTATTTTAATTTCAAAATACATTTTCATTGTTTAATTATACTCCTTTTCTTATTTGTAAAATTAAATTAACAGTTTTTAAAACATATGTATGATACTCACTCACAGGGCCCCAGACTGTCACTAATTGCCTATAGTGAATACTAGTACAATGTAAAATCCACTCACTCACTTAAATTATGGGTGTGTCCCAAAAATAAAATAAATAAATCATTCACACTCACACTATGCCTATAGCCTATGAATGAAAATTTAAAAGTTTTTGAAATTTCTTGTGATTTTTTTTTTTTTTTTTTTTATTATTTATTTAATTAAGTTTTTTTAGTTAAAGTATGTTAAAAAATATTCAGTACGATGCTTTTTTTTTTTTAATTTTTTTTTTTTTTTAATCTACAATCTTTTAATCTTCCATAAAACACCATTTATGTCTCTGAATCTCAAGATGCTGTTAAAATTTGTATGTTATAGTCATCACAAGACTATCATTCTATATATCAGTGCCATCTACCGATTAATATCCACAAAAATTTAATCAACTTAGTTTCTCACAATTTACTTTTTATGTATGCTGTTTACTGCAATTTTCACAAATGGATGCTGATAAATAGGTACCTAGAAAATCTCAGCATCTATTAGTTAAAATTACATCAAACTGCATGTGTAAAATCTTTATTATTAGAAGTTATGTTGATAAAAAAATTTGCATGTAAACCAATAAGTGGTGCTGTTACATAGAATGATAAAAATAAAAAGGTTTTGTGATGGATACAGCATATTATTATTATTTTTTTTATATGGCTTTAAAATGAAATCCAATGCAGATAAATCTGGCAGCTTGGGAATGAAGCTGGTTAAAATAAATAAATAAATAAATAAAATAAAATATAAAAAGTTCTTCCACCAGAAAACTTTTTATTGTAACACAAAGTTACTCCTCTTTTCTGTATTGAAAACATGTTTTTATTTACAAATTTTAATGTGTTATAATATAAATCTAATTTTATTTTTTCAAAATTATTGTTAATACCTATTAATTGAAAATTTTATTTCTTTTGATAATAACTTTATGCATTTTACATATGATATATTCAGTTTTATTTGACAAAAATTTCTCAAAAGTATTTAATTTTCATTTCAAAGAGCAGACACTATACCAAAAAAGGAAATTGGTGACTTAGAAAGATCTTGTAAAGTTTTAGTTGCATGTATTCATACTTTAGACAGAGAATTACGAAGGACAATGCACCTCTATCATTTGTTTCCTCTAATACCAGATACAGGTTAGTGTACATTATATGTTTATTAGAAAAATTTAGTAAACAATTGTGTTGTGGTCTTTGATGTCATAAGTTATTTTTTTATTAACCTTTTAAGTATTAAGCAGATTTACAGCACGCTTGATCTGTTCAATTATTCATAAACTAAAAACAAAGTAGGAATATGAAAATTTGTTTCTGAGTGCTACAGATATTAAATCTTGTTGCATAGAAAAAAAAAAGTGTTTCAAAATTCTATTACTCCAGTTTTTTATTTCAAGTACTAAATGAAACAAAAAACTGTTTGTATGATAAAAAAGTTAACTAATTATAGAAAATCATACTACAAATGTTCAAAGTTACACTGAAGAAACTAATTAAGAACATTTATAATTAAAAGTAACATGTTGTGTGAAGTTCTATGTTTATGATAAATTAAAAGATATTAAATAAATGATGAAAAGGAAGGCATGTTCAGGACTGTTTCTGACCTTACTTTAAAAATCTAGAAATTACATTTAAAAAAAAAAAAGCCTGTTGCAATCAAAATTTTATCAATAAGAAACATTTTTACATACTTCATGCTTTGGCCATAACACATTTTCGCTGGGGTTCCCCACATAGTCACCGGCACTCGCGCTGTCTTGCATGTGTGGTGTTTCTCTCTGTTTACATCTCTTTAAGGATGTGGTGCCACTCCCTGTGGAGCCCTGCCGCATCGTTGCCATTGCAAGAATTTGTAAAGTTGATGATTTTGACGGCTTCGTGGTATGCAGCGTATTTGTAGCTTTGATAATTTGCAATTTTTTGCGCTGTTATCAAAATGGATGTTTATGTTTTCTTCCTGCTTAGCTTTTTGTTAACTTTTTTTTTTGTATAATGTTTAATGAGGGATAAATTTGTTATTAAGCTGGTTATCCTGAATGTTTAGTTAACAAAATGTATAAAAACTGTATTAAAAACCTTAAAAATATCATCCTAGATTACCACCTCCCCCCCCCCCCCACTCCCTTCCTTCCCTAGCTTTACCACTTCAATCTCATATGATCTTGGTGCATCATGCAAAATAAAAAATATTGCCGCTAAAAATAACATTAATATCCCCATCAAACCCAACCTCTACATTTTCCAAATTATCAGAAGTGACCAAGATCCTATCCAGTGTTTAGAAACCGCCAGTGTATATAAAATCCCGTACAGTGACAGCCAAGGCAATAGTAAATGTTATATTCGAAAATCTAAAAGAAAAATTAAAACCAGAATTAAAGAACATGGTCACGATATCGCTACAGGCAAAATTACTACCGCATTAACAAAAGCTAACCAGAAAGAAAACATAAACATACATTTCAATAACACCACAAAATTGTAAATTATCGAAACCCCAAATACGATGCATACCACGAATTCATCGAAATCATCAACTTTACGAATTCTTGCAATGGCAACGATACGGCAGGGCTCGACAGGCAGTGGTGCCACATCCTTAAAAGAGATGTAAACAGAGAGAAACACCACACGTTACGGCCAAAGCATGAAGTATGTAAAAAGGTTTCTTATTGATAATTTTTCTTAGATAGGCTTCATGTGAAGAAAGAATATTTAAATTGCATATAAAGTTTTAGTAAATTTAAAAAAATAAAAATACTAGTACATTACAAAAGATGTTCCTAAATTTCCATCATACAACAGTTATCTTTAAACGGTCATTAAAAAATATGTAACTGCAAAAAATTCTGTAATCAGAAAATATATTTAGCAAATATTCCTGAAATCAGGGAAAAAATTCTACACAGTCACTTTTGCATGTTACTGCTTTCATATTGCAGTTGTGTCCACTTTGTTTCACCTAATGAAATATTATACTTTATTATTTAAACCCGAAATAATTGTTGTGGGTGTTTAGTTTTTTACTCTCATCTTTAATGTAATAAAAAAGTTAGTTTATAGCAACCACACAACTTCCATTGCCCATAACTACACATATTATGAGCTCTTTTTGGAGATAGTGTACATCAGACAAAACATTGACCCAACTAATCAGCACACATACCAACTTTTCTGCTATAACCAACTAATACGTCTGTTCAAAAGACATCTAAAGGAGAGTTTATATAGCAGGTTTAACCCTTTGAGAATTAGCAGTTTTTCAACATTCATAAAATTAATACTATGCACAGTACAAGTATGAAAATTTGATACTGTACACTACAGAGGTTTATTAATCTTTTCTCTAGAAAAAAAAAAAAAAAAAAAATCAAAATTTAACACTAGCTATTTTCTTTGACTATATGAAATGGAAAAATACAGTTGAAAGGCTTAAAGGATTAAAGAAAATTAATACAGCCTTTTTTTGAGACACCCAATTCTGCGACCTAAAATAGATCTATCTAATCAGGATGTCTACAATTTTCCTATAACACCTAACTAAAACATACAAAATACACATAAAACAGTATAACGCCAGTTTTTTTTTTTTTTTTTTACCAACTTTTGGTCACCTTCTGATTTTTAGAAATACCCCATGGAGGGCATTCCACCTACGCTTAGGTCCTTTGGATAGACAACTGGCTTTAACCGATACTCTATCGCTCACTTCAGATTTTTTTCTCTTTTTCCAAAATGTGCTAGGGTCAAATGTTTTAGGGCTATCCCTTAAATCAGGGTTTTTGAATATTAAATTTAGCACAATGTACTAAAGAATTCTTCAAATATCACTTATCATGTGTATAAATTAATACTTTTAACAATGTATGCATTTATAAGTCAGCCCTGCCATTCAATCTGCATGCAAACAGTAATTTTTAGGGATATTGCATGTTAGATTGTTTTGTCTCTGAACTTAGTAAACTCATCTGTTTACCATACCTGTCTTGATTATAAAATTTCCTTGTTCTATCTTTTTTTTCATTTTGGAGATATGATAGTCTTAGAAGATCAAGAAGATCCTCCATCATTTACACACATAGTTACACATACGCATTGACAAATTTACACAAAGGAAAAAAAAAAAGTTGTTGCTTGCAGACGACTGTAAAACATGTAAATTATAAATTGAGTGAAACTCAAAATAAATTTTTTTGACCAAATAAACATTATTTCCATTGCTTTGTTTCTTGGAGTTTTAAATAGATTTCTCAAAAACTTGTCTGGATAGGATCCATTTAGGATCCATTAGAAAGACTTCTACATAGGGTATCCATTCTCATCACAGTCTTAGATCCCATGTATAGATAATTGAGCTTAATCCCAACACCAGACAGACTTCTATTGTCATGGTAGTCGAGAGTAATAATGATGTGGAATGATGAAGAGCATGAATTTTAGACAAACACCATAAAATACAAATATTCAACAGTTGTTTTGGGTAAAAATAATTAAGCATGATTCTTCCTCTGGCAAAAAATGAATGCAAGCTGAAAGCAGCAACATCTTTTAAGTGCCTTTTTCTCACCTGATAAAGTGTTGTGCTTCAGTTATTTGCATGACTTTTCTTTTTAAGGTTTAGAAACCTGTGTTTGATGTTATATTTGGTTGATTATATTGTATTTATGTTACAGTATAGTTGATTATATCTCAAGCAGATCCTGAAAAACTCCTTAGTTCTGGATTATGTAAGGAAATCGTAAAAGTATGAAAAAAATGTCACATTTCATTGTCTTTATTTTAGTCGCTGCATTTTAAATAAGTTTCAGCTCTTTCCTTGATAATTAGTTAGTAATCCTGAATTGGATAAAATAGTCTGAAAAACAATTCTAAAATAAAAGTATCTCTAACTGTAATCAAACTTGATTTTTTTTAGCTAGTTTTATGTTTATAAAATAAATAATTATCTCAAATGTTGTATTAAAGAGCAAATGCCAATTCCTTCCTCTCTTTAATTTTTTTTAATTTTAATTTTATTTATTTATTTATTTTTTTGCTATATCTTTTTCTTTTTTAATATGCACTTATATTCCTTTTCTTAATTTTCTGATTAGCTTGTTCTCTGTAACGGGAAATAATGATTTTGTATTCATAAACAAACTCCTAGATTCAATTTAATAATACATTCATTATTTAGAATATTTAATTTGTATCAATTTTCTGTCTAATTTAAATGATATACAAAATGCAGATTTCTTATCAACTAAGTAGTTTTCTTCAAATAAATATCTTAAAAATTTAATTCTGTGTGAAAAATTAATTATTCATAATAAAATTTTATTATAGATATTTAAATTTTAACCAATATTTTTAGAAGGTAAAGAAACTCATTTCATTAGAACTGGAGTATCTGAAAAAATTGAATCCAAAGATAAAAGTGCATTAGTCCTGTTTCACTGTAATCCCACTGAAAAATATTTCAGAGAAAGAGAGAGCTGGCAAGAGCTTGAAAAGTAAGGTTTACTTTAACTTTATATTACAGTAATTTCTACACAGTGAATAAAATTTAACTATGGATTGGACTTGTATTTACAGGGTTCACACTAGAAAAAAATATTGAGTGTGATTTTCCCATTCTAACAAAAAAATTAAGTGGGATTTTTCAAATTTAAGTGAGAAACTACATTGTTTACATTTTGAAGATTTCCTTTCATTAACTAAAAATATGCAAATCAAATATAACTTATTTAAAGTATAAATAAAGGATTAATTAAACATTTAAAAATTTAAAATACCTTATATTAAAATCCTTTGATATGTAGCATTATTATATATTTCGACACACCATCAATGCCATTGTCATCATCGAAAGATGATGTAATGAAAGAAGCAAAAGACAAGCCCAACGAAGACATTGGTCAGTAAGCAGCAATACTAACATCTGATGATGACTGCGATTGATGGCGTGTCGAAATATATAATAATGTTGCATATTACAGGATTTTAATATAAGGTATTTTAAATTTTTAAATGTAAAATATAACTTTTGTTTTTTTCTCTATTGTGGTCAAAGATCGATGCTGCTTTGATATTCAGAATCTAAATTTTTACCAAAAATGCATATTCTCTTAACAAACCTTTAGAAATAAAAAGTAAATTAAAATGATTACTCAGTTTTTTTTATTTTTTTATCAAGAAATTTTAGAGTGGTTAAAAAGAGAGGATCACAGGCTTCAAAGCAATTAATATATTATTCAATGCAGCTAAAAAATGGTTGAAATACTCGAACAATGTAAAAAATTTTGGGGTAAATCTCCCATGTGATATATTTTTGGGTGAGATTTTTTTAAATTATAGTGAGATTCTTCAATATTCTCACAATCTCACCCTCTAATGTGAACCCTGAATTTAATTTTGATTGGCTTAAATTATGATATGCTAATTTAATTGGTGATTAATAATAACTTAAGGCTTTCTTTACTATTAAAGAATTGACAGAACAAGTATTCATATTTTGAAAAGTTATCTGTGGAATTAATAATTTTTTCCCCATATAAATGTTACTTCAATTTTTTTTTTTTTTTTTTTTTGTATAAAGATTTAGTCCTAATATTCAGGAAGTCTTTTGAAGTGTAAATTTCTTGAATGGTACTATATTCTGCAGACGGGATAAACAGTTATTTTTCAGTAATAGATTACTTCGTTCCATACTATCTTTGGTAATAGGTTCCAACAACCTATTATTTTTACAACTTTTTATGTGTCGTGCATATAATTAATGTTTTTGAATAACAACCTTTTTGAACCAAGTTCTTCTCTTTATTTAGTCATTTTGTAGGATTTAAAGAGAGAATAAATGCTTTTACGAAATAGTGGTATTTAAAGATTATATATCATACATGAAATGCTTATTCCGGATGAGTATTCATATGTGAAAACAGAATATCTCAAATAATATCTGATAGCATAGGTAGTGTTTCCTGTAACAAAGAATACTATTTTTTATCCTTGATGTTAAAATTCACCTATTGAAATTTAGACTAATATTTCACCAAAAATAATTGGTTGTTCAGAATAATTCAAAAAAATATTAAAAAGCCCATCTGATTGAAACCAAAGGTATTATTTTATTTGAACATGTTATTTAAAACTAATGTAAAGATCAAGGTTTTTTTTTTTTTTTTTTAATGTGCTGAATGAACATGGAGAGATAACTAATAAAACCACTGAATATCATTTCACTAGCTTTGTCAAATGAAAGAATATCTTTCACTGTGAAAAAATAATCTGGTTATCTGTCAGTATTCTTTTGGCATAATGCCAGAGATTTCTTGCCTATTTCTTGTGCAGAGATTAATTTAAAAGTGTTATTTATTTAATAGAATTTTTTCAGTAATATATTACTGTGCTAATAGGTCATAAAGCAGTGATAGTATTATTTATTCTATTACGTGAAATAATGCCCATCTCTACTAGATATATATTTTTAATGACAGACACATGGCTTGCATGGGTGGATTTATCTATTCTTAAACATAAGCTGTCAATTATTGCTAAATCTCTTACAATATTTCATAATTTCAAATATATTGATCATGTTATTTTAAGTGTGCCTAGTGAACTTAAAAAAGTTTGTGTCTGAAATTATTTAGAAAATAAAAATAATCTGTCTAAGGCCTAAACAATTTCAAATTTTGCTCTCAAATAATTTGTAGATTAAAATTCTGTCCTAAGCAGAGTTTCATTTTGGGCAAGAGGCCTATTTTTGCCCTTTACTTTACACTACCTTCTAGAGCTTGAATTACTCTTAATTTTGAGTAATATACTTTTATTATAAGATTTTTTCAATAAAGATATTTCATGCATAAAATACCTTTTATTTTTTCCACCATTGATCACAATTTATTTTTCCTTGTAGTGACTATGATATATATCTTCTCACCTATGATGTCACAATATTCACTTCTCCAAGGATTTTCTTTTTTTTTTTTTTTCTTTTTTTTTTTTAATTATCAGTATTTTATTATTTTAAACAAAAGATTAAAAAAAAAAAGACAAAATTTGCAGAATGACTAAAATTTAAAAGATGACTAAAATTGAAAATCGATTGGGTTTTTCATCGACTATGAGAATATATTGTAGGCTCTTTTGGCATGTTACCAATTTTTTGGTATTATACTGAAACTTTGAAATACACTATGTACTATATTTGTATGATATCATGCTATATGTGTATGGTTGATCAACTAGACTGAATAACAACACAAACGTATGTATCTGCATACCTGCCAACTCTCCGTTATTTCAACGGAGACTCCGTTATTTTGGGACTGTCTTACACTCTCCGTTATTCTCAAGCATATCTCCGTTATTCTGAAAATTTTAAAAATTATACCAATAATTTATTCAAAACTTCAACAAACCTTCATTTTTTAAGCAAGATTTTGCTTTTGCTGAAAAAAATTCTCATGAATCTCTATATATATATTACTATTTTTAATTAATAATTACTTAATTTTTATTTAATAATTAAATTTATGTTTTTCATATTACTTTTCGATAATTTAAGCCATGGATTAAACTATTAAAATACTGTCATATGTCGAAAACACATCAATGTTTTTAGGCCTGAAAATGCCGCTTGTAAAATCTCCGTTATTTTGATTCTTCAATGTTGGCAGGTATGTATCTGTGAGATGGTGTTAAAATTGAAAAATTTTAACACTATTTCATTTAATTATTTTTCCTCAAATCTTCCAGAAAATAGTTTGGCTCTTATTTATTTAATTTATTTTCTCCCAATTAATCTTTTAAATAACTCAAAATTCAAAGAAATAGAAAAGTTTAAAATTTCACGGGAAGCGTTTGTTTGTAAACAAACTACTACCAGTGTTTCTGAAAGGTAAACAAACAATTTCACTTAGCAGAAAAATCAAAAATAAATAATAGTTAAATTGTTTTAAAATCATTTTCGATCATGCTGAAATAATTTAAAAATAATATTAATAATTTTTCCGACGTTCATACTTCGTTAATTAAAATTGATGATGTCACTTTTAATTACGTTTTCAAAATTCCTTCTAGAAAGTACCATTAAGTCCGCAGAAACGCTGTATCACTACGCAAATTCGAAATAGCGTCCTTTTAAAACATGAGTTAATTTTAATAAAAATAATCGAACCTATAAAATAGCCTGAAGTAAATTTTTCCCCATAAAAATTCATTTAATTTAATCTTAATTCTTTAACTTTATTTGAGCAAGCGATCAAATTAAAATACTTTTTTAAGAACTATTTACTGCGCGCATCAATTCGCAGGTGATTTGTTTCGATAGCGGGAAAATTGGATGAGCATTGCCGGTTTGATATTCTCTCTCTCTTGGATGGTGTTTGTCGAGTGAAGACGTGCAAGATTTCTGTCTTGTGCCGGCGGCTTCGGCCGTTGGCCGGCTATAGGCTTTGAAAGCAGTATTTTCTACTCAAAATGAAATTTATGAATTAAAAGAATACTTCAAGAAGAATTCTATTTTATACTATTGCCAGTAAGCCATAATTCGAGTGCCAAGAAATCAATGCGATGGACGTACAACATCGTGGCCTAAATAAGCTTAGTGAAGTATCAAGGGTACGTTGCTACCCAGGATCTGTATTACGTTCATCAAATACATCGTGCAATTAGTAATCAAGACAACTCGCCTATCTAAATTTGTTGTGTCTACAAAATATTCAATTATTGGAGTATAAATAATACTGCTTGTCAATGTGGAAAGTCTGGTGAACTACAAACATCAATGGGATCGTCAATTCCGTAAATAGATCGATTAGTGACAGACAAATTTGCCGTATATGTGAAAGTATTCAGTTCTTTGTGGGCCCCATAGCAGAAAATGCGAGACGTGCGACGTACGTCGCAGATTTTTTTTTAGTCTGCAGATTATTTCCAAATCAGCATTATACAGCAATTCCAAATCTCCCGATTTTGGCAGGAAAGATAGTGATTTTCAATCTTTTTTTATCCACAACATAAATGTCAATATTCATTTTAAACACGCTTTATTAAATTCTAGAACAGATAAAGAGGTAGAACTGTTCAATACTCATGTAACTTTTTTGTGACCCCCCCCCTCCCCCCCACTTACTTCCAGTTAACGATCGGCTGTCAAACATTTCGCAGAATCCTTGAGATTTCTATTTCTTTTCTCCATCAGCAACATAAATGTCAATATTATTTTTTTAAACTTACTTAATTAGATTCTAGAACTTATAAAGATGTAGAATCATTCAATATCTCACATATTTGTTTTACTTCCCACAACCCCCAGCTAACAATCGGTGATTAAACGTTCCACAAAAGCATTGTAGTTTTTAAGCTTTCTCCATTCACAGCATAAATGTCAATATTCATTTGAAACATGCTTTATTAGATTCTAGAACCTATAAAGAAGTAAAATTGTTCAATATCTCTCACTCATGCAATCCCCCCCCCACTAATGATTGGCAATCAAATGGCTCGCGGAATTCTTCCGATTTCAAATCTTTCTTCATCTGCAACATAAGTTTCAATTTTCTTTTTAAACTCATTTACTTAGATTCCAAAACCTATAAAAAGGTGAAAGAATTGTTTACTATCTATCACTCGTATATTTGCTTTACCCCCCCCCCCCGCCTCAATCCAGAGCATAAATGGCAATGTTCACTTTAAAATTACTTTATTAGATTCTGAAACCTATAAAAAAATAGAATTGTTCAATATCTCCCCTTCATATAATATTTTGGGACTTACCCCTCCCCCCCAATCACCTTTACCATTTGCTACCGATCGTTAATGAAACTCCCTGCAGAAGTGTTGAGATTCCCATTCTTTCTCTATATGCAGCTTAACTGTCAATATTTCATTTAAATTTTCTTCATTAAATTACAGAACCTATTTAGAGGTAGAATTGTTCCATATCATTCACTACTCATGTAAATTTTGTTATTGCATCTTTGAAAATATACTAGATTTTGTATCGATTTCAAAATATGATGATCTTGACACATTTTTGTTTGAATACCAGTATTTTTATAAATGGATCGCTAGCACTATAGAAGAAGAAATTGGATCTGAAAGGACCACAGGTTTTATTCGGAAAGTCTTTTATTGAGCTGTTAAAGAATATACCTGTACTTATTAAGTTACTTAACCCATTGAACGCCGCTATATGAATCTCACTGAAAAATTTTGCATTTTTTGTACGCTTTGGGTTACAAAATGCATCCCTAATCATATGTAGTTTAAAAATTTTGAAAAAAAAAAAAAAAAAAAAATTTGTTTGAAGGTATGATAATATAATTCTAAAATGAGACTTGGCACCTAAATGGAGGTAGAATAGATGTTGATAAACTGCATAACCCTTTTTTAATTAATTTTACTGATCCCTGTTTGTTATAATTTAAGAAAGATTTTTTTAATTTATATCCATCGTTTTAAACTCCTGCACTTGAATAATAAGTTATTTTTAGCGATTTTCATTTCTTATACAGTAGAAACAGACGATTTTGTTTGAATAATTACAAAAAAAAAAAAAAAAAAATACAATTTGCATTACAAATTTTTTAAAAAAATTAACAGCGAAGCTAGGCACTTTAACGTTCAATGTAAAAAATAAAAATATATATTTTAGAGAAGAAAATTCTTAATAAAATGTTCTCGCAGCGGGAGCTTTAGCACCTACTGGGTTAAATTCGCAGTTTTAATTCCAGTATCACAAGTTTTCTGTAAAAGTTGGGGCTCGGACATTGAGAAGGTGAGCAAAATGCAATTAAGATGTACAGATGGCAATGATGAACAAATTGTAATTGTTGATAAAAGAAAGTTTATACGTCTTAATGTCCATGCATCTGGTTACACAGGAACCAGAAAATTTTAGAAAGTTGCATTAATTTCAATGTTTAGAGTCTCCTACAAGTATTTTACTAGAGTCAGAACGAACAAAATCATAAACAAAATAGTAGTTCTTATACAATATAAAAGATAATTGCTAATATCAACTCTTTACCTAGCTATACGTAATTAAAATTCTATAACTACAATGCTTTGACATATCTAACAGATTAATAACATTAGATAAATGCAAACTTGTGATAAAAATATGCTTACTGAATCTGGTAACTTTTTTTTATGCTGCAATTATGCTGCAGATTATTTTCTAATGCATAAATAGTTTTCGCAGATTGACAGAAAAATTTCTGCTACTGGGTTTGTGGGCAAACGAAGATTTGCATGACTATATTGAATGATCGTAAATACTGAACATTTTACAATACATTCAGTGATGATAGTTCAAATAAATCAACACAATTTTGATATCTTTCAAATTAAAAAATTCATTAAATATATACAAAAATACCTTATATAATGTCCTTAGTTTCTTTTACCTGCACAATACGTATTTTGAGTGCTTCGCACTCATCATCAGGTGCTAAGTGATCTCTTCATCTGTCTCCATTGTTCATTTTCATCGGTATTGTCGAGTGTTCTCTTTCGTTAATTGTACCGAAAGAATGGCAACCAATCCTAAATATAACTGAAGTGAAAGGAAGAAAGCAAACGAACCGACGAAAATCAACAATGGAGACAGATGAAGAGATCACTTAGCACCTGATGATGAGTGCGAAGCACTCGAAATACGTATTGTGCAGGTAAAAGAAACTAAGGATATTATGTAAGGTATTTTTGTATATATTTAGTGAATTTATCGTCCTTCATGTAAAATAAAGTGATTAAATTAAAAATTCATGTTAGATTTTGATAAAACGTCATCAACGATTCCTATTATGATCCCTCTACAACGTTATGCTATGTTTGTATAATCGTAATGTTGTGGTAATTTGATTTTATCTTCTCGTGCTGGCACAGAAATAAATAATTGTGAGTGTTTCTTCAATAAAAGATCGTTGGTGCCATAAAATTATAATTCTTTAAAATATCTTGTGCTCATTTGGATTAATAACCATTTGCCTTTCAGATTATTCAATTTATGGATGATGGGGTAAGTTAAAGTAATTTTTACTGATTTTAGTTTAATCTTTATTTTGATTTAAATTTCAAAATTCAATATTTAGTATTTCTTCATGAGCCGCGGCACCGCAAAACGGTACTAACCACTGTACGTATTTTTGGCCATTAACATAATTTATTAATTACGATCCAATATTTTGAAACCATAAAATTCAATCAATCCATTATAATTTAAAATTTAATTTTTCTTGCATAACAGATGGGATTCTGCTATTTTCATACTATGATAAGACCAGTGCTAGATGTATGCTTAAACCTGTGAGCCCTGGCCAAGGGCAGGGAAAATTTTAAGCCTATTTAAAAAAAAAAAAAAAAGAGGGAGAGAGAGATTTAATTTTGAACTGGAATCCAAATATAAAAATCTGGAATAATTTTGCTTGACTTTTCAAATATTTAATAATTAACAGTTGTTTAAATAAATTTAATGAGGGAAGACATTAAATAAACAAAAGAGAATATCATGTTATGCCTGTGATTATTTCTCATCAAGTTGTCAATTGTTTAATGAATCGTAAGACATAAAAATTCTTTTATGCATTCCTGTAAAAGAATTGGTAAGCTCGCAATATCAAATATTTAACTATTTTTATTTATTTATTTAACAATTTAATGTTACTAAAGTCAGCTTTAAAAAGTTTGAGTCCATAAATCACATTGTATAAAAATTGTGATTTGTATCCCAGTAAAACTGTATGATGTCTTACATAACATAAGCATTCATTCTGAAGCTATTTTTTAAATGAAATAATTTCTATATCTATATAAATGTAAAATCCTTTGTTCTGACTGACTGACTGGTTCTTCATCACCCAGCACAAACCACTCTTTTTATTACACATATATCAGGGTTGCCATGCTACCTGGAGAACCTGGAATAGTCAGGGAATTAAAATTGACCATAAAAGTCAGGGAATTTGAATATTTTAGCCAGAATCTGGAAAAGTCAGGGAATTTCATACGATGGTTGCTAAAGAAAAAAAAAATTTCCACCAACGTAGGGTCATTTTCCTGTTATTTTTATTATTATTTTTTTTTAGCTTCCATGATATTTTAAAACATAGTCAGCCTTCCATTCCGCTTGTGAAAGAAATTTCTTATTCCGCTTATAAGTGACAGATGCTATCACTGTATGTAACTTTTGTCATATGTATTTTTTGTGTTTTCAGGTAGTACCATAATTATTTTGCCCTCAACACAACCAGTGCTCAATATATGGTTAGACTGGAATTTTCTTAGAATGCATCTGGAAAACCTGAAAAAGTCAGGGAATTTCATTCTCCTGTTTGAGTGACAACCCTGATATACACTCCTTCTCATAATTATAAGGACATCCGTTTTTCTATATTAACTAAACACTGAACACTATTATTTAAACAAATATATTTTTAATTAATTTGAATTTCATTAATGGACTATAATTAAAAATTTTTATCGTTTTTCTATCTTAAAAAACTTTAAATATGGTAAAAATATGATTTTTCAGGTGTTCACAATTATAAGGACAGCTCGAATTTTAGTAATTTTTTTTCATTTATTCATTAAATTAATATTTTATGGGGTCTCTTTTTAGGGTTAAACAGTCAGACGTTCTCTCTGGTATATAATATATAAATTTTTTTTTCTAATATTCGGTTTCAATACCATTTCATATAGCATATATGATATTCTTAATACATTTAAACTATCTAAAATTGCTTTCCACTTGCATGAACTTTTTTAATATCATAAGTTAAGGTTTTTTTCAACTTTTAAGCCATGGGAAAGGCAATAATACAGAAGTTTCTTTCTTCAAACTATTTCCTATTGCTCTAAAAGTAGAGCAAAAATGTAAATCTTGTAGAAAAATATATTATTACCCCCCAAAATCTAACAAAAATCTGATAATTTCACGTTTAAAATTTGCGGATATTCTCTTGATGTTCATAATAATAGAAAAAATTACTAAATTCATTCTGCCTTCAGTAGAAGCAGCTCCACAGAGCACCATAGATCCACCTTTAAAATGTCCGATTCATATCTGCCTTTATAAAATGTGCTCTGTTTTTCGCTATCTTCAGATCGTGCCTGTAACTGTTAAAACCATTTGGTTAATTAAGAATAAAATGTTTTTCATCCGAAAATGCAACATTTCACCATTTAATATTGTCTTTATTCAACTTTAACACAGACGTTCTTTCCCCCATTAAATGCTGATTGATTATTACAGGTTTTTTATTCATTTTAGCATATTATTAATTATTTTAAACATGCATAAATGTGGACCCTAACCTTTCGTTATAAATTACGAGCAAATTCAGCAGCAGTCATTATGAGTAGAACAGTAAGAAGAATTATGAATCTTCGATCTCTGTAAAACAACTCTGATTTTGCATCAGATCTCTCTCCTATCGAACCAGCAGTTCAAAGTTTGATCACATTTCCTTCAGCAATTTTAGACCTTCGAATTTCATTAGAAATTCGGCGGATTGAAATTATCCTTCCACTTAAAAAACACATTTAACATATGTTATAACTGAGCCATTTTCAATTTCAGTGTATAAATTTGTTTATTATTTATCCTCTATTTTTTATATAAGTTCACGTGCTGAACAACATGTCAAAGAAAAAAAGAGTTAAATGAATTTAATGCTTTTAATTTTTATGTAAAATATGAGCGCGTGCTATCTTCAAAATTTGTTAAAATGTAAAGATTATGTGATGCGTGTGGCATCCACAGTTTTGTTTTTTAATTCAAGAAATAGAATAGAATAAAGTTAGCAACGATGTTAGTTGCATTTTTTCATATAGTTTGAGTTCTTAATTTTAGTGAACTACTTTTTACCGTAGGAATAATTTTCTTATGTTTAATGTTATAGGGAATTATTATATGAGCATAAAAGATGCTACTTTAATAATTTTAAAGTGTAAATAAGTAGTCTTGGCGTCCGCCTTTATACAGTTTAATTTAGTAAGAGAAAAGCTAGGAATTTGCGGTGCTTATTCCGTTGCTTTACATAAAAATATTGGAGTCCATAGCGACAGGACCGTTCAAGTGAAGTAAAATTATTTTGATTATATTAAGATTAAAAAGATGTTTAAAACCGTTAAAGGGTTTAAAAAAGAAGATTTGAAGTGGGTAGCCGAAGAGATTGGAGAGACTTTGCCTTCGACGTTCACAATAGCAAGCTTAAAGGAGCTGATTTTAAATAGTAAAGAGTATGAAAAGGATCCCGACTTTGTTCAGGATATCTTAGAAAATGCTATAGCGGAAAGAAAATTGAAAGAAGAAAAACAAGCTTTGAAAGAAGAAAAACAAGAACAAGCTTTGAAAGAAGAAAAACAAGCTCTGAAAGAAGAAAAACAAGCTGAAAAAGAAAAAGAACTTGAGAAGTTAAAGCTAGAAAAAGAAGCTGAGGCATTAAAGCTGGAAAAAGAAGCAGAACTGGAGAAAGAGAAATTAAGATTGAATCATGATTTAGAATTGGCGAGAATACAATCATCTGGGCAAATTCAAACTGATGCTATTTTAAGTAATTATGAAAATAGTACTATGAGACGAAAATTTACTTTACCTAAGCTGGAATTCAGGAAATTTGGCGGAGAAATTAAGGATTGGTTGCCTTTTTGGAGCCAATTTGAACAAATCGATAAAGATGATGAAATTGCCCCAGAGGACAAGTTCCAGTATTTAGTACAAGCAACAATCGCTGGTTCACGCGCAAGAGAAGTTGTTGAAAGTTTCCCGCCAACTGGCGCCAATTATTCAAAGGCAGTGGAAAGTTTAAAGGCTCGTTTTGGCAGGGAAGATATTCTAGTAGAAGTGTATGTACGAGAGTTATTGAAATTGATAATATCTGTGCAAACAAAAGGTAGATTTGCATTAACTTCATTATATGATAAGCTTGAGTCATATTTACGGGCGCTAGAAACATTAGGTGTTACCACTGATAAATATGCCTCCATTCTATACCCTATGGTTGAGTCTTGTTTCCCAGCAGACTTTTTGAAGGCCTGGAATCGCTCGAATCTCTCTTCTTCTAATACGGATGCTAAAGGAAGGTTGAATAATCTGATGCATTTTTTGAAAACGGAAGTAGAAGGTGAAGAGAGAATATCTTTAGCTGTAGCGGGCTTCGGTTTGACAAAGCGTGAAGATAATAAATATTCTAAAAGGAAAAACGGTGCAAGTGCAGACTATATGCGAAATAAGATATCGACAGCTGCAGGTTTATTAACAACGTCTTCTGCTTTAGATTTCAAAAGAGTATGCATTTTTTGCCAAGGCAAACATTTGAGCTCTGAATGCTTTTCAGCTCGAAAATTGAGTTTATCTGAGATACAAAAGATTATAAAGGATAAAAATTGCTGCTTCGCTTGTTTGTTACCTAATCATACAGCTAAAAAATGTCGAGCAGTTTTAAGATGCATTATCTGTTCTAAGAAGCATGTGCCTTTGATGTGCGATTTGCGTGATTCTCAAGGTAAAACTGCACAAGAAAAGGTTGAAGAAAATTCAGTCAGTAGTGAAGTAAACATGACAAATTTTAATAAGCAAAGTGCTAAAGTATTCCTTCAAACCTTAAAAGTGAAACTCATCTCCGAAAACAAGCAGAAAACAGTTCGTTTATTGTTAGATTCAGCATCCCAAAAATCTTATATTTTGAAAAGTATAGCAGAAGAGATGAATTATACTCCCATTCGTCAAGAAAAAATGATGCATTCATTGTTTGGCGGAGTTACAGCAAAGGAATGCCAACATAATTGTTATAGAATAAAGGTTAAGGATATGAAGGAGAAGTTCACCTGTAATTTTGAAGTGATGGATCAAATTACTATATGTGAAAACATTCAACCGGTCACTAATGGTCCGTGGATTAAAGAGTTGAAAGAATATGGAATCGAATTATCTGATGTAAGTCATTGCCGTGAAGTTATCGAAATATTGATTGGGGCTGATATTATGGGAAAGATGTTAACTGGCAAAAGAAAAGTATTGACATCTGGTCTTGTTGCCATAGAAACATACCTTGGTTGGACATTGATGGGCAAAGCGCCTCGCACCGAAGTCTTAACAGATAATTTGGCAATGATGGTGACGTCTTTGTTCGTAAATGAAGCTGATATCTCAAACTTATGGAGATTGGACTTGATCGGAATAACAGATACTATAGAAAAGAAATCTAAAAATGAGATTGACCGTCAAACGAAGGAACATTTCTTAGAGACAGTAAAAATTAACAAGGATGGTCGTTACGAAATTTGTCTTCCTTGGGCTGACGACACATCTGCATTACCAGATAACTTGAGTTTGGCTGTAAGGCGTTTGGAAAGTACAACTTCTAAGTTATTATCTAAGAACATGTACGGAAAATATGAAAATATATTTATGGACTGGTTAAATGAGGGGATCATAGAAGAAGTTCCTGCTACCAAAGTGAACTCTTATGGTAATTATTTACCTCATCACCCAGTTATTAAAGAGACCAGTACTACAACACCTATCCGTCCGGTTTTCGACGCTTCAGCAAAGTTGACTAACCATCCATCTTTAAATCAGTGTCTGCAGTGTGGCCCAAATTTGATTGAGCTTATCCCAGATATTCTTCTACGTTTCAGAGAAAGAAAATTTGGGGTAACCGCTGATATTAGAAAAGCGTTTCTTCAAATTAGCATTTGTGAAAAGGATAGAGATTTCCTACGATTTCTATGGTGGAAAGATCTAAAAGAGAAGAAACTTAAAGTATTTAGGCATGCACGAGTCGTTTTCGGTGTAAAGTGTAGCCCTTTTCTTTTATCATCAGTAATTGAATATCACATCAAAAATAGTGCAAGTTTTGAGGAAAATTTCAAGCAAAGGCTTTTGCATAGTTTCTATGTAGACAATGTCGCCACTAGTGTGCACAGTGAAGAAGATCTAAAGAAATTTATCTCGGACTCAAAGAAAACAATGGCAAATGGTGGTTTTGATTTAAGACAGTGGGAATACACTGGTGACCACGATGAAACGTCGAACCAGAAGGAAACTCAAGTATTGGGTCTGATTTGGGATAAGGTTTCCGATACATTAAAAGTCAACATGAAATGGCTAAACGATTTCAACACAGAAAGGATTACCAAGCGAAGTATGTTATCGGCAGTTCATAAAATTTTTGATCCTTTTGGTTTTACTGCTCCGGTGATGCTTTATCCTAAATTGATGTTACAGAAAGCGTGGAAATTAGGAATTAATTGGGATGACGAAATAACTGGTGAATTACAAAAAGAATTCCTATTATGGTTCCAAGAACTTAAATATTTAAACGATGTTAAGATACCAAGACATATCCAGATCACTCCAGAAAACTTACATGCATGCACAATTCATACTTTCGTTGATGGAAGTAAAGATGCTTACGCAGCAGTAGTATTCTTGAGGATAGAAAAGGAAGATCAAGGGGAAATAATTCTGCTTGCTGCCAAGTCCCGAGTTGCGCCTTTAAAGAATACGACTGTACCAAGGATGGAGCTATTAGCAGCGACTATTGGCGCTCGTTTGGCGAAAACTGTTGTGGATGCTTTGGGTTGGCAGGAAATGAAGAGATATTACTGGAGCGATTCCTCAACAGTGCTAGCTTGGATATCAAGAAATGAGAGCTGGTCTGTGTTTGTCAGAAATCGGGTTCAAGAGATTCAGAAATTAAGCAGTCCTTTATCATGGAAACATATACCAAGTGAGAAGAATCCAGCAGACTTGCCGTCTAGAGGCTGTAAGGCTAAGCAATTAGCTGTCATCAGATGGTGGGAGGGCCCACATTGGATGAAAGATTCAGCAGAATTTAGAAACCACATGAACACTTCCGATGAAGACTGGAATGAGGAAGAAATTCAGAAAGAAAGGTCAAAGTCTACTTGTATGTTGACGAAACCTGAATTTCCATCCAACAATAACTGGTATTACAGCTACTTTTCAAGTTATGAAAAAATCATACGTTTAGTTGCTTGGATTCTTCGCTTTAAGCATAATTGTTTAAATCCTGATAAGAAGAGTAAAGGCGAATTGACGGCTACTGAATTTCGGGAAGCTGAGAGAAAAACTCTACGTATGGTTCAAAAAGAATCTTTCTCTTCGGAAAGTGATGAAAGATTGAAGACATTACAAACCTGTAAGGATGAGCAAGATGTCATTCGTTTGAAAACTAAAATAACTTACAGGAAAGATAGTGAAGATTTTCTCCATCCCATAATTCTCCCTTCAAGGCATGAAGTTGTTAAGCGACTTATTTTTTATATTCATGTAAAGAACTGTCATGCGGGGTTACAAATCCTCTTAAATTTGCTTAGAGAAAGGTATTGGATCCTCAACGGAAGAAAGAGTGTAAAGCTTGTGTTAGCCAGCTGTGTGATTTGTAAAAGGTTTAATTCAAGGGCTTTATGGACATCTAGTGCTCCTCTACCTGAAAACCGAGTAAAAGATTCTGCCGTATTTCAAGTTACAGGCATAGATATGGCTGGTCCTTTGTATCTTAAGAACGATAAGAAGAGTTGGATTTTGATTTTCACATGTGCTATATATAGAGCTGTTCATCTAGAGCTAGTGACCTCTGCTTCCACAGATGCATTTTTGATGGGTTTGAGAAGATTTGTGGCTCGCAGAGGAAGATGCTCTGTTATCTACTGTGATAACGGAACAAATTTTGTTGGCGCAGCTAATTTATTGAGAAGCTTAGATTGGCAATGTATACAAAAATATGGGTCTGTCAACTCCATAGACTGGAAGTTTAACCCGCCAACGGCGGCGTGGTGGGGTGGCTTCTGGGAGAGGCTGATTAGGGTAATAAAAGATCTTCTTAAAAGAGTCTTAGGACGCGCCTGTCTTACGTACGAAGAAATGACAACTCTTTTAGCTGATGTTGAAAGTGTAGTGAATTCAAGGCCTCTAACATACCTTTCTGATGATGCGACTGTAAAGCCTATCTCCCCATCTATGTTTCTTCAAGATGTTCACGAAATTCAGCTTCCAGATGTTGATGCAGTTGAACAAAATTCTTTATCAAAGAGGCTCAGATACAGGCAGTCCCTACTCAGAGCTTTGAGAGATCGATTCAGATCCGAATATTTGGGTGCTCTCATACAGCGAGCAAATAGAAAACAGCCAGAAAAGGGTATCGCTGTCGGAGATATTGTATTAATTGGATCTGACAACAAGAAACGAATCCACTGGCCACTAGGCCGTATCACAGAACTTATGCCTGGCAAAGATAAGAAAGTTCGACTTGTAAAGGTTCAAACTTCGCAACATGAACTTTTACGACCTATTCAAAGATTATATCCTTTAGAAGTAACATCATCAAATAATAGTTCAAAACTGAAAGAAGCATACCATTCAAAGGAAACCTCTGCTCAAACTGTTAAACCCGTTGTAACTTCAGAAGAGGAACCAGTCAGATATAGCAAAGCGGGAAGGAGAATTAAAGTCCCTGAAAGACTAATGTATTGAGAACTACACCTGCAACATTTGGTTTTGATTATAACCTATAATCAAAAGGTGGGAGGATGTTATAACTGAGCCATTTTCAATTTCAGTGTATAAATTTGTTTATTATTTATCCTCTATTTTTTATATAAGTTCACGTGCTGAACAACATGTCAAAGAAAAAAAGAGTTAAATGAATTTAATGCTTTTAATTTTTATGTAAAATATGAGCGCGTGCTATCTTCAAAATTTGTTAAAATGTAAAGATTATGTGATGCGTGTGGCATCCACAGTTTTGTTTTTTAATTCAAGAAATAGAATAGAATAAAGTTAGCAACGATGTTAGTTGCATTTTTTCATATAGTTTGAGTTCTTAATTTTAGTGAACTACTTTTTACCGTAGGAATAATTTTCTTATGTTTAATGTTATAGGGAATTATTATATGAGCATAAAAGATGCTACTTTAATAATTTTAAAGTGTAAATAAGTAGTCTTGGCGTCCGCCTTTATACAGTTTAATTTAGTAAGAGAAAAGCTAGGAATTTGCGGTGCTTATTCCGTTGCTTTACAACATACTTCACTACTTGAACGTTCTTTTTTTCGAGAAATTATCAGTAATGTCCGTCCAAGAAAACATGAAGGCTTATATAAATTAATCTAGCCCAGTAGTTAACAAATTCGCATGTCAACTGTAATTTATCCGCTAGTAAGTTAAATAAAACGAAAAAATCTGGATTGTCCCTATAATTATAAACATCTAAAAACGTGGAGAAAAACACATTTTGCATTATTTTTTATTAATTTTGTTTCATATTAAAAAAATTATAGCAATTTTGGTTTTTAGAATACTAGATATATTAAGTGCACTTAGTATAATCTTGTTCACAATTATTTTTACATTAGTTATTTCAAAATATAAAGTGTCCTTATAAATATGAGAAGCAGTGTATATATATACACACATTCAAAGCATTCTAAAATATGCGAGAAGGGTGCCACATTCAAATGGGCTTAGGGTGCAAACTAATGTAAATCCACCTCTGATTTTAACATGGTACCAAAGGGAAGAAAGAAAACTATCTTCCCTTTGTCTATTTTGTTTGAAAGAATAGGCCTGTTTCCAAAAGGAAAAATGTTTTGGATTTCAAAATATTTCCTGTAAAATTTGCACACAAATTATTGTATCTCTCTATTATTTTACATTATTATTATTATTATTTTTAATGTTTATTTTTATTTTATTTTATTTTTTTTTTTTCTAGCGAAATTCTTAAAGTTCATGATCTAGATGTAGATTTACACAGAGATGAAATTCTTGGTCCAATTTTGGATTACTTGACGTTATGTCCTATGGGTTAGTAAATACATATATTAAACTATAAATAGCATAAATAATGTATTGTGTCATTTTTTTTATCTGTTTACTTAAAATTACTTTTTAGGATTTTATTTTTAAGTTTATACTAAGTACAGGATTTTAATTTTAATTTTTTTTTTAGTTTTCTAAAATTTGTTCAAGTGATTTATTTATTTTATTTTATTTTATTTTTATGTGGTTTGAAATCTAATCTATCTTTTTCTTCTTTTGTTGTTCTATAATATTTATATTTTTACTACAGAGCCAGCTACTGTAATACATTAGTTTTAAATAAATGCTGGTTACTTTGCAGGAACATCATATAGAATTATCGAAATTTTTACTGAGCTACTAAATTGATTGTATTTGAATTAGTAATCAAGTTGTTCAATCACAGTTTCCTTGATAATTTTCTTTCTCATTATTGATTCTCTACATATAGGATATTTTGGTATGTGTTGTCTTTTTTTTTTTTTAATGATAATTATGGAATCTGTTTGCATCAGATTTTGCTTATATGGAAATAAAATTGTGTAATGTTTATATATACCGGGTCATTCAAAATAGATGTTACAGCGATTATCTCGTAATCTAAGAAAGATAGAAACATACTTCCAATTACAAAATCGGTGCAAATTAAGAGTAGATTTCAGATATGGAAGTTTTTTGTACAAGGGGCTGTATACATATTAAATACGAAATTTAATTTTTATACGATCCCTCCTATCATGTGACTTATATTTAGAAAAATATTCTCCTCGCTCTAACAAGCGAAATAAAAAAAATCATCTCCCTAAGTCAAAATCTCCCTGAGTTATTGCAATTTCAAAATGATGACTTACACCACTTTTTTTTCAATTTTGGCATCTATTTTTCGACGCCAACGAGCTCACTTTAGGGGGTTATCTATGAGATGAGAAAAATTAAAAAATTATCCTTTCTTTTAAAATAGCAACTAAAATCATTCAAACACGTGAAATCAACAGTTTTAGGAGCTTATTGCAAATTTACATTATTTCGTATTGTTAAAAAATGTAATAGTTAAATTTCTTAGGGGTCACCTGCAAATTAAAACACATTAAGATAGGGAAAAAAATTAAAAGACTAGCAAAACCGTGTGAGATTTTCACGCTTTATTTTTACCACTTTCCATCATGGTTGAAAAATTTAATGACTTCGGCTTTTTAATATTCCAGCAAGGTTGAAAAGTGTTAATGACTTCGATTTGTCTGTCCGTCCATCCGTCTTTCTGTGTGTCGGCGTTCTAACTCTCGTGAATATTCATAGAATTTCCTGAAACTGATATATGTTATTTGAGTTCACTATCGGATGTTCCTTATGGAAAATGGAGTGAATACCTCTGCTAGCTTGTGCACAGGAACACCCGAAAGTATACCACCAAAGCATTGTGTTCTAAGAGAGGTATTTTTATAAACCATATTTTAATATTTTTAATTTATGCATATATTAATAAAATTGAATTATGTTATTAAATTTTTCTATCGGATATTTTCTATAGAAAATGGAGTATACGCTATCACTGGTTTGTATACAGGGACACCCGAAAGTATACCAAAGCATTGCATTCTATGTGAAGATATTTCTATAAACCAAATTTTAATTACTTTGCATAAATCTTCATGAAATTGAAATATTTTATTCATATGCACAAAAGAATGCTTTCTATAGTGTACAGTGCAATTAGCATTAGATTTACAGGGCACACAAAAATATTCAGTTACGTTAAGGGTTATTATTGGACATTTGCTGGAATTGCATTTTTGTTTACATTAAACATTTTCTAACAATTTTTAACTGAATATGATTTCAATTTGCCTATTTTTTTGTCTGACTGTCCATCTCTCCGTCTAACCGCCCCCAGCATCTGTAAATATTTTCAGAAATTTTAAGAAATGATATATGTTATTCAAGTTTACTATATGATATTCCCTATTTAAAATGGCATTAATTAATCCTGTACAATTGGTTTATGTACAGGAACGCACAAAAAATGCCAATGTATTGCATTTTGGGACAGACATTCTTATAA
Organism: Salticus scenicus; assembly: GCA_963930645.1. Taxonomy (NCBI): domain Eukaryota; kingdom Metazoa; phylum Arthropoda; class Arachnida; order Araneae; family Salticidae; genus Salticus; species Salticus scenicus. The sequence goes on from OZ005656.1 coordinate 154,086,349, forward strand.
ATTACATTTAAATAACTTTATACTGTAAAAATCATAAGGAAATCCAAATTTATTGTTAATATTCTAAAATAATGTTTTGTATAGAATATGATATGGTATAGATGTATAATTCTATTTCAGAGGGGTTACCGCTCTTCTCAACCCACGATTAATTATAGTGCCTATATTTATCAAAACAAATATCAAGTCTGTTATCAATTTCCTTGAAACTTGTAATCCTTGGTCAACTTTTCAAGTGGCAACTAGATATGGAATCCAAAGTACCAAATTCGCATTTCCTGTAGTTATTACTTTTTGATACCCATAAGGTAGAGAAAGTATTGTTTTTGGGTCAAATTTTCGAAAGTGAGTTTTTGTAATATTTACACGTTCTGAGGTCCCCTGAATATGAAAATAATAATTTTAGCGGTTCGTCTGTGTGTGTGTCTGTCTTTTATCAGCATATTTCAAGAACAAATAGCAGCAGAGATTCCAAACTTGGTATTCTAAATATGTATCATATAGGGATGCTACACTAATCTTTTCGTTGAGATGAAGCAAATGGTTCGTGTACAGGGACACTCAAGAATATTCAAATACATTACGTCTATGGGGGAAATTGCAGGTAAGTAGAGTTTAACACCCATAGACTGCACTAAACCAAATGAAATGAATGTATATTTTTTTATATGCATAAAAGAAATCATTCACTGTTTATTTACAGGACTACACAAAATAACTAGATTATAATGCGACAATAGCTGAAAATTCATGGAAGTGCATTTTAGGTTGTGCCATATGTTATTATTATAGGTTTATATTTAGGTGCACTTGTGGTTTGTACATATTCTTCAAAAGGTATGCAGGGTTGCAAATATTTAAGCGATAATATTCATTCTTATTGTTAGTGAAAGTGCTTTACTATAATATTTTACCATACCCAGGAAAGATGCTCAGGAATGGAAATGAATTCCTCATAGACATATGATAAATAATGTAAGATTTTAAGCTAAATATGCATCGCTTGTTTTTTTGTGTATTTACACATTTTGAGGCTTCCTTATTACCAAAGTGAAGTTTAAAATTTGATTTTTGCCTGTGTCGAATAATTTCAGGAAACGAATAATTTCAGGAGATCCAAAAGTTGTATTTTCAAATTAATATAAATTTCTTGCTGGAAAAGTTTGATTAAGACCGATAAGTTTCAAGGAATGTTGCATGTGAAAGTTGTCTGAATAATTTTAAGTGAACTTTTAATTTTAATAACACATTTAAATTCTATATAAATGTAGGGGCTTTAATGAAATGGGGATTTAAGGGGGGGGGGGGGTAGCCACCCTCGCACAGAACTAATTATCATATAAAATTCTTCCGAAGCCTAATTTGAATTATTTTAACATAGGTTTACATAACAGTACTCTTTATATGTTACCTCTTACATTTATGATATTAAATTTCAGGATAAGAGAAAGTCGTGTGAGTGGCACACCAGATTATTTGTTGTTAAATTATGCTGATAATTCATATATATATGCAGATCAACCACTAAAAATTTATCTTTCGCATTCAGGAGGCCTCAAAACATGATATTATACAGAAAAAAATCGCTCTCCAAAAACTACTTTGTTTACAGTATGGATATGAGAAATTAATTTTCCGTTCGTTGTCAGCAGTGTTCTTCGAAATAAAAAAAATGTAGCAAAGCACTTACGCCAATTACATTTAATAATAATAATAATAATAAAAATGTTTAACTTTGGGTAGCCCTGTATATTGTCTATAAACTATATACACATGACTCTGTGTACATAAATTTAGTGTTATATGTAAAACGAGTAGCACAAAATGAAATACGCTTCCAGCAATTTCCAAGTATAGCTCCAATATATCAAAATACTCTGTGTAACCCTGTAAATGAATGATGAATGATTGTTATACCACAATCTACTTCTACATAAAACATGCTTTTATTCGTATAAAAAATCTGTTCTTTTCATTTTGTTTGGCCTATATATGTCACACTGTACATATTAGAAATATCGCTTACAGACGTAATCGTAATGTATTTGAATTCTCTTGGATGACCCTGTAAACAAACAATAGTCTGATCGCAATGAATACTTTAGTGTAGCACCGCAATATGATACGGATTTAGAATATCGAATGTGGATTTTCTGCTACAATTTGTTCTTGAGATATTCTAATAACACACACACTCACATAGAGAGAGAGAGAGACCAACCGCTAAAAACATGATTTTTGAGTTCAGAGGATCTGAAAATGTGCAAATATAACAAAAGCTAATTTTCGGAAATTTGACTCAAAAACAATACTTTCTCTACACCATGTATACGAGTAAGAGAATGTATAAAGGAAAAGAAAGAAAAATGAATTTGAAAATTCCCTTTTAGTACATAAATTATTCATAAATTTTATTTGTTAAATTATTAATGAGTATTCTCGTGTGTATTCACTAGAGGAAAGAGAGACATTACAGGTTAAAATAGCCGTCTTTATTCCCTGAATAACTTTTTTTTTTTTTCCAAACACTGTGTGCCTTATTACAAAAGCTATAGTAATTACAATTTCTCACTTTTGATACAACCCCTTAAGACTTGGCGAAAAATGCTACAATTTTCAAATTGCAATAACTCAGAGAGATTTTGACTTAGAGAGATGATTTTTTTAAAATTTTGCTTGTTAGAGCGAGAATATTTTTCTAAATATAGCTCATATGATAGGAGGGGCCGTATAAAAATTAAATTTTGTATTTAATATGTATACAGCCTCTTGTACAAAAAAATTCCATATCTGAAATCTACTCTTAATTTGCACCGATTTTGTAATTGGAAGTATGTTTCTATCTTTCTTAGTTTACGAGATAATCGCTGTAACATCTATTTTGAATCACCCGGTATATATATTAACCTTTTCTTTTTTTATGTTTCCCAATAAAAAATTCAGTATGAATAATCAAATGTTACTTTTGTTTTTGACACTGCTACATCATCACACTGAATATGTTATGAAATATTCAAATATTTCATTTTGTCAGATAATTTTTGCATCATTTTGCAGAACAATAAATACAGGGTTCATACTACTCAGGGAAAACCTGGAATACTCAGGAAATTTAAATTTTGTTTAAAAAAGAACTCAGGGAATATTAAAATTTTCATCAAAAGTTAGGGAAAATCAATTATAAAACCTGGAAAATCAAATATTTCTTTTCTGTCAAATTATATTTTTCTTTTTAGCTTCATAGCAAAATTCAAATGATTAAGTATTGTGTAAACAATGATTTTTACCTAAATTTCTATCATAATCGGCAGTAATATAACACCATACAGTGGAAGTAGATGTATTTTCTCCTCTCTAGAGGAGTGTTTCTTGTAATATGTTACTAATATATTCTTGAAAATTGTCTGGAAAACTCAGGGAATTTTTTTCCCATATTTGAGTATGAACCCTGAAATAGTGGGAGAAAAAAGGTTAAATATAGGGGAAAAAGAACTACAATAACTCTATGAAACCAAATATGAAATTTGTATTTTCTATTGGGTTATGACATGCCAGAAGAACTTTTTTAAACAAAATTGAAATTTGGAAAAAAAAAAGTGGATATTTATAATACTGTCCATGTGTGTATGTGTTTATGTATATATATATATATATATATATATATGAAAAGATGTAAAATAATAGTTTTTAATTAAAGAAAAGAATTATAAATATAAACCAATCGAGATCAAGGAATTTGGCAACAAAAAGTGAATGCACAAACAACTGCAGCACATCTTACACAGATTTCATTTGCTAAAGATCTCTTTGGCTCATCTGAATCCAAAATCATAGCATTCACGGAATCATCAAATGTTCTCTCTTACCTTTCCCGGTCCACGGCATCACTGAAATAAAGATGTTTGAATGGAATAATTTTGAGCTTTGAAAATTCGTGATACAAGGTTTTTGGGAATCGATTTCGCATGCATTCAAAAGTGTAAGAAATTACAGCACAGCAGCACCACCTTTCAGCTGATATGCACTCAAAAGAGAAATTCTAGCACAATAGTGCTATCTGTTGATCAATATAAATTTTAAGTATACTCAGAGCCTTGAAAAAACATGTTTACAATTTTTAGGGATGAGGAATGGATTATGTTTACTTTGGAAGATGTAAAAATATTAGGAGCGATGGTGGCACTAAATATGTAATATAAAATTTATAGAGAGGCAGATTGGGGGTTGGGCAAAGTATTTTTAAAAATTAAAATTGGACTATGCCTTGCAAATTCAAATTTTGAGATTTTTGGGGGTGATAAATCAATTGCACATTGTTTAGAAAGTGTAAAATTATTCGGAGAGGTGACAAATGAGGGAAGTACAGGTGCCATCAGGTGGGAGTTTGCCTTAATCATAATTTTGAAGTCATTTTCACGGGGAGCAAACAAGCTATTTCAAGGAGAAGAAGCAGATGAGGGCACTGCAGGCACTATCAATTGGGAGTTTGTTATGATCAGAATTTTTAAAGATTGTTTGCACAGTACGCAAACAGGCTGTTTCAGATCATGAAACGGGAAGAGAGCATCGCAGGATCCAACTGAATGTGAGTTAGCTACAGTTAAAATTTTCAGAGGTATTTGCACTTTGACTGCACAAGCTGTTGTAGTAAGTTCTGAAATAGGAAGAAGGTGCTGCAAGCAACACCAAGTGGGAGTTTAATATGGTCAGATTTTACAAGAATCGTGAACCAGTTGGTCACCAAAGGCAGCTAGTGTTACAAATTAAATCCTATTCATTGGCACAGAGTTGTTAGATCCTATATAATTCAACAGATGATAGTAGATTAAAACATTAGTGTAAGTGGGGAAAAATGTGGCCATTTTTAATGTAGTATGAAATTACAAGTCTAATGTGCCTTAAAATTTGTTATTGTTGTTTTATAAATATGAAGCTATGAATGTAAAAACTACATCATAAATAAAGATAAGTAAGGATTATAAAATGGTAACATTTAATAGAATGTTAAACATAATTGCTGATGGATTGATCATTAATTAAAATGTAAATAATCTATTTAAGTTAATGTTTTCACATGTAATTTGTGTAACCTCTGAAACTAGATCTTGTGATTTTTTTTCCCTTCCCCTCTCCTTGAAAATTTATGCCAGAATATTGGGAAATGGTTCAATTATCCATTTTATCTTGTTATTTCTTTTAGACTATTATGATAGACTTTTTGTAATTTTGCAAGTGATCTTATTAATGTATGTGGCATACCTTTTTGTTTTTATATAAATATTTTTAAATATATGGGTGCTGCATAAAAATTTAACTTTTGTATTTCTAGAAATACAATATGAAACTTTGTACTTTTATTGCACAAGTCTTCAATTTATATCAAGATCAATATTTAAGGAATTAAAGCAGAGCTTATAGTTTTTCAAATATACTATAATGTTAGCGTGGCACAAATGAAAGTCCATCAGCATCATATTATTCAAATCTTACTTAGTGTGATAGAAATAATTTCAAAAAAAAAAATAATCTTTAAAAAAAAAAAAAAAAAAAAAAAAAAAAAAATCTTCATGATTTTAATATTATGCTCTTTCATGATATAATACCCTTCACAATTCCTACATCTCTTCATGCATATTTTTTCATTGGTCAAAGCAGTGTATGGAAGTCATTTTCAGAAAGCATATTCATAGTGTCTGTTGCTTTGTCCATAACAGATTGAACTGTTTCAGATCTCTTTCCTTTTAGTGATGATTTCATATTGTAAAAAAAAAAGTCAGGACATGATTTGGTGAATTGGGGGGGGGGGAGTTCTGTATCAGGGAATTGTTGCTTGGCCAAATGTATATTGAAACAATACAGTATGAACTGAGACTTTGTTCTAAAGATGAATCCATTACTTGTTTTTCCACAAATTAGGTTGCTTTCTTTTCTTTGATTTAGGTTGCCTGTTTGTCTGTATGGAGTGGTTAGGACCTCAAATTAGATTTGGTCTACAGGTATCCAATTTACATACCCAATTGCAATTCCATGGGTATTGAAAAATACAATCCTCATTGCTTTGAATTTGAATTTGAGAACTTTTCATCCTTAGTGAACTAGGGCTCTTTCAATATGTTGATTATGTTTTGTTTCCAGATCCTTAAAAAAAAAAAAAAAAAAGAGAACACATTCATTGCAAAATTTTACTCTTTATAAGAGCTTAGAGTATATTTTAATGGTTTTTCCAAGTATCAACACTAATATTTATTCAAGGTTCCCTTTGTTCAAATATGAGATTCTTTGGTACTGATTTTGAATACACTTTCCTCATATCAAAATTTTCATACAAAGTCTACTGAGTAGATTCATTGTTGATTCCTTGTGTTTTCATAAGCTGTGTGAATCCTCATCTGATGATCGTTTTGGATCAAAACACTGATTTTTAAAAAAATGTTTTCATCTCTTGTTGGTGTGGCAGATTGTGAGTCATCTTTATTCTCTCCCTACCCTCCTTTGAATTGTTTAATCCACTCATAGACTTGAATGCAAGATAAACATTCATTACCATGTATTTTTTTTTTTTTTTTTTTCCTAAACAAAAAAAAAAAAAAAAAAAAAAAAAAATCTGTTGCAGATTTTTCAAGTTTTGCAAAAGATTTCCCATTAATACTTGTTCTTTTAAAACACTTAACATTTTCTGACAGGCTAATATGAATGAAGGCCCATCGAAGCAGTCCATAGTTGATTGATTTGAGTAGAAATTGAGAGAGCATAGACATGTGATTCGACCATGTACTGTTTGACCTTGACATGTGATTTTTTTTTTTTTTTTAAGCCACACCTTACATAAGTCACGTTTTGAGCAAACATTTGTCATAAAATTACTTTTCACATGATCTTTGTGAATACTGGCATGGTGCAAAATAAAATCAAAGCAACTTAAAAATATGTCTTATTATTTCTTATATTAAAAACAATGATAATATTAGTATGAAACTAAAGAATGATTAATTTGTGCAAGCAAAATGTACTGTATTGAAATATAAAATAGTTTTTATTATTTCTCTTTAATAGGTGAAATACCTGGCAGTAGAGTGTCTTTAGATGACACAAGTGATTTACCTGCTGGATACTGTGTGAGTATATTCTCGCCAAAAGTTCTTTTATAATATAAGGTTAACTCTATCAGACCTTTTTATCATTTCTGGATTCTGTGGCATATGTTACTACTGAAAATACACAACAATATTGTTATTAAGAGTAGTTATATAGAAAGTCTGGAGAATTCTTGAGCATTTGATAAATTGAATGTGTGTTTAATTATGCTTATCAGAATTTTAATTGTTAGTAAATTAATTATTTAAGCATGCACTTAAAACATTATTTATGTTATCTGTAAATAAGAAAGTGATGGTGTTGCTGTTAATTTTCAATTTATAAGCAAAAGTAAATTTTATGCAATATATTATAACAAGTATGTCTTAAAAATTATAATACTTGTCTGAATTAGATCACGTAAATTTTGTTTTCGGTTAAATGTCACTTTCTACCCCCCCCCCCCCCCCCTCAAAAAAAAAAAAAAAAAAAAAAAAAAAAGTACATACTTGTTTTGTAATAAAAAAATGTTATTTTTATTCTTCTACTATTTACATTTTTAATATCAACTACTGATGCAAGGGAAAAAAAATTTCAATGCTGTTTTTTTTTTTTTTTGTTTGTTTTTTTAAATGTGTGTTTCACCTAAAATCTGCCAAATTTTTTTAGAAAAAAGCCAAATTACTTACCATCCGCCAGATAGAAAAAATTTTCTGCCAAAACTCGGAAAAATAAGCCAGATCTGGCAGACAGTTCACCAGATTGGCAACACTGTATGTTATTGTGAACCTGAAAAACTTATACCAGTTCAAAACATGGGAATTAGAGCACAGAACAGATGAACTGAAGTCATAAAAAGCTTTTCATGGTAAAGCATCTCAGCTAAAAAGTTTTTCATGATAGAAAAAAATAATTAAAAAAAAATATTAAAGAGAAAAAATATTTTAACCAGATATAACACAAAACACTTGTAGCAAACTGAAAATTATTTTCTAAATGCATATTATTGTAAATAATAACAGGAGACTTGGCATTGGAATATTAAAACCCAAATAAACTACTACGTCAGAAATGCCAAAGAAAGATATTTGAGATGCATAAAGAAAGATATTTGAGATGCATGCAGCTGTTTCGGTAGCCTTAAGCATACCGTCTTCAGTGCAAAAAGAATTCTGAATCTGCAGAAGTGCTCGTATATATAGGAGAGGGACCGAATTTAGTTCAACCAATAGGATTATGGAAAAGGTGGGGAGTGTGGCCAATAGGAATTATTGGCCACATAGCATATTATTGTAGTCATTAAATTCAAACATAAGTTTGAGGAAAAAATATTTCTCAAATTTTTATGACAAAGATATTCTGATGTTTGGCTCATGAATTATATAGATTATATGTTTCAAGTTCATAATCTTTTTTAGAATCAGTAGTGATTTAAAAAAAAAAAAAAAAGTGAAGCAATAAACACTACAAATGAAACGAGGGAAATGCATCCGTGACAGTGGCGGATCCAGAACTTGACTTTGTGGGGGGGGGGGGCTAAGATTTTTCAAAGTGTTATTCTAGACCAATAAAAAATTTACAATTGCAATATTCAATTGTGAATGTCAATGTTTTGAGGCCCCCCCCCCTTCCCAAATCCACCACTGATCCGTGAGTACAATTGCTTACATCATCAAATCAGTGTCAGGTCTGGTAAGCAACTTTTTCTCTTCTTTGTGGCGTCT